>CM021731.1:203177826-203251859 GCA_011075105.1 Heteronetta atricapilla | reverse complement strand
AAGGGTCCCTTCCAACTCAGGATATTCTATGATTCTATGATTCTATGTAAGATTTAAATCACAGAATGGCTCTTTGGAAAGACTTGATGGTCTAACTCAACAGGTCTACTTTACAGGTACTAAGATATTGAAACAGGTACAACAGAAGAAGCAATCTGCATCTCTTCACACCTCAGCTCTCTATCTGGGAAACAGAGTTTAATTTATTATTATTATTATTATTATTATTATTACTATTATTATTACTATAGACATAAGTGACAAACTTCTGATGCAGAGAATGTCCCTATGTGGTTGTTGAACCATACTTTAGAAGACTGGTCTCACTGCAGGATCTTTTGATGTTCTTTACTAGAAAAGTTGATAAAATTTTATTTAATATTTCATTTATATGAGAATTGCAAAGGATTCATAAATTATTGATAATTATTTTAAGCAATCCTGCTAACTCTGCACTATAAGTAGTAACTAACCTTCCATTAGAAGATATATTAGATTATGTGTATATTATGTGGAGCTGTGGATATTAGCAATCTATTGACACCACCATTGCTCACAAATCTAGTTGATAATGCTAACTTGAGCCAGCTCTGAGGACCCTGCATCTAGGTCTTGCAGAATGACTCCAACAGACTGTCTGGGACCATGCTCAATATCGTGTTTGTACTGTAGCTGGAGTACTTTGATTCTTCCTCTGAAATATAGACTTGGAAAGAGATGATTTTCCAGGACGCTAACAATGAATGCCAGATTGTAAATTAAAAGAAAAAATCTTTTGGAAAAGCGGTCTTGGAACAAGATAGGAAGAAAATCTTATGAAAGAAGGCTAGTTACATTTCGTATAAGGTTTTCTCGTTATGAAATTTGGCTGCAGTTGGATAATTAACAAGAATTACTTAAGTGCTTTTCTGAGGATAAAGACATATCATAGGTAGAAACTGGAATTCATGGGAAGAATATGACTTAGCAAATAAAATATTTTTGAAAATATGTTTAAAAATAAGATAGAAATTTCTGCTCTGTCTATCTGTCACATAAACTGATTAGAAGCACAACACAACACAATAGAAAGACAGAAAAAATCCAGAATTGGTGAAATATTTATTCTAAAAGAAATTTTAGAATTCTAAAAGACAGTTACTGGCAGAACTCATTATCCCAAAATTCCTTTTAGACCCAATTAAGACTTCTGAGGGGTTAGATTTTTATATGATCCACAGGACAGTTTGTATTTATGATAAATTAATAGTTCTAAAAATGGTGCAGCAGAAATGAACTTTGGCTCCCAAGATGGTATCTTTCAGATGCTCTTCCAAGACAAGACACTGACTTGCAGAGAATACAGGATCAACTGCATTGTAATTTCCTATTCTGCTATTCGTTTAACTCCATTTCCTTGTTTTCTGATGAACCATGATCAAAGCCATGCAGAAATCATT
The DNA here is from genome assembly GCA_011075105.1 of Heteronetta atricapilla. Taxonomy (NCBI): domain Eukaryota; kingdom Metazoa; phylum Chordata; class Aves; order Anseriformes; family Anatidae; genus Heteronetta; species Heteronetta atricapilla. The sequence continues at coordinate 203,250,420 of CM021731.1, read as the reverse complement.
TTAAATGTTTATTGCTACCGAAGATTGAGTACTAGCACCCATGAATGTTTTCTTGCTCTGAGGAAGCCCTTTACATGTTAGAAGACTACTGATATGTGTTCCACTTCTCCATATAACTCAGTTTCTCACACTACTATCTCAAAGAGCATATTTTTACAGACTTTTTATTACATGGCATATGCTCCTTGAACAGAGGTGGGTCCCAGTATGCTGCAGCTACATGATGGGTGAGACAACATCTACTGTTAGATGGGGTCTCTTTCTTAATTATCTCCTATTTGGTATTATGTTCACAGTACTCACTAATGATAAATCAGAAGTAGCTCCTGTTCTATCACACTACCAACATCAGGATTGAAATTTCATTATTCAGAGGTGTTTTTTTTTTTTTTTTTTTTTTTTTTGCTTGTATTGAACTGACTTGAGAAGTGATATAGGTTATCTTTAGGTATTAGCAGAGAGAGCTGGATGCATCTTTCATATTCCTACCAGTATCTCCTTTGCAGCTGGAACATTTAGTACACATTGATGTGTACCAGGTCAGATTCTTTTTTCGCAGGGCTGGTGAAGTATCCTTTTATTGATTATTTCCTGGCATCAGCAGCTCCTTTTATCTCTGCATGGAAGCCCTATGTTCCCTTGATTTCTGCCTGTGAATAGTATCAGTATGTAAAGAGAAGCTGATGCTGTGCCACTGTTTTTGTTCTTCTTTCAAGCTGAGCTATTTCACCTCACTGTGTTCTCTTCTTTTTCATTTATTTTAACCATAACATATCTCTGAGTTCCACAGAGTAACATGAGTTTCTTCCAACTTTCTTTTTGCTGATCCCTGTTGTGTTTAGACATGACCCTCATGGGAACTAGTGTAAGAAGTGGACTAGGCAAAGTTCTCCTTTGTGAAAGAAATGCTCTAATTCCACTGAGAATGATTCTCCATCAAATCAGAGAGGATTATTTTGTATAGCAGACAGAGGAATCTGCTAGGACAAACCTAAAACATCCCAAATGTAACCCCCCCCCCCCTTTTTTTTTTATGCTTCCACAGTGGCCCCTACTTGACTCTTCTTTCCTTTTACAAGGCAGCTGGCAAAAAGAGCAAGTTTGAAATCACTGACAGCTCTATACCGGGGGAGTGCTTCGGTATACTGCCCATCATGTTTACAGTGAGTGGTGTAAAGTAACTGCCTGAAAATCTATACCATGGATTAAGGCAGGATCATAAGCCCAGGTAGAAAATTCAAAAGAATTCAGCAGAAAAAAAAGAGCTTTCCACAGTTTTTAGCGGATTTTTTTTTTCATAAATTTTCCTATTGTCGCCACTGATAGTTGCAAACTGCAGTCAAAGGCATTTCTAAATGAAACAAAGTTTAGTCCATTGACTAAGTGGTCTTGGCAACGCAAGTTACATCCAAGTTTTACCTAATGAGATCTGCTGTGCTGCCCAGGGGCCATCCCAGTGTATACTGACTTTGCAATCTCTGTCAATCTATTTGTAGAACCCACTACTATAGATTCCTATATGGTTTTTACTTTTGCTGAGCTACTTATGAGGTTTAAGTACTTGTAAAAATACAGAGTATTACAGCTTACTGCTTGCAATGATCATGAAAATAACATAACGTGTCGCTCTCTGCCCCTATAGATAGAATGAATGTGTGTGTTCTGCACCTGTACAGTCACAATCAAAGCCAGACAGTTGCATGACATGCCACACTAGTTGCAAGTTGTTGCTTCTTGCTTTCTCAAGAAGAAAAAAAAAAAAAACAACACCTTATTTTTCATACAATGTAATAATGCTATGGTTTATAACTTACAAATCCTCTGAGTGTCTTCATCTTGGTACAGCTATCACCCCGTGTCTAGAAAGATCCTTTCTGTGGTAATAAGACAAGTTCAGACATAAATGGATTTTATTAAAGACAAACAAAAAAGATCAGGCAGCATTTCAGGACTTGAGAGAGGAACATTGTAATGGCTTTTTGACATATATCTAGATTAAAAGAAATAAATGCATGGTTGGTTTTAAGGGATGTCTGTTATAAAGGCATATTTGACTTTTATTTGTAACTTAAGAAGCTGCTTTAAGATATTAGTGATCACATTTGTTTTCTACCGATTGAACATACATGAAGTATTGTGGCACTTTATTTTTGGGGAAATACTTTACTGGCTGTAATTTTTGAGTGTAGTTATATTGTGAAAAGTCATTATCTAGCTAACATCACTTCTTTACTCAGAGACACCAGTATATATAGGGCTATTAAAGAAACTTTTAACAGAAACTTTTTTTTTTTTTTTTTTTTTTTTTTTTTTTTTTTAATCCCTGAGCCAGCATTGCCAACACTTCTAAAAGGAGTTTATAAACTTTTTCCCTTGCTGATTTACTTTATCCCATTGGTCACTTCAGTGTAGGGTTCTACACAGGAAAAAAAAAAAGGAAAAAAAAGTGTCTATTTATTTTCCTGACACCTTTTATAACTTTTATCTCTTTTTTAAGAAAACATCTGTCCATTAGCATACTAATAGCATCTCTGCTGGTACTTAATGAGCCTACTTTTATTTTTATGATCCCATCTGGTTTCAAGTTACTTTCAGAGAAAGAATGAAAAAAAAAAGTTAAAAATCCCAAAGACTCTCCTCTCCTCTTTGCTGTTGAAAAAGCCTGTACATGGACATATAGGTAGAAAAGAGATTATTTGACCTTTATGCAGTACAAAAAGGCAAGAGGCTCAGGGAAAAAGACTACAGACAACGTGATGCTGAGGATAGGTCTACAGGATTAGACCATCTGTTCATCTACCCACTTATCCTATCACCAAAATGCATAGTCTGGATGCATAGCAAATAATATTAGTCAATAGTAGAGACATTTCACCCCCCTCCAGCCCCCCACCACCCAAAACCCTTTTCTTCCCATTTCATGCACGTCCTGGGAGAGACAACTTCTTGACACAAGCTCAAGGGTGAAATTCAATTCTTCCCATCTGAATAAAAATAATAATAATAAAAGACCATGCTCACTGCATAGAAGAGAAAAAATAAGGGTACCCCATAATTTGCCTTCCTTGCCTGCCCCTTTCTTTGGGAGAACCAAGAAGACTCAAACCTGGCTAGGATGAGCAATGGGATACAGCCTTGTTCTTTGGTATTCCTCAGGACCGCCAAGGGAGCCATGGGTACATGGCTATTTTTATGAACATAAATGTAACGAGAAGGTGTACCATTCAACTTCCTATAGCACTGCCCTTATCCTTCAAAGACTGGTCTCAAGTTTGTGCTTTATAGCGATTTTATTTAGAGAGTAAGACTTACCTTTCAGATGGATTCAGTGTTTTCCAGTAGCAGCTGTTAACAGAGATAAGACATTCATCTTCATCTACATTTAGGTTCCTATCATAGCTAGTTAATTTACATGCCCTGAATTGTCCTCCAAAGGAATGTAACTCTCAGCATTGATTGTACAGGGAGCTAGAGATCTCAGCAGGATAACTTTGGCATTTAAATTGTGGTGTTTTGAATAGTTACTTAGGTGGCAAATAGATAGTTTTTATCTCCTTAACTAACCGGGAGAATTGCTGTAGAACAATGCAGTACAAAGAAAAGGCTGTGATGTAAATCACCTTTAACAAAGGAAATGCTATGGGGCAGCTCAACAGTCACTGAGGTTTTAATGGTGGTTTTGGACTGTAATGTGCAAAAATATTCTAAAAGTTATTTCTCCTTATGCTCTTATGTCTCCTCATACTCATTTTCAAAAAAAGAACCATTCAGGATACTGCTATCTGGGGTCACTACTCTCACCTTACTTCTTAGGTACCCTTTGAGAAATAAATAGCAATAGCTCCACCTTGTCATTTCATGTATGCTACATGCTTTATTTGGTGTATCTGTGTAGCAGCATATGTGTAGCAGCAGCTGTAATCATTTGCAAAAGTACATCAATGCAGCACATACCCATGTTTAACAATAGCAGAAAATTGAAGGCAAAATTCTCATACAAGGAGCACACTGCAGGAAAGAAGGATCTTCAGTGAAATAAGCAATAAGCAATCCTGAGTGTATATACACAAAAAGAGTATATATTAATATTTTAGAGCCATCTGTGAAAGAAGGGAGTATCCTTATCTTCTTTCATTGTCTATGTATTCAGGGAAAGAGTGGTCACAGAATCCCAGAATCACAGAATTGTAGGGGTTGGAAGGGACCTCAAAAGATCATCGGGTACAACCCCCCTGCCAAAGCAGGTTCCTCTGAGCAGGCTGCCCAGGTAGGTATTCAGATGGGCCTTGAATAACTCCAGAGAAGGAGACTCCACAACCTCCCTAGGCAACCTGTTCCAGTGCTCCGTCACCCTTACAGTGAAGAAGTTCTTTTGCATGTTGGTGCGGAACTTCCTGTGCTCCATTTTTTGACCATTGCCCCTTGTCTATTCCAACAAACCACTGAAAAGAGGTTGGCCAAATTCCACTGTCTCCCACACCTGGGATATTTGTAGACATTGATAAGATCCCCTCTCAGTCTTCCCTTCTCAAGGCTGAACAGACCCAGGTCTCTCAGTCTTTCCTCATAGGAAAGATGCTCCAGGCCCCATTATCATCTTTGTGGCCCTCTGCTGGACCCTTTCCAGGAGATCCCTGTCTTTTTTGTAGTGAGGAGACCAGAAGTGGACTCAGTACTCCAGGTGAGTCCTGACCAGGGCAGAGTAGAGGGGGAGGATCACCTCCCTTGACCTGCTGGCCACTCTCCTTTTTTATGCACACCAGGATCCCATTGGCCCTCTTGGCCACCAGGGCACACTGCTGGCTCATGGGCAACCTGTCATTCACCAGGACCCCAGGTCCTTCTCCTCAGAGCTCCCCTCCAGCAGGTAATCCCCCAGCCTGTACTGATACTTCCAGTTGTTCCTTTCCAGGCGCAGGACTCTACACTTGCTCTTATTAAACCTCATTTGGTTTCTTCCTGCCCATCTCTCCAGCCGGTCCAGGTCTCGCTGAATGGCAGCACAGCCCTCTGGCATGTCAGCCACTCCTCCCAGCTTTGTGTCATTGGTGTACTTGCTGAGGGTGGACACTATTCCCTCATCAATGTTGTCAATGATGATGTTGATCAAGACTGGACCCAGCACCGACTCCTGGGGAACACCACTAGTCACAGGTCTCCAGCCAGACTCTGTGCTGCCGATCACCACCCTCTGACCTCGGCCAGTCAGCCAGTTCTCAGCCCACCTTACTTTCCAATCCTCTCTCCCACACTTTCTCAGCTTTGCTAGCAGGATGTAATGGGAGACAGTATCAAAAGCCTTGCTAAAGTCAAGGTAGACGACATCCACTGCTCTCCCCACATCTACCCAGCTGGTGATGCCATCATAGAAGGCAACGAGGTTGGTCGAGCACGACTTCCCCTTGGTGAATCCATGCTGACTACTCCCCATAACCTTCTTCTCTTCCAATTGCTTGGAGATTGCAGCCAGAACAAGCTGTTCCAACACCTTTCCAGGAACAGAGGTGAGACTGACTGGCCTGTAGTTTCCCAGATCCTCCTTTTTGCCCTTCTTGAAGACTGGAGTGACATTGGCTGTCAGCCAGTCTTCAGGCACCTATCCTGTTCTCCAAGACCTTTCAAAGATGATAGAGAGCGGTACAGCGATCACCTCTGCTAACTCCCTCAGCACACATGGATGCATCCCATTGGGGCCCATGGATTTGTGTGGGTTGAACCCAGTCATCAGTCTATATGTCTCATCTGTCATCTGAGCTGACTAGAATGACTTACCTTGTGGTTGGATGTGAGCTTGCTTTACCCTTGTTCCAGGCCCACTAATAGTGAATTGATCTCTTCAATCTATGTTGCAATGAGTGTAGTCTAAAATAAAATAGGATTTGGCCCCATGTTGGTTTAAAAATTATTGTTATTTTATCTTTTGTGTTGCTGTAGCCTTGTTAAGTCTTTTGTTTGGGCTAGCTACTTCCTCATGCTATCATGAAATGATTTTTATTTAATCCGTTGTGGCAGTGTTCTTCACTTGCTTCATTCTTTCACACATGAAGAAAAGTTCTTGTATTTGAATGTTTGTCTCTACCAGGCTGGCATTCCTAAGTCTTCAGAAGATTTGTGTTTGCAATATTTGTTTTGATGTATCAGCTCTGATCTACAAATTACCTCTCTTTTTGTCCACTGAGCCTTCTGAAATTTGAAATACAGTGCCTTTGTTTACTAAGAGGTAATGTTTTTAAATACTTTATACATTTTGCTGTCCCAAGCAAATGGGGGTTGGCTATTATTTTCATGTAATGTCAGTGTTGAATAAAAATAAATGAAGGCTGCTTCATTTAATATCACAGTTGTGTTTGTAACAGAAACATCAGGTGAATCAAAATAAAACTCCAAAATTTCATTATTGATCAGTGTGAATGCTCAAGGTCTTCATAAACCTGAAACATCTTTCATTGTCGTCATCAGGCTTTTACTAATTAATAACACATGAATAAATGTTTCAGCAACTTGCTTCTAGGCAAAATCCTCAGAGATACACAGCCAACGCTTTTAAATTATTGAGAGAGAACAATGCTATACCATTTCATGTTGTTCAAAAAACCTGTCAGTCACATATGTTTCAGTAAGATCAGATATTTTTGCTTGCATTCCAATAAAAGATCATTGAAAACATTCAAATTTGTAGTGTATAAAAATGAGATTATAATGCACAACTCACAGTCATCTCAAGATAATCTGATGGTGTTCGTTGATATACTGGTTCAGGTGTACATACAGCTAGGAGCTTTCTTCTGGGTCCCAAATATCAAGGAACCAATGTGTTGGCAGACATCACTAGATGGTGCTGGTATACATATCATTTTCATCCTGTTTTTCCTTAGTGTGAAAATAACTGCTCTCTCTTGGGAAGTAATGTTAATATTGTTGGGCTTGGTTATGCAAAGTTGTGCATGCAGATACACAACTGGAAGTTAAGGGGATTGTAGCCTTTCATCTCCCTGCCTTTTCTACTGCTCAGCTCAGAGGGGCATGCAGCTCTGCTGTGTTGTCAGATGCCATTGTGAAGCTCAGTACCCCTTGATTGAACTGGCAGCCACTTCTGCCTTTGTTTTGCATAGAAGCACATTTTTCTGGCTAAAGGGAACAATACAAGAATGCTTTCTCTGCAACTTAAATTGACAAAGTGCTTTCCAGCAACATCAGATCCAATATCCTAACTAAATGTCTGTTTTGGAAGTTATATGGCACATTTCCCAACCTTGACTTAGTCAAAGGTTGTAGTTGGCAGCAAATATATTCTACACCTCCACTTCTGAGAAGAAAATTCCATTGTACTTAGTAATTGTATCAGGACAGCTGCACTCCAAACATGGTTACATTTCTGTGCCATGTATTCCAATACACAACAAGTATCTGGGGAAATAGACTGTAGGCATTCAATATTGATTGGAATCATATTACCAAATATTTGAATATGCTTCTTTGTGGAAAATGAAAATGGTTGTGCTGTCTCTCTGTCTTCAGTCCTTGTCTTCCTGGGTTTTATTATCCAATTTTATTCCTTTGTTATGTGTAAAAATTGTAGTTTTTGTTTCCTCTTCCCCAAACAATTTTGCCTAAAATACTATATATGCTAATTTGGATCATTTAAGTCCTTCCTTGTATACTTTAATGGGCTGTAACAATGATAACATTGATGTTACTTTCACTACTACTTTTCACAAATACACAGTGAACAGAGGTGTTGTTTCAGGTTCTCTGATTCAGACAGACTTCATTGTTGGTGTAGGGATATTTCTGGTAGATTATTATTATTATTTTTAAAAATGTTAATTCCCTGAGTATTTTCTACTTAAAAGTGAAAGTTAAGACTCTTCCTTTAAAACTCTTCCTTTTCAAATTAAAATAAATATATATATAAACATGAAAAGTACTTTCTACAATGATCTCTGGCATAGAGAAAGTAGTAATATGGCAGGTTAACTCTCTTGCACAGGGTCAGACTAATGTGTCATAAATTTGGCATAATGTTCCTGCATTTGTTAAAGTCAATGGTTAAGATTCCCTCTGGTATTAGAGGGGATGAGATCTGACCTGCACAGTACCCCCATGACATTATCTACATAAAACTTCCTCATAAGTGTGGATCTGTGAGATTAGCGCTGTAGATGGCAGTAATCTATTAGTTGCTTGTAATAGTAATTTTAGTGTCTCAGACTCTCAAATTGTCCACTCTCAAAAGCTGAAAAAAGCATATATACATATATATGTATATATATTTCCTGAAAAGAGCAGTTTTTCTGTGTTCTTCATAACTTGCATTAATTAAGCTGCTAGTGCTTGCTCAGTATCATCCTTCTTTTTTTCTTGTATTTTGGCCATGGTTTTGAAAGCTATTGAAATAGTTTTCCAAGTAAAATATAGATGGTTACTCATCTGCTACTCTAAATATGTCCTTCTTCCTGAACTACTGGGAGTTTAGTGCATTTTTTATAATCACTTGTTCTAAGACCTCCTGCAGACCTGTTAGGTTTTCCCTACACTTCATCTCCCTTACTGTATCACAGTGGCAAATGTTTTTATTTTTTCATTTGCCTTAGAAGAAGACCAAGCATAATTTTTTGTTTAATGTCACCAAGCTTTAAAAAGTTGATATTTAACTGGTGCTAATTAAAAGCAGGTTTTTAAACATGTCTTCTGTCTCTCTATTTATAGAACAAAGACTACAATTTCTAATGTCATCTCAGTTCTCTGGCCACTGTCTTGATTTTTAGCATAGGTCACATTTATGAAATGTCAATGTATTCAAAGAAATTTGTTATTCTAGTCAGCCATTTTATTTAAATCTTCTCATGAAGAAGTAGCACATAAAACTGGTTAAGAGTCTGTGGTAACTTGAGAAGAATTTCAACGTCTCTTTTAATGCTCCAAAGAACCATTGTATGCATATATATTGTAGAAAGCTGTATATAATTATAGGAAAGCAACATTATGCCTATGTAATTTACTACTTAGTGTTGCTATGGAACAGATTTTCATCTCTCTCCTGAATCACAGAATCACAGAATCATAGAATATTCTGAGTTGGAAGGGACCCATAAGGATCATCAAGTCCAACTCCTTGCACTGCACAGGTCTACCCAAAAGTTTAGACCATGTGACTTAGTGCACAGTCCAAATGTTTCTTAAATTCATACAGGCTTGGTGCAGTGACTACTTCACTGGGGAGCCTGTTCCAGTGTGCAACCACCCTCTCAGTAAAAAATCTCCTCCTGATATCTGGTCTGAACTTCCCCTGCCTCAGCTTCACCCCACTCCCGCGGGTCCTATCACTGGTGTTATGGAGAATAGGTCACCTGCCTCTCCACTCCCCCTCGTGAGGAAGTTGTAGACCACGATGAGGCCCCCCCTCAGCCTCCTCTTCTCTAGGCTGAACAGGCCCAGTGACCTCAGCCACTCTTCATACGTCATCCCCTCCAGGCCCTTCACCATCTTCATTGCCCTCCTCTGGACACTCTCCAACAGTTGAATGTCCTTTTTGTACTGTGGTGCCCAGAACTGCACACAATACCCAAGGTGAGGCCGCACCAGCGCAGAGTAGAGCTGGACGATCACTTCACTTGCCCTACTAGCGATGCCATGCTTGATTCACCCAAGGATACTGTTGGCCCTCCTGGCTGACAGGGCACACTGCTGGCTCATATTCAACTTGATGTCAACCACAACCCAAAGATCCCTCTCTGCGGAGCTGCACTCCAGCGTCTTGTTGCCCAGCCGAGACCCGGCACTTGCTTTTGTTAAACTTCATGCGGTTGGTGATTGCCCAGTTCTCCAACCTGTCCAGATCTCTCTGCAAGGCCTTTCCACCCTTGTCTGATTCTACAACTCCTCCAAGTTTGGTGTCGTTGGCAAATGTGCTCAAAACACCTTCTAGTCCTACATCCAAATAGTTTATAAAGACACTGAAGAGGACTATCCCTAAGATAGAGCCATGAGGGACAACACTAGAGACCTTTCGCCAGCCTGATGTAGCTCCATTTACCACAACCCTTTGAGCCCCGTCTGTCAGCCAATTGCTCACCAATCATATGATGTTTTTTTTAAGCTGTATGCTGGACATTTTGTCCAGTAGGATCCTATGGGAAACCATGTTGAAAGCCTTGCTGAAGTCCAAAAAGATCACATCAGCTCATTTCCCTTGGTTGACTAGACGGTTGATCTTATTGTAAAAGGAAATCAAATTTTTTAGGCAGCACCTACCCCTCACAAACCCATGTTGGCTGGGACCAATGACTACCTTGTGCCCCAGGTGCACTTCAATAGCCTCAAGAATCATCTTCTCCATAATTTTACCAGGTACTGACGTGAGACTAACAGGCCTGTAGGTGCCAGGGTCTTCTTTCTTACCCTTCATGAAAATTGGCACAACATTTTCAGGCTTCCAGTCAACTGGGACCTCTTGCACAAATACCTCTACAAGTTAACATGAAAGACTTCAGGAGGGTAATGTGTTTACAATATCATCAGAATTAGAGCTGAAAGTGGACTACCTCAAACTTTAAACTTTGTAGAGCACATTTCACATGATAATTGGAAGGCACGTTAGAACAGTGTTGGCACCATTGCAGATATTATTTGCAGATAGAGGAAGGTGGAGGAATGGTGTCAAGCAAGGTTGTCCAGTTACATGAAAGAGCCAGATGTGAATCCAGATCTTCTCCATTTCTATTGGCTACTTTATATTCCAGGTCATTCTCTCTTCCAATTCATTATTCATGCTCAAAACAAACTTGCTTGTCTGAGTCGGATGACAAATTTTCATATTAATGGTGACAAAAAGAGTTTATTCTTTCTAGAATGTTACAATAAAATGTGTTTTTAATTTTAAAAATGTTTGGGGGTTTGTATTTTTATGGTATTTTAAAAGAAATAAAAAGAAATACCTAATTAATTAGTTGTTTTTATTTTTTTAAGAGGAAGGAATTTATTTTAATATTGAAAGCAGTACAAAAGAATACATTGTTTGTTAAATGTTCATTATTTTTGTAGTATTGTATTTTGACAGCATTTGAAGTTAAATAAAATAAGAAATGTACATCTGTTTAAAAGTCCACTAACTGGAAACAAGTTCAGCATTTTTGTTTTTCTATAAAGTTTTTCCAACAAGTAATCAAATTTCCCTCAAAAATTTGATGAATAAAAACAACAAATATCATGAGAAATAAATTGCATATGGAACAATAAAAACATGAAAATGTATAAGAATGCTTATTAAAATCATTTATCATACAATACTAAAAGCATTTGTGAATACAAGCTATCTTTCATTATCTTTATAAAATATCTTGTAAAACAAGACAGTCTCTGAGTTTCCTAAGTGCAAATTCAGTACAAATCAGTAAAAATGCAGAAGAAAATAATAAAAATGAATCTAAGCTACTTTATTTGCTATAAAACAAAAGATTTCTTTTACCAAAGTATGACTGCAATTCTGTATCCTTAGCAGTTCATTAACTTTTGTAGAAATAAATGTTAAGTTTTTAAGAATTACATACTTTGTGTAGTTTACTTCATCTATGTTTGTCCTGTTTTAAGACGGAATAGAAGCTATTGCTGCATGATTTTAAAATTTTATTAAGAAATTACTCTGTCTAGGTTATCATCAGCTTTTCAATCCAGAGGAGGTAGTGAGTAGATTTAAAAATTAAAATATTTTAATTTATGGAATAGCAAGACAATCTTCACTAATGTCACTTAGAAAATAAATGAAATGATTCAATCTTAATAGATTATTATTTCTGAGGATGTTCTTTACCACGTATCTCTGACCAGAATGTTCTTCCTGGGTAGATCAATCACATGAAAACTATACATATATAACTAACATGATCTGCAGAAAAAAAATCTGTATATACATATTGCATTCTGTTTAGCCTCCAGGGAGATATATTTTTTAAAGGAAGAAAGAAATGCATTTTAATCATCCAGTGTTCCACTTTTCAGTAGTTAACTATGATGGCAAGCTTCCTCCAAGCAGCCTATGAGAAAAGAAAATTGATGAAAATCTACTTCTGCAGATATATATGTTATATAAGATGTTCTCTTTCTAAGTCTTAAAAAGAATCATAGGAAAATTATGCTTGCATTGCATAACATTTTTGTATATATTGTCAGTGCCTTACAAGCCTTTCAAAAGAGCACATTTTCAGCATTCTTAACTACTCAAAAGAGAAAGTTGAGGTTTTAATACAACTTTTTATTTATTTATTTATTTATTCTCTGTCTTTCTTTTGGTAAAAATCAGATCTTATGAATATTAAACTTTCCTAAATGTTGATTTTAAAAAAGTCAAGCAAGGAAGCAAACAAACAAAAACACAAAACCACGATCAACAACATCAACAGTAAGAACAAATCAAGAATGTGAAGTTGCATGTAGCAGTCTGAAAGCTCGATTATTGCTGGTGAATGAAGTGCTCTTGCAATACTCGTCTTCAGTTAAAAAAGGTACAGTCTGTTATGAGAAGAACCAAGTTCCAAATTTTCAAATATATCCTTATTTCTTTGCTAGGTTCAGAGAAACTGCCAAATTGGATCAGACCCATAGACAACTAATTCTAGAAACCTTTCTCCAACATTAGCCAATACTTCAACTAGCTGTAGATACTCCAGAGGAAAGGGTAAGGTATTTTGAAGTAGGTAGATACAAAATAGTAATTCTAGTAAGAGAAATTACTCTAAAATGATGAAATTAAAATATATATATCTGAGATTCCCTGTTCACTAGTGAGCCACAGGACTTCCAATGGGACCTCTGAATATTCAGGCCCCTGCCAGCTAGGCTGGGGCATATCATACACAAAAGAAAATGCACAGAATATGACATTTTATGACTTTCCAAATGTGGTCTGAGGGAAACTAGGAAAAACTCTCAAGTAACTGGATATATTTCTTCCTATAATCATTGTATTGCTACTGAATAGAACCCCTCTGAGAAGAAAAGATCTGATTAAAACAGCACGTGTTTAAGATGTAAGGAAACAATTCTCAAACATGTCTTAAGTCATCCAGTCACCCAAATGACCTTTGGACATTTTTCTCATGTTAGAGCATCCTCTGATGAGAGTGAACCTTTTGCCTTTTAGCTCCATTTCAGTCCTTCCCAGTGTTTAAGCCAGGGCACATATGGTCCTTCAGGGATACTCTAAAGGAATCTAGTAGCTGTCAATCAGTTCTGAAAATGAGTACCTCTCTTCAAATCCTTGGCAGACAGCCAGTGTGTTTTTGCAATTTAGGTTCATCACAGTAACATTACACAGATCACTTCTTAAAATAACTGGAGTAAGATGCATGCAGTATTGAATCAAAGAATCCATGAAGTGCATTATTTGGTTAAAAAAGTGCATAAATCACATTGTGAGCATTAGGGGTCAGAACCACAGGTTTTTGGTTTGGTTTTTAGTCCCTCATGTCCTTCATCTGACAGAATTTCCCTTGACTTCCAGGGGAATTTGCTTTGATAAAAGACATCAGTATTTGAACATAGAGCTTTCTTCTAAGTAAGGAACTATTTCACTGAATCAATCAGATGATTTCTTCCTTATAGGCATTCTTACTTCAGTGCATGCTTCCAAAGCACACAAACAAATGAGGGTAGACCCTGATTACCTGAATTTTTTGGAAGGTGTCAACATACTCTACAACTGAGGTTAAAATTAGAGGGAGTGATTGTATAAGGAAAAATACCACTGTCCACATTTTACTGTGATGCTCTATTTGTCCCCTATGGTGTAAAAAGAATGCATCAAGTTATATCTTCTTTGAGTTTAGGAAAGCTTATGTAATTAGATGTAATTTCACAAAGGAGGGTATTAAGTGCCACTATAATTGAAAACCTAGACACAATGTTTTTCTGATAGCACTGAATTTCTGCCTTTAATAACATAAGTTTGTAGTCAATTTAATAAAGAACACACCTCATGTTTTCTGCCTCTTGGGTAATAAGTAAAACTATTATTGTATAAGATATTTAATTGAGACACCCACATAAGTCATGATAGGAAAAGGAAAGCAAGTTTTTTTTTGTTGTTGTTGTTGTTGTTTTTTTTTTTTTTTTTTTTTTTTTTTCAGTCCTGGACATCTATTTAAAAGAAGTATTAAAGGTGAAACATATGGCATTTCATTCATAACAGGACCCTTTCTGTCATGTGGCTTCATACCTAATTTGCATGTCTATTTATGCCATAACATATTCTGGTAACCTACCGGATTGCTTGAATTGCCAGTTTCAGGAGATTAGACCTGTATAAATTTTGTCTAAGGACAGGGCACTGTGTGATACCAAAGAGAAACCTGAAAGCAGTGCTTCAGGTCTCGGGAGACTGCAGACTTGTGTTTCTGAATTTGTAAATGAGGCAGACAGTTGTTCCAGCTTCATGGTGATAAACAGCTTGTAAATATTTAGATCGCTGGGTGCTTCCTCTTTTTTTTTTTTTTTTTTTTTTTCTTATTATTAAATAGCATATTTAATAGCAATGAAGGCTACATGACCATCTCTACAAGCGGTAAACCTTGACATTCAGGTTGTCACTTTTCATCAGCTGAGAATCTGCCTTAATACACTTTCCTGAAGAGAAGCCATTGATCTCCACAAGCTTTGTATAATACCAAATCAAAAGTGATTTCAGTTTATTGCATTTAATGGTTAATAATGTGTGTGGATATTTTTATTTGTGGTATTCAAAGCAGATCATTTTTTGCCTCTATGTTTTCCATTGTTGCATTTGAAATTGAAAATAAATTATATTTATCTTAAAATAAAAGCAGAATGCTATAAAACTTGTCAGTATTTTATCCTATTTCTACATGATCCAAACTTGTGTAAATAAAGATTTCCATCTTCAAGTACATGCAAATGCAGGAGTCTTTTTACGGAGCTAAAAAATCCCATGTCATGTGTTTTCATCCCCACAGGAATATAGCATATAGGAAATACATTTTTTTTTTTTTTTCCTATAAATTTCCATGTTTTCTGTGGAAATGAAATGTAGCTTGCAGCATAGTAAGAGCTTGAATGGGTAGAGAAATCCATCTGTCAGAGATGGCAGAACAAGGCCTGCTTGGCAAATCATCTGGGTTGTTACAGTCATTAAAAGCTCTTACTATTTTCGGTTGTAGGTCAGAAATTGTTAGGTTAATTAGAAATACTGCCATTAGTTTACAGATGGTCTTTAGCTCTAAAAAAGGTAGGAGAAGGGGAGCTAAGTTGGTAGGATTCAAGAAGTAATAAGGATAAGGAAACACAACATCCATTTATATACCAACTTGTGAAAGTTTTCCTAGAGTGAACAGAATTTCCTCTGAGTCACCAGAGCCATAAGTAGCTGTGACTGCTGCTTTCCTGCTCAATTTTACTAGCTTTATTTGTTATGTTGTCTTGGTGTCTGCTGTATCTGGGCCAGCCTGGAGCGATCTATGGCAGTAGTGCCTGATTTGTTACTTTATCTGCATTATTCATAGCATCAGATAGTCACTGACTCTCAGTGATGCTCTTGCCTGCTACCACATCACAAATAGTTATAATGTTCATATTAACACTACTCCTACCAGTCAGCTGGGAGACCATTTCTGCTGTCCACAGCTTCCATTTCCTCAGTTTTCAAAAGTATTTCACAAAAGAAGATACGTTGCTATATTCAAGCTATGGCTTCCACATTCATTTCTCTTTGCTTGCATCTTCTCTTTCTCCTTTGAATTCATTTTACAGAGTTAAGAACTTATTTTCATCTCATCTCTTATTTTCTCCCATGTCCCTTAATCCTTGTTCTATATACTGTTGACCTTTACTGTTTTTGCTTCTATTTTTTTCCATGAATCTTTTCATTGTCTAATCACTCCTTTCTCAAACTATCCTAATTATCCCCATCATTCCCATACATGTCGCTGGTTCTCTCCTCCTATCCCTAGCTTACCTCTGATTGTTACATTTATTGTTTCATGTATTTCTATGTTTTTCTGATATAAATTAGTAATACAACCAAATCAAGAGTACAGAAGATTGTACTTTCCACCATAAGCAACATATGTAAACTTTTGTAAACATAATTAAAGATCCATAGGTTTCAGCAATATCTCTGCAGTTCTCAATACTCCTAAGTAAAAGAGAAATTTCAGAGTACTAGTTCTGGCAAGCCTGGCCTTTATTTCACATCATGCTTCTGTTACAGGGGAGACGAAAGGGAAGGATTTAGTACCTAACTGCCCCTTTGAGCTATTATTCCTCATCACAAACACTTGAACAGTATTGAGTTCCAAATTATAACTTGCTTGAAGATTGGACTAACTGATTTCCTCCCAGAAATATAATGATTTCAGGCATTGATCCATAGCACAGTAGGTGCCCTGTAAGACTACTCAGAGAAGAGCAGCATAATTTTGGTGTAGATCACCTAACAGGCATAGGTTCACCACAGTAGCCCCTGTTCACACAGTTGGCTTGTTTTGGGCAGAGCAGAAAGCTCAGACTATCTTTTGGCATATTCTCTTACTCTCCACAAATATCTTAGCACATACTCTACAGCATGATCCTAGACAAATCTGAGAAGATACTTCCGGTGCGATTAGAAACATTAAAAGTATTTTATAAGGGTGTTTTTTGCAGTCATGCCCTACAGGTAGTGTTTCAGTATCTGACTGAAGAAATGGAGATTGTGCTTCTTCTGGGCTCCTTTAACAGAAGCCATTCCTGCAGCATCCCAAACCCTCACAGCCCCTGCTAAAGCTTTGCCATGTAAATCCAATACAGGAATTTACGCAGCACACTCATTAACAACAGCATTTTATAAAATGTGTCATTGATCTTCAGCAAGCATGAAACTATGTTTTGGGAAGCCCATCTCCCTGCCCTGTGCACAGTCCAGAGGTCAACAGCTGCCCCAGTAACTGCATTTCCTACAGCATTTCCTCTATTGCACACATGGTGAGTTGGGTCCCCTGAACAAAGAGAGGTAGGGAAGTACCACCTAGTAGCCTTGAGAAATCTGACAGCATGACAAAAGAAGTGATTTGCCTGCTGGAAGCATAATAGTGTGTAGAATATGCATCTACATATGTTGGATCTTTCTTGGTAATGACAATAGAAACATTTCAAGTTGGAAGAGTATGAAAGGCTGACACAGGGTGAACTCACTCAGCCAATCTTTGTCAGCATTTCTAGAGGGCAATGTAATAACAGTGGGGAAAAAAAAAACACGACATCTACAAATCACCAAATGGAGAACAGTCTTCAGGAAGCATTTGAACTGAAGGACAGTTAAAATTTATGACTTAGGCATTTAGGCTCAGGCTTTTCTGATCTTATGTGTCAGAACAAAGTCAGCTGTAAAGCAATACTGCAAAATCATTGGTAATGAGGGAGACGCAACTGTCAGACAACAAAGTTTCAAGTGGAGTTCAAGATGAGAAAAATAAATTTATGATCTAGGCGCTCAGAGTTTTCTAGTTTTGTTTGGTGGGGAAAAAAGAAATGTCATCTTCAGAAGTGATGTATTGAACTTTTTGTAAATGGAAGGAAAAATAGAAAAGGGAAAACTTGCCAAAAAATAGTAAAATTTAAAGCTTCCCAGTCACATTTTACCGCCTTTTCATAAAAGGCACATCTTTCTCTCTCTCTCTTTCTCTACTTTTTTTTTTTTTTTTTTTTTTTATAACGACCTCATGGGAATATGAAGCAAAGAGTATTCTTTATTGTGAAATATTGAGGAAAAATATTTAAAAACCTGCCTAAGATTTTATGAATGTCACATGCCAACATAACATATCTAACCTGATATTCATGCTTTGCCTTGCAGTATTCCAGAAAGTTTTTAACAAGTGAGTTGAAAAGAAGCAAATCTCATATAGTTTTATATGTATTGACATTATTGTCATGTAGCCATGTCTAATGCCTGAAAAATGGAATATAAAATGAAAGTTTCATAGTGTGGCAAAGCTGAAGAAAAAGGCATATTTAAAGTGATGATATGCTGAAATCATTAAAGGCCAGATGAGAGCTGCTCTGATTTGTATTAACTTGGGATTCAGCCCTTAGATTTTGTGTATTATTCAGGAAAAACCTGCAAAATTTGGATAATAAATTGTGCACTTCTAGCACTCTCTTGCAAAAATATATTTTCAGGTTGCTAGATAAAAGGCACATCTCCACACACCTGAAGGACCACAGAGGACCAAGGGTAACTGGGGGAGCTCCAGTAACCCCATCAGAAACACAGCCACTGCCAGGGCTGTACTAAAGAAGCCTCAGCCCCACAGGCTAGAGGTGACATTCAGCTCCATGGATCAATGGGAGAGCACCCTACAGACCAGGCAGGCATAGCCTGTGGGGGTGGATTGCATTATGGGGTGCAGGGAATAGCATTTCAGGATTGTATAACTTGCTATGGTGTACTTGGGGAATGAACCAAAAGTTGCAAAAGGGAAGGCTCAAGGTGGTGTGGGGAGGAACAATGGTCTGAAAACTGATGGTTACAGGTGTAAACATGGTTGATCGTCTGTAAGCAGCACTGGTCAGTACCTGTATCTGGACATGTTCTGTGCCCCTGTATATAGACTACCCTGTCTTGTCATTAAACACCATTTCAAACTTTTTCTGGGTAAAGAATTATCTATTTCATGTTCACACATGGAGATGGAGGTCTAAGTGCCAGAAACTGGAGAGTATACCCCAAAGAAGACTCTATTCATCTGACATCAAATAAATTATTTTTATAGTCACTATAGAAAAAAAAAAAATTTGGAGCGTGAGTGTATTGATTTATTTCAGACATGGGATATGAAGACTTGTAAGCTAAAGGTGCTGGCTTCTCTTTCATAAAAGCAGCCAGATGATTATCTCACTGTTAGACATTTCCATTTAGTAAGTTGATCCTACCCTAGAAAACAGGTATTGCGTATAGTGGTCAGGACAGATCATAGAAGAGATCACAGATCATAAATTACTGTGTTGGCACACAAGTGCTAAGGCACTGTTATAAAAATTATCCCTGCTCTAAGGGTTATTCTATAACTTTTTATTGAAGTATTTTCATTCTTATTATTGGTATTGATAACTAACTACATTTCAGGTCTTGAAGGCTGTTTCTGCTAAGGCTGGAATATGACAAATGTATTTCTTTGATGTAATGTTGCTACTCAGAATGAATGTCAACTAAGACCTACTTCCAAACGTAGTAAAGAACAAATTGAGGGAGAAATTATCTTTGCTGACACCTCAGATTCAGAAGTTAAATCTTGTTTTTCCTTCCAGGGGTTTAGAATCACAGGAAAGCTCATGTTGGAAGAGGTCTCAAGAGGTCTCTAGTCCAACCTCCTTTTCCAAGCACGGTCAGAGGTCAGATCAGATCAGGTAGCTCCGTGTTTTATGTATTCTGATCTTGAAAATCTGCAGTGATGGAGGTTACACAACCTTTCTGGACTACCTGTTCTGCCTCACTATCCTTAGAATGAAAAGATTCCTTATATCCAGCCTGACCCTCTCTTGTTTCAACTTATGCCAATTGTCTCATCCTCCCATCCTTCCAGCGTACATGATGGTGAAGAGCTTGGTTTGTCTTGTTAACTACCTTTCCATAGGCACTGGGGGGCTGCTATTAGGTGCCTCCTGGCTCATTGAGCCTGGGTCTCTCTCCTCACAGTTCAGGTGCTGAAGACCTCCACAGCTGTCTTGTTTACCACCATGCTGTTTGTACCAGAGGCCTAAAGCTTCATGCAATATCTAGCTATCATCTAATAAGAGCTGAGAAAATGGGAACAATGATTTACTCAGACTCCTGGCCCTGTTTCTTCTGCTACAGCTCAGGATGATGTTGCCCTCATCACAGCCACATGCCCTCATCATCATCCACAGGGCACGTGGATGGCTTGGGTTTGGCCTCCTGTTCTTCAAGACTTCCAGGTCCTTTTCAGCAGTGCTGCTGTGGTATATATAAGTTAGGCTGAGAAAAATAAAATATAAACTTATATAAAGCTATATTCTTCTGAGCATATAAGCTTGACCTACCTTAGTTTTTAGAACTTCTAACTCCATGAATGCTCACTTTTCTCTCTTTGCAAATATAGGCTAGTAAGATCTGAGGGTTAACATGACCTTTTGCTCCGAGGTTGTATTACACAGTGAGTTGCTCAGGCTTAAGTGAAGGCAGTAATATAAGCAATCTCTACCTCCAGGCTATGGAGTTCCTTCCCTTTTTCTCCTTGGCTTCAAATATCACCTCAAGATCAGTGTCAGGCTTACAAAGATGAGTCAGCTAAAACATTTCTGTTGGTGATGTAGTATGATGACAAGATTAGAGCTGAGCAGCTAGTGAAAATGTTTTCACCGAGCTAATGTCATTCTCCACTTTTGTACACTTTCTCTAATATTTCATTTTTAATCAATCAAAATAATTCAAAACTGAATATATATATATTTATTATTATTATTGAGATTTGCTCCTGTTCATGTCAACGGATTTTAGAACAGTCTTTTTTTGGTATTATTTTTATTATTTTTTTTTTTCTGGATAAAGTTTTGGATAACTTCAATATAAACCCACAGAGAAGCAACTGTACCTCAGAATGAAAGATGTGAAAGAAATTAGGCTATAGAGTCCTGCCTCTGTGTTTTATTAGGGAATGAGAAGGGGGAAGTCATATTTCTAAACTCTGAAGATCATGTCTGTTCACTCCAGAAGCTCAGTTAATTTGCTTTTTCCCAGGTGCTTTCAGCTTTTAATCACTTGCAGTGCTTGTTTCCATTATCAGAGATCCATCTTTGCAGAACTTTTGCATTTAAGATGCTTCTTTTCAGTAGTCTGGCTTTGTTAGGCAATTGTTTCAAAGCTGTTCCTTGTTAACTGGTGGAAGAATAGCAAATTTTGTGTTCCAGAGAAAAGAAAAATTAAAACAAAAACTTCAACGTGCAGAAATCAAACTCAGGGACAATTAATTCATTTAAAATATATGGTTTGATGGGAGACACTATGAGCTAAATGAAAAGACCACTTAGTACAGAGAAACAGCATCTTTCTTTGTGACTACCTGGTCTCTGTGAGAAAGCCCAGGGCCTATCAAATAGTGACCTCATTCTTCTTTAATGACGTAATGAAAAAGATTCTTTATTTTTTGCAGATGCAAACAATTGAGACTTAGATATATCCCTAATTCATGCATTTCATCCGCTGTATCTATTTATTTAATATCCATATTTGCATGGAAAATGCCTTAAATATCCTGGATAATTAGTTAACGACATTAAGGTAAATAGGAATTTTGTATTTGTCTTCCTACTGTTCCTTTCCCACTTCCTGTAATTTTATTTTATTTTATTTTATTTTATTTTATTTTATTTTATTTTATTTTATTTTATTTTATTTATTTTATTTATTTTATTTTATTTTATTAATAGGGATGCCCAGAAAGTCATTGCCTGGTTTTCTGGTTTTGTCTGCTGAGAATATCCTACCACATTTCTGTAAATTACAAGTCTACCAGCAAGAATGTGAGATATGAATTTATGCAAATGGCATTGCAAACCTGCCCTGCTACCAAACAAACACTGTATGAGAATGAAAAAAGATGATGCTCTTTGTGTAAATCCCATGGGAAAATGTGGGTTTCTGTTTTTAGATGTTTATTCAGCTTGCAAGAACTGAAATTGGTAGAACTACTTTACAGTCAATGGAGAAAAAATGAGCACTCTAGAATGTGTTTTCACTTACCCAAACAAAAATGTGTAAAATGGTTCAAGTGAATCATGTTTTTAAAGCATTTTAATTCTCTTCCTCTCCTGGAGGAGCACAAAGTGACTGTTTCAAATGTAGACATGTGAATCACCAGTTGCTAAAGTTACCGAGATAAATCTCCCTGGAGGAGCCTGATCTTGACGGACAGGTTGCTAGTTTGATAACGTAAATGTTTGTCTTGAGTTTGGAAATTTACCTTAATTCCCTGCTGCCTGAGTGGGACCTCTCTCTATGATGCAGAGCAAACCATATTGGGTGAGAACCTGTGAAGTATTTGGACATTCTGACAAGAAACTCTTCAAAACAATTATACTTTTTATGTTAAGAAGTTATTAGGCAGACATGGAATTTACTAAATAATAATTCAGAAATAGACTTCCAGAGTCTGGAAAAACTAATTCTCTATAAACCTTATTAGAAACTGTACTTCTACACAAGAAACACTGCCAGTCAAAACCTAGCTTTACTGAAATTGAATGTGTATTTTCTTAAAGACTTAATTTTGTTTACTATGTTGTGTCCATTCTGGGAGTAGAAGCACCATCTCTTTGTGTTGGTCTTATGCTAATATAACTGCTTTGCAAAACTAATGAATCAATCTCTTAAAGTTTGTTTATGAACTGAGTATTCCTTAGTTATAAAAAAGACATTTCCTTAAACCAAGGAAAGTTTTGATCATTAAATATGGTCAGATCACATGCAATTTTTATCATATCATCTGCAAGACTGTGCTTCCCGTGATAAAGGACACTCTAACCCTTTCTTAATGAAGGACATTCTTCACGTCAAAAGTTTGGAGAAGCCATTTAATAAACCTAATGATATTCCTAATAGAAGATGGGATGCTTTCAGAAAGATAGTTAGAAAGCATTTGATTTCCCTGACCGCTAATAATTTTTTAAAAATATCATAGTCTAGTTAGTGATGCCATACTGATTGATGTATCTTCTTTAGATAAGATTCATGAAAGCACTAGATCCTCAAGGATTTATAAGAAATTAAATTGTGCTACGGGTAAATTAAACACTTTACTCTCTGGAAAATAAAATCTCTCAGATGGGATGGCTAAAATAATCCAATTATAGAAGGCAGGAAGAATTACATTATTTTTGAAATTAAAAACAGGAAAAAAGTATGATTTTAGAATACATTGCATAAAGAATAAATATGGAAATAAGAAATTGAAGAGATACAGATGATCAGCTGAAGACTGCTTGTAATAGCTTTTGTGCTTTCTAGTGAAAGCAAAAGTCTAAGTAAAAGGTTTTAGGCAAATACATAAATGATGCCCTTGTGCTCATTAGATAATTTTGCATTTACACAACAGCTTCTAGGTGTACCTATTGACACACATCCATTGCCTTCTTCATATACTGAAAATTCTTGCTTCAGTGCTGCTTTGAATGTCTAGGTAGCATAGCTTACCTCTACTCTGTTGCTTAGAAAGAGTGAGAGAAAAAAAAAATGTTCTGAAGGTTCATGGTGATTCCAAGATATTTCATCTGGGCTGAGATAATGCCTTTGTATATTCAATTAAAGACTAGATAAATAGATATTAGATAGCAAAACTTGTTGCCTACCACCTCAAATATCCTATACAAATATTATCTAAGATTCTTGCTTTCAAGCTAAAGGTTTTCTTTCCTGTACTCTATGCATCATTTAAAGAAACTAAACCAATGCAGGCAAAAAGACTGGTAACACTAGCAAAGGTCTTAATCTTCTCCATTATATTAAATGGCAAATGCTGTAGCAGAAAGAAAACGGGGAAATAAAAGATCCTGAGTACTGGGATGGATGTATCTAAAGCTATTGAATAACAGCTGTTGATATATCTCATTCCAGATGTCCCAGGTGTTATTCTTAGATCCATTTCGGCTATAGTCAATGGCAACACAGAAGTCACCATATCTCCTTTTCTCCAACAGTCTGTCTTTTCTGATTAAAATCTAAGCTCCCTGTGGCTTGGTCAATCTCCTGTTTGAAGTTTGTCCAATGTCTTGCATGATGGGACTTCTTAGAAAAAATTATCTGTGAATTTGAAACTTTATATATGTTTATAACTACATAATCTAAAATCAAATATTGTAATATCAATATTATTCTCATAATATATTTGGCACAGATGATAAGTGCATTTTATTAGACCTGGTAAGTTACAAACACTGTTTAAAATAGTTTCTTTCTTGCTTTTTGCCACAAGCTATGTAATATAGCCCCTCAAATTTACAATTTCACATGCAGTGGACAGTCTTCCTGATTCCTGGTTGATCCATTCTTTAGAATTAGGAGGAAGTAAAAAATCTCTATGAACTTTAATTGCATATGGATTTCTTCCCATTCTTCATGCACAAGAATTGAAGTCTATTGTTGACTGTTTTCACTGGAAGTCTAGGTAAGAAAGTAGATTTCTTCATTATTCAACTGTCCTCCACGTGGTGAGCAAAAATACAAAGTCTAATATACATTTAAAATATCCAAAAATATCACAAGAGTTTTTTCCTAAAAGATGTTTAAAGATTTCATTGTTGTTAAATAAATAAATAAATGAATAAAGAAATGTCTAGATACTGAGAAAGAACTATCTACCAGATGTCTGCTTGGACTAATTTTGGTGAGTTGCAGCATGTGATTTGCATTCTGGCTGTGCCAAGTAGATTTAACAATCTGTGTTGCTGAATGGAAAAACTGTAATAAATTTTCACCTCTTTTATGCAGAACAATGTTTATTTCCTGATAGACTGTGTTCAGTAAGACATACTAACTCACATACCTGTAAGAGGGTGCAGCACTAAATTGGTAGGGGATATGGCTGCTATTGTGAGAAGAAAATTGATTCTAATAAAGCAATAAAATTTGCTTTTAATTTCAATTTGCTTTTAATAGAAGCTAGTTCATATAAGACAATATTATATGAATATAACAATATTCATTCTCTATGGAATAGTCAGAATAGAGCATCTTTCAACAGAGTTTTGAATTTCCTACTTTCCTGGTGCTAATAAAAGAATGAGGTTATAATGTGATAAAATAATCAAAAGTATGAACTGACAAATTGTGAGTGCATGGACATGTTTCCTTTAATATTACATTCGTTACTGCAATTCATTATTGCAGTGAATGGTCCCAGATTCCAGTTCAGGGACACCTGAGCTGTACCTGAACTCTGTGAGTATCAAGATTCATTGTATGCTGAATTAGCTGTAGTATGTGTCTGCGAAGGTTTTAGTGACTGTAAATGATAGTATTTACCTTTTTTTTTTTTTTTTTTTTTTTTTCCTCGTGGATTACAAACTATACAAGTAATAACTGAAATAATACAAACTTTTATCTTAGTTTTTATTAAGCTTTTTATTTAAGAATCCTTTTTTTTTTTTTTTCTCTCCAACTTAGGGTTACATTTCATTTCAACATTTTCTCATGTTTTAAACATAGGTTTGAATGCTTGTATTTTTTTTTATTTTTATTTTTTCCTTTCCAAATTCAGAGATCTCATAAGAAAATTGATATTCTGGACTAACAGAAAGCTCATGAAAACTTGTTCCTTAATGAGTTCTTGCAGTTATTAGGCAACTCAAAAAATATCAAGAACACACAAACATAAACTGCATTTTTCAGTTTATATGTGAAGGGGAAGGGAGTCTTTGTCTAGTTCCATCTTCATTCTGCTCACTCTTTTTCCTGGTTTTGGGTGAGATAGAGTTAATTGTCTTCATAGCAGCTCCTATGATGCTGTGTTTTGATTTTTGATGACAATAACGCTGATAACACACTGATGTTTAATTGTCACAGAGCAGCGCTCACACAGAAATAAGGACTTTCAGCTTCTGGTGCTTCCCTGCCAACAAGGTACCTGGGGGTGCACAGGGAGCTGGGAGGGGATCAGGAGCTGATCCAGACTGGCCAAAGGGACATCCCACATTGTGTGGCATTATGCTAGCAATAACAGCTGGGGGAAAGAAGGAGGAAGGAGGGACATTTGGACTGTTGACATTTGTCTTCCCAAGGAACTATTACAGATGAACCGTGCTTCCCTGTGAATGGCTTAGCACCTGCCTGCTGATGAGAAGCACTGAATGAATTTCTGGTTTGCTTTGCTTGTACATGAAGCTTCTGCTTTGCCTAGTAAGGTGGCTTTATCTCAAGCCACAAGTTCTCATACTTTTACCTTTCTGATTCCCTCCCCATCACACTGTTTGACAGAGTGAGCAAGTGGTTGTGTGGGGCTTAGCTTCCTTCTGGTGTTAAACCACAACACTTAAGAAAGACAATTCTAGACAGTTTTTCCACATGTTCTTGCAAACCACTCATGAAACTCATGAACACCATAAAATTTGGACTTTCTTCGATGACTGTAGAACTAGCATAATTCACTTTACTTTGTGAATATATGCTGTTTAGACAAGAACACCTCAGCATGTGCTCCAACTCAGAGGAACATTTCAGCACTCCCTCCTTGCTCAATAATCTCACATTATCATGCAGAAACAGATCTTCATGGGTGTCATCAAACTCCTGAAGAAAGACTTGAAAATCGTGTTGTGGAAAGAACAAGCTCTTGTAGATGAATACACCCTGCTGAGTAAGGACAGACAGAATAAGATACAGATCTGATAGCTTGGAGCAGAATGCTCCATGGTGTATATGCAGTGACAAAATATGGAACAGTCGTTATGATATTTGTTATAAAATATGAACCTTTATTTATTTATTTATTTTTATTTTTTCCCAAGGCAATGAGTGATCTCCCTTGGCTGCCTAATTGTTAAGTTTTCTCCAGCATCTCTAGACAATAAAGCACTGGTTAGTGCACAATAAATATCCTCTCCAGGTATTTTTTTCCAGTGGAATTAACCCTTTCAGCTGTGTGATAACCTTGTCACTGTTGAAGAACAACCCACTGTGCTTAGTAAGTTACTTCAGTAACTATCCAAAGTAAAAGGAAATATGTCAGCTATGCCACAAGATGTGTGAATAGTTGTTCCACTAATATATTATTGGAAAGTCTCTCTAGTTGTGACTGTCAAACCTGAAAGAGATACACTTTTCAAATGTATCTTAGATAATACTTAAATGAGATTTTTTGCTGTTTCAGTAATGTATTCACTGTTTTAAAAGTGACATATTTTTGCTGGCTAAAATAGAGCAAATACAGTTTAAACTTCTTTAGCAACCTTTAAAAATGATAGAAATGTTCTTGGCTAGAAATGTATAAAGTTTTCAATGTTTCCATCTTTTTCCTTTCCAATATGCTGCTTACAATTTTATTATAGCTGCCATGTTTATCAGTATATGTATGCTTCAGATTTTCATAGCTTGGTAATTTTAACATTCCTGAACACACTAAGCATTTTGCTTTATCTTCAAGAGCATTTCTGAACAGTCATGAATGAACTGTTGGGTTTTGTGTATCAATTCTATGCATCCTATTATCAACCTAATTCACTAGGAATTTGTGTAGTGATGTCTAAGAGAAGCCAGGTGCACTCATGCACATACACAATAATTTCTTGTGCTCTAGCAAGCTACAAAACCTTCTGGCTTACCTTGGATTCAATACGTTATCCATGATAATTGACATGTTGTTATTTGTGCTGTACTGCTGTAGAGGGCACTCAGGAATAACCAGATCCTGTACTGGAGAGGTGACTGCAAAATTTGTTTGCAGCCCTGAGTCGGTCGTCTGCCACTTTTATACCCAGGAACAGCAAATAAAAATATTCCCTTTAGTAGTAGAAATTCTTCTAAAATAATCATTTGAAACTGATAAAAGCAGCATTCATAAACAAGGCCCAACCACTTGCAATGTATATTAATTACAATGGATATTTCTTTCATATTATGTCTATCTAACATTTTTGTGGATGTTTATTAACCTAAATTTCATGTCACAGCACTGTGTATCATCAGAACCTTGTTGTAGTTCATTATTGCTAATATTACAATAATGTGTAGTCAGAAGGTAGATCAGAGCCTGATTGTATCACATGCTTTGGAAATGCAATGACTGAGATAATGTCTTGACAGAGAGATGGTTCAGATGTTCAGTGTATGAATCCTCTGTTCATCTCTATCTTGTTTGTGGTTTTGTTTCTTGTCTCAGAGCAGATATAAGAGAAGTGGGTAAGGTTCAGAGAAGGACAATCTGGATGCTGGATGGCATTCTGAATGGCTCCCACTTATGGGAGCCAAGTAGACCAGGCCAGGAAAAGAGCCGTCTCAGCAGGTCTTCTATACCATAGAAATGTTGATTCTTCACACAAGAAGTGGTTATGCATAGGAACTCTGCACTGGGATGCTAAAATTTGGGATGCTAAAATTTGATGTGGGTTCAATGAACCACTATACATATTTCCCGAAGAAAAAACCATGAGGAATGTAAATACAAAAATATCAGCTGTTGAGATAGAAAGGGTTGGAAACTGAAAAATATTTTGGGGAAACATTATTACAAGTTCCCTCTATTCATATTACTCTGCTGCAAGCACTGGTAAGGGTGAGATATTAAAGGAGATAGACTTTTGTTAAGACCTGTTATGTGGTCTCACTTGCTTACTGATGATACAAGGATCACAGAATCATTAAGGTTGGAAAAGATCTCCAAGATCATCTGGTTCAACCATCATCCTACTAGTAATGTCAGTAGCCAGTACATAAATACAATTAGGTGAGATGATTTTTACTTTTAGTAACCCATTCAGCCCAATACTTAGCAAGGCAAAGATTTGTCATTAAGCCTTTGATGAGTCAGTTAAAAAGAAGAGATATGTATTTACCAAAATGGCTTTATTGAACTAAAGGCCTGAAATAAAATTAGTAGAGAAAAAAAAAATAGAAAAAAAAAATGTTTACTGTTTCTACTTGGTAACTTGACATCTAACAAACAAAAGAAGTTTCCATAAACAAAGCCAGGTGATTTACTTTGCATTAAGGACTGTGAGCAACTTCACACTTTCTCTGAGGGGCAAGCCACATAGGCTTGTTCCAGGCTAAAAGTGTGATTTCAGGGAGTTGCTGCTCACACAACAGCTAATGTACTTACAAATCCACACCCTGCTTCATTTCATGATAACTTATGTATACAGTCCTAGCTGAGAGATAGTTTCCCCATTCCGTAGTTATGTATCTGTGTTATCCTGAAAACTTCTGAGTAAACTTTATGAATTTGCTACCTGGCCTGCAGTCTGACATATTACTTATTCAGTTCTCTGCTGGAATCTATTACATATATTTCCCAGCCTCAGATGGAGAGGAAGCAATCTGAATATATCTCCTGACCAGATGAACATACTGGGGAAAATACCCTGAATAAATCATGAAACCATGAGAGTTTTCCAGACCGCATTTTATACTGTCCCAGTTATTGTGTTTTCAATGTTTGATTGATGTAATCACAATTCATTTAGTATTCCTAATAATCTTTTTTTTTTTTTTTAAAAAAAAGAACCATAAGAGCCCTTGGTCCAGTATAATCCTTTTCCCACTCTGAGATAAAACTGTTAAAGCAATAACTGAACAGTTAATGTACAAGCCTCTTGTAACAGGACAATCAGTAAAACTAATTTACAAAGTAGAATTTCTTGTTTTAAAGTAAAACATGCTGCATCTACCGCTTGCCCCATAAAGGATCTTAGCTGACAAACCTTAATTAATTTGACTGTGGGCAAACTAATTATCTATTATTTTAGCTTGGGGCTGTTTTGCTTTAAAAAATCAAATAATGATTTGGAAGAAATACAGCAACTCATTTGCTCTGAGAACATAGAGTTCCCACTGACAGTGGCTATTAAAAAGATTTAATGAAATCACCAGGACTTGTTTGAAGCTGGTCTAGGTACATTTTTATACTCAATCTGCACATCAATATTAATTTTTTAACACAGATGGAGGTTTTATTGGTACCCAAGGAAGTAGAAAAACAGATTACTGGAATTTCAAGTAACAGGCAGAGCACAAAGCTGATGGAGGCAAGTGTGAAATTAGAGCTATGAAACACTAGAAAAATTAAAATATAGTAAATAAATACAAAAAATAAGGGGACTACTGGAAGACAATTGTGACAAGCTTGCTTTACATCTAAGCAAAAATTTATTTCAGTGACACCTGTCTTCTTTGCCACATTAAAGGACAGCCAATCATATAATTATAGACCCTGTTTTTGAAGGTTCTGAGTCAAGTTAAAACTGATTTCACATCAAAATCTTACATACTTTCCATGATTTCTTGACCTTTATTTTTTTAATTATTATTATTTTTTTACATAAAATCTGTCTGCTTGGACAGATTGGTCTGATCCACCAAGCATTGGAACAGGCTGCCCAGGTTGATGGTAGAGTGGAATCTCCATCCTTCTAAGTGTTAAGAGATGTGTGGATGTGGTACATTGTTTAGTGATGGGACTTGGTAGGTAAATTTGATGATTGCACTTGATCATCTTGAAAGTCTTTTCCAACTTAAATGTTTTTATGATTCTATGATCTCCTTATTATTATTATTACTATTATTGCTATTATTATTATTAAATTTTATGTTAAGTTCCATTAAATATCTCAAAAAATCTCAGAGTGAAAAAAGGAGAAATGGTCATTTGAAAATTTCTTGTTCTTCTTCTGTGTTACAGACAAAGGCTTTTTGAACCATAAAGGAAATAGCCTGAGAAGTGCAAGTATTTTGTACAAATCAGTTAGTAGGTAACATGAGTCACCCAATTAGAAAATTATACCCTATAGGCAGTAAACAAGTGTAAGCCTTTGGTAAGGACCTCAACCCCCTTCTACAGAAGACAAATGCTTTTTACAGGTAAAATTTCTACTGAAGCCCACTGAATCCCATCTAAAGACTCTGAATGAGTCACTGTTATTTATTTATTGAATCCCAATAAACACTATACCTGGGCACCTCACAAATTTTATGTATCTATAGAATAGTTACAGCTTCATATAGTATACAGTTATAGTACACATATAGTATACAGTTCGCATACTATTATAGGGTATTATTGTGTCCATTTTACAGATGGATAACTGAGAAGCGAAGTTGAATCTATGGCTTCTCAAAACCTTTAAGTACTTCCATACCACTTAGGCATCTCAGTTTTTCTGAAATATACATTGAAGTTTAAGGATTTATAAAGTGGATAAACTAATAATTAAAAATATCTCTAGTATGCATAAGTAAAATATAAGATATAGATCTGAAGACCTGTCTATGCGTTTTCATGAGGAACAGGAACAAATTATTTTCTTTGTGTTAAGGTATCTTAGATTGCTAATTCAAAAATGATTTATATGAATGCCATTCATGAGATGTAAAGAAGGATGAAGAGCAATTCCATCCCAGACAGATATGTTGAATTGTTATCATACTGTGGTGGTTTTATACTGACTAAGCTCCACCATGTCATTCTCTGACTCCCGCTCCTCAAAAGAACAAGGGAGAAAATATGATGAAAAAAGGGGTTGAAAAAAAGGATACAGAGATCACTTACCAATTACCATCATGGGCAAAACAGACCCAACATGGGGAGTTTGATGTAATTTATTGCCTACTGACAGTAGAGCAGTGAGAATTAAAAACAAACTACAAACACCTGAGCAGTGCAGGGGAATGGGAAATGGGGGTTGTGGAGGCTGCCTGACACTTCATCTCTGCCACTCCTTCATGGTCCCTCTCTGCCCCTGCTCCACGTGGGGTCCCTCCCACGGGATGCCGTCCTTCCTGAACTGAGCCTGTGGGGGCTGCCCACAGGCTGCAGCTCTTCAAAAACTGCTCCCACATGGCTCTGTCCCATGGGGTCCACCCGCCAGGAGCAAACTGCTCCAGCACGGGTCCCCCATGGGTGGCAGCTCCCCCCAGGCCCCCTGGTCCTGCATGGGCTCCTCTCCACAGGCTGCAGCTCCAGCCTGGGGCCTGCTCCTGTGGGGGCACTCCATGGGCCGCAGTCTCTTCCAGGCCACATCCACCTGCTCCACCAGGGGAGCTTCTGCTCTCACAAAAGCACAACCTGCATCACTTTCTATTTGTAGTGACTTTTCATGTAATTGTCATTGGCTCAGCTCTGGCCAGCAGCAGGTCCCTTTTGGAGCTGTCTGGAGCTAGCTCTTATCTGACATGGGGCAGCTGCTGGGCTCTGCTCAGAGAGGCCACCCCTGCAGCCCCTGCTGCCAAAACCTTGTCACATAAACCCAATACACTTGCATTCAGTAATTATGTGGGGAAAAAAATGACATTTAAGTCTAGGTGAGAGGAAGTATGCCTGGGCACCAAAAGACTGTCTGTGAATTGAGTACAGGTGATTTCCTTTAAACTAATTTTCACTGCAGGTACCAATTGAGACTGGACAGTGCAGGCTATAGTAGATTGAAGATCAGTTTTACAGGAATTATGAAGGGTAAAAATAAATGTGTCAACACAGGAATAAGAAATGTATTGAAGCTGGTAAGAAAGACTCCACTGATGGTAAGCATCAATAATACCATATGGTACTTCTGTCTATCTTCTGAAAAATCTAAAGAGAAAAAGGAGAAAGAATACCAAGTCCTCTCCAAAATCAGACTTAACCTTGCAGAAATATATATATATGTATATATATATATATGAAATAAATAAATCAGAAATTTTGCATATGTTTACATGAAATTTTCTGGACATATAAGGTTTCTTGATCCAAAAGTGGTTTATCCAGAGTGATTTCCAAAAAGTTTTGTACTAAGGGTGTCCTCTCACAGTAGACAGATCAAAATATCCAGGAGGTTTTTGAACTATTCATGAAGGACAGTGATGGTAAAATTTCTCACCTATATCACCTACTCAGCTAAAGATGTCAAACATAGTAAAGGCCATGTATAAGCAAATATGTAAAGCTCACTCTCACAATATAATGTTTACTAATGCAAGAAGCCTAGGATATCATCACTTGGAGTCAAAAAGTCTTATGTAGGAAAAAAAATGCAAGGTAGCAGATGTTATTGTAATTTAGTTGGAAGGGTATTATGATTGAAAAAGCTGCAGGTTACAATTGCTTCCAAAAGGTTAGATAAAAGAAGAAAAATGAGAAACAAGAAAAAGAGATGCAAATGCAATTGATGTGGCCAGGAGCATACAGCAGCTGGTTGTCTGTAGTTTGGTAATCCTGTCCTATGTCCATTTAAAGTCCTAGAAAACCAGGTTGATGGTCACTTTCTCCACATTTCCCATTCTCCCACTCCTCCAAGTTTGTGTATGTATTTTAAGATATTGTAGCCCTGTTTTTAATAATCTGTGGAGTAAGACTCTTTTTGAGAATGTTTTGCCTTGAGTTTCATTGTGTCAGTGAGATCTGAGAATCAGCTGTAAAATGAAAACCTCTGATTTGAGGTATGACTCTTAGTGTCTTCCCTCATGAGGGTTCTCTAATTAATATTGTCTTTAAAAACAAATTACTTTTAAGGATTTAATTAACACAGAGTACTGACATTTTTAGGTTTAAACTGAGCCTGTTTCATCAGTAAATACTTTCATCATTCTTTGTTCTTTTTCTCTTTTTGCACATTCTACTTGACAGTAGAAATGGCTTCCTTTTTTATTTATTTATGTGTAAGAAATGTATATAAAATGTTGGGATCAGATTATTATTATTATTTTTAATTAATTTTTCAATTTTCTGTGGTAAGACAAAAGAATGTCCTACTATTTTTTACTCACTCTTCTATTTAATTCCTAGTTTTCTAGGGAAAAAAAAAAAAAGTTTTTGGTTTAGCATTATTCATCCAAATTCAATGACTTTTAATGATCATTTGGGTTTCATAGTGGATCAGATCAGCCTCTTTATGTCAAAAGAAGCTGAATATGCATATTTTAATGTTGCCCAGAAGACACTGTAAATCAGCTTTCATTACTCCATTACTGTTAAAACAGAGAAACAAAAACAAACAAACAAACAACACCAAATTAGTTTTACTAGATCATTCTGTTTTCAGATTAGCGTGTTTTATCAGAAAGCTTTTCAATTGGTCCTTAACAACTGGTCAGATTTCTCTTAACAAGTGTTGGTGCACTTCCATCTTTGATGTCGCTCTCACTTTTAATATCTAGCCTGAGTCAAACTAGCCACTCACTTCATGCATAGTAACACCCCATGATATTTTAACACCATTTTCTTCTTCCCCAGCAAGTTTTTCATTTTGAACTGTGAGATATTCTGATTCCTTTGACCAACCTTCCATGGTCTGTCCCCTCCCCAGGGGTGCCCTCCAACTGGACATTTTCCTTCTGCATTGCATTCCATTAGACAGAAACTGAACTTCAACTTCAGTCTTCTTGGTGAAGCTGTTTCTGCCTATTAATTTGTCTCCAACCTTTTGCTTGACTGTATT
Organism: Heteronetta atricapilla; assembly: GCA_011075105.1. NCBI lineage: Eukaryota > Metazoa > Chordata > Aves > Anseriformes > Anatidae > Heteronetta > Heteronetta atricapilla. The sequence goes on along the minus strand of CM021731.1, from coordinate 203,216,295 downwards.
TGTTCTGAACTGATTGGCACTGTTTAGAAACTTTTCTTGAGCAGTTTTACTGTCCTTACTACTAAGATGCATTTCTCCACGGTGAAATCTTTCTTTCAGCTGCCTCTCCAGTCATGTAAGGTCCAACATCCCACAGCCCATCCTGTCAATTAATGGAGAATCTCTAATGTTTCCAAATTTATATCTAAATTCTGGAGTTTCAATTTCAGTTGTTTGCTTTTAGTTCTACAATAAATAAACCCAGTATAACTCTTTGAAATCTCAGAGTTAAACATGGAAGCCACTGAACACTCCTCACTACTGTTCTAGGAGTTTTACTGTATTTTGCAGGAAGTACCATTTACAATTTGACTCCTGTCCATGATTACCGATATATTTTTGAAAATAAATCTAGGTACCAGTCCTTGGATTCTCTCTATCTGAGCAGTTTCTGTTTGCTGCTGCTTTTGTCTGTTTGTTCTCACTTACTTCCTGTGACTCTCCCTAGACTGGATGTTTTACAGATTGTGTGGCTAGGTAATAAGGCACCAACATTATTTAACACATACTGGTAATTTGTGGAAACAAAACAAAACAAAACAAACAAACAACAAAAAAAACATTATTTCAGATATTCAGATTCTCCACGGTGAATACCAGACATCTACACACTTCCAAAAACCCTTTCCTTTTGCAGCTTCTGGTCCTGTCCCAGCTTGCACTTAGGTGATTGCCGTTAGTGAAGCATTTGGCATGGAGGGTTTGCCCTGCATTCCAATAGCCTTGCTGTTATTAGGAAATCATTCATTATTAGGAAATCATTCAATTCAGAATTTCATTTTGGTCAGTGTCATCTCATTACAGTTAATTGCATCCCACATTGCTACTAAATTATTCTGTCACTCTTAATTTCCAGCACATCTCAGTGTTATTTAGGATATGCATGCAACACAGTGGTAGTGCTGTGTAGTTTTCACAAGGTAGCTGAGGTACTGAGGACCAATCCCAAAGTCTTAATAAAATACCCTGACCTCATCCTCAATACTTTCATGATACTCCCATAAAGGCTGTTACAGAAATGGAGCAATAATCATTTAGTCTGTAAGTCTAGGTGGTTTCACAGACCTGCAAATCTGTGACTTGTCTTCTTTTGTTTATTTATACAACATAATTATGTTGATATGGCCTGCAACTTGGGGGATAATGTATATATATATATAACGTGAGATTGATTTGAGGGCATGTAAGACATTGATTTTAACCTGAATTTGGGGTGAAGGGAAGCTGGAAAGCTAACAGAGTAAGTTTTGCTGAACTAAAGGCAGCTAGGAGAAGAGGGGTTATAGGATCTGTCATCCCATGGTTTTCTTCAAGCAAGTCGGCACCTGAGTTCTATTTCTGGCTCAACAGCTCACCTTATGCATCACTTTGAACATTTCACCTCTCTGTGATAGCTGTTCTCCTATCCTTGGTCTGTCCTGTCCATTTAGACTCTTTATATCCAGGATATTATAAATTTACACCATAACTAATGAAATTCAATCCTCAGCCTGTCTATCAGTTGCAATTTTATATATATATATTTTTTTTAATGTAAAGCTTGCAGAAGTGAAATATGCTGTCTTCTTGCTGTGTATCAATGCAATAACATTAAAAGTATGTCACAAGTACACTTAGCTTTAACTGTGGTAGTAATTAGAAATTATGTGTTCTGTCTGTTCTTAAAGTCGGGAATGCTGTGATAAGGTAAGTTGTCTTCATGTGTTTCTGAACATACATATGATATTTTCTAAATATATGAGATCTGTGCACACTTCTGAAGGGGTTTTGTTTATATTTCAGCCCTGGTCACTGTGCATCTAAGCAGAAGGACACAGTGTCTCACAGGACTGGGAGGTACCAGTCCTCAAAACTATATACAAACAAGTAAACAAATGATTAGTCTAGGTGAAGTTGAAGGATGCCTGTTCCACACCAGAAAATGCAAAACTTTAAGCTGACCAAAGCACCAAAACCCCCAACCTAGAGTGTATCATAAGATAAGAGCAGGATTGAGAACAACACCATTGTATTCAATGCCTGCAATAGCAAAACGGTTCTATGAAGGGAGTTGTGTCTCTATCAACTTTGCCCTTAAAAATCATTTTTTTTCTGCCTTAGCTATTATGAAACTTGAGTCTTGAGAATAACAAGAAACAGAAATAGTGTATGATTAAAGGAAGAGGAGTGTGGAGCCTTTCATTTTTTTTTTTTTTTTTTTTTTTTTTTTTTTTTTTTCAATTACAACAAATAGTACAATCCATCACAGGGAAGATCACTATGTAACAAAAGAAGAACATGATTATTGACCAAAACCTATCTCCCAACTTCAATGCTAGTGGAATAATTGCACCACATGTGCAATACCTAAAGCTAAAATGGGAGATAGGCTGAAGGATTCTGAGTTAATAGTAAACCTGCACCTGCAAATGCTGCTTTCTTCATCACAGTGACATTGTCTTTACGACTCTCTACCTTCCTGCTTGCCCACAATACCATGAAGTGATTCTGGTCACTGACCACACACAGACTTCTTGTGACTGCTAACAGTGACTCTAAGTGCTCATCCCTCTTTGATTTACTGGCAAATGGCATCATACTGTGGCAGTAGGCTGCATGACTAGTTCTCTCAGCATTCTTCCCCTTTGGTTGGTAAGTGCTACATCCAGCCACTTTCCTCAGCAGGCCTGAGGACCTGAAATTTGCTTTTTCCTCTGTGTGTAAAAAGGTGTCAAACAGGAAAAGGAGGTGCCTGAGAGAAGGGAGGCTAGAACCTTGGGAATCCTAAGGATGTCTCTGTCATTGACCCAGTATTGGACATTTTGTGATTGAGTGTCCTGCCCCACAGACCTCTTGGCTCCTGTTACTGGGTCCTGGGTCTTCACAGGCAGCCTGTCATGATGCCTCTTCAGTGGTGCAGAGCTGACATGCCTGTGGCTGACTCTGTCATAACCATTAGATGCAAAAAAATCAAGTATTTCTGTGGTAAGTTATTGACATCTGTTTCATGGATACCAAATCTGTTAAAAATTTCCATCATACCAAAATATCCAAGAAGATATTCCATGATCCTTCAAGAGCCAACAATATTCTTCAGAGAATGGTTCAGAGCACATAGATGAGGAGTCTAACCTTCCCCAGTGACTGCAGGAACCTAACGTTGACAGTGATAACACCCCTTGTTGTGTCTGCTTTCTGCTTAGCATTAAAGTTTTGAGTGAACTTTGCAGACTCAGGGGCATTTGTCTGAACTGTAATTGCATTATAACATAAGTATGTTTTTCTTTACTGTTATAGGGTTTCTTACTATGTCTTGCCCAAGGGATGCTCTGAGGTTATGCCCTTTGAGACTGGTGACCTCTGTGAGGACAAATCCTATTCCAGAATTGCTTCATGTGCTATTCTTTTGATGGGCTGTCTAGTTTTCAATCTGGTGGCTTTGTTTCAATCTAGCCAGAAAATTCAGGTTATTACAAACATTGCAAGTCAGTCAGAGCGTGCAGCATGAAAAATACATGTGCATGCCCCAGCATAGTACAACAGTAAATGTATGATGTGCTCAGCAGTCTTACAGCAAAATATTTGTTGCCTAAAAGCAAATAATGCTGAGCACTCTACTTCTCCACCTAGATAAACCTTGCAATTTCTCTCATGCTAAATCTTTTCCTCTTACTCTGTCATTGACACTGGCTGGCCTAATCAGCTCAGGGCACACTTTAACTCTGTCCCAGACAATTCAATCAGCCCAATGGCAGCTCTTTTCAAGCCCACATTTCTTGCATAACAAAGATGTTAAAAAATGCATTGCAGAGCTACCTTGTCAAGGAGGAAAAGCCTGGACTTGATTTCCATCAGAAAGAGTCTGTCCAAGTGAATAAACAAAAAAATAAAACACTCCTAAGTCATGAGATGTAACCTGTGAGGGAAGATTTCATGTGCTGCATAGTTGGTTTCATTCTGATATGGAAACAGAAAGCAATGGCAGAAACAGTGAAGAGGAAGGGAACTAGAAGAGAAAACATTTCTGCTAACAGCAATTTGCATGTCTCTGCCACCTTTTATCTAAGTATATTAAGGCTTTCTGTCTACTTTAGAAGTGCCACTATGCCCCTGCAAAGAAAATGATTTAATGCTATTTTTACTCATGAAAACTGAGGTGAATTTGGGAAGAAAACAAAAACAAAACAAAACAAAAAAGGTTAAAATTGCTGAAGGTCACACAAGAAACTGGAAAAAAAAAGAGAAATATAGCAGTGTCTTTATTATTATTATTATTATTATTTCATTTATTTTTCTACCTTGTTTTATTTGCTTGTTTGTTTGTTAAAATGTGCTAATTTGTACCTAAACTCATATGTGAAAGAATCGGAAAAATCCTTTTCTTCTCCCTTCTCACTGTTACATTGAGAGCTGTTGGATATATTCCCGTCTTCTGTGTTCCATAGGAATACGTGCTAAATCTCACAGACGGCCATATGTGACAGCAATATAGATACCTGATTAACATTGTACATTTTGTATCATACAAATTTAGGTTAAATCTCCTGGGTTAAGTCAAATAACCTTGCATTTGCTGTGGACAAAGTGTTTCTATAGGATGTACAGAGCATAGTCTAGCTCACAGAAAGGATGGGGTTGTTTCCTACAGACATCCAAGGCTGGTGGGGTTGAGGTAGGAGTGAACAGTGTTGTTGGTAACCTGCATACTACAGCTTTGTGTAGAGCTGGTTTAGAAACAGAAATAGGAAGATAACCTTGTTCACATTCATTTAGGAGAGAAGATGCACATAGGTTAAGTGACATTATTCACTGAACAATTGATTTAGGTTTGGATGCTTACCAGTCTATGCCTCCACTGTATCAGAGCTGGCTGATTTGACATGTGGTCTAAACATAATGTGCTCTTAAGATCCAGTTTAAAACATCAACCTCTCTTCTGAACAGCCAGTGTTGTAGACTTAAACTGCAGTCTCCTAGATGTCTCTGTGGGGTCTTCTGTGGTCTTCTTCTAAATCTCTAAATCTGACAAATTAGATTACCTTTAACAAATGTGCACTAGTAAGAATGTGTTTTTATTAGCCTTTTCCTGATAACATCAACATTTCAGATCAACTGGACAAGAAAATAAGAAATAATAACATGCATGTTTTACATTAAAGATAACTGGACCACAAAAGATGTCTGAAAAAAAAGTCAGACCCATAATTACTTTCATGGTTTGGCTTCCTTAACACAGAGGATAATTTCTTATTCAAATGTGCTATGTCTTCAATCCCCTTCTGAGGAAGAAATCATCCTATAACATGTCCCCAGGGAGTTCTTGGCATTTCTTTTGCAGAAAAACTCAACTTTATGGAAAGATTTTCCCACTATTTTTATGCCCACTGACAGGTAATTATATTTTCTTCTTGTCTATAAGACTAGAACAACTAAGGAGTAATATCTGGCCTAGAAGATTGTGCTCCTCCTTGGAAGTAAAGTGTTTCTTTTATTGTTATTGTTGTTTTAGATGGCAACTCCTAGTGCTTGCATGGAATCTGAATAACCTTTATCAGATTGTTTCTCTGCTGCAGTTTGCTTCAGATTGCTACCAAACTTTTTACTTTCAGCAAACATTCTTGTGGTCTGTGAGAACTCGAAATGAGGGACTGATGTTTTTTAAGTCATACCAGCATGATCTAGCATAGGCAAACACTGGAATTACCAGTATTAATAATCTCCCTCTCCTGGAAAACATGCCAAGAAATATAGAGATGATTCAGTGCTCCTTATAGTATAGGTTTGGATGTTCAGTTGGAGTGCAGTTGGCCTTTATATAAGGAAGGCTTAATCCTCCTTCTATTTTTGTAAGTGGTGAACTCCCATTGACACCCTTGTAAAGATCTTGTAAATCTTGTAAATCTGCTCTTACCTGAGCAGATTTTTTTGCATTATGTTTACATTGTAAAAGCTTACCCTTTTGATTTCAGCCCTACATAAGTTTTCACTGGTTTGGTACACACTTTGGCATTACAGTGTCAATGTCCTCATGTTAGAAGAGGGTTTTGTGTTAGGGTTTAGAAACTTGTCCTACAATTCAAAGAGAAACTTTAGCCTAGACCCATTAGTTGCCTTTTGCAAAGACTATGTACAAAGAGTCCCATAGGCGACAGGAGACAGTTACTTTGAAGCTCTACAGAAAATATGTCTGTGTCAGCATCTAAATATCCCATTTAAGTTTCTTAGGAGTTAAGATATTACTTTTGAATAAAAGACAGAAATTCATCTAGCAAGTTTTGAAGTACTTAGTCAGTATAAACATAAATAGTCTTGGTATCTTTTCTTACTTGCTGACTTTAAGTTGCAGTGTTCTTGTTTGTTGATATTAACTGTAGCCAGAAATGGGAAATATGACAGATATTATTACTGTACAAAAATTCTGAGTAAAGTGCATATAGAGGATAATATGGCCATTTCAGTAAAAACTGAGATCGTCACAACCATTGTTATTACTCTGAATGCCAAAGCAACAAATAATGGCTGGCATCTTATATAGCAATGCCAATATCTTTGACACAAACTGAATGGAAATATGCACTGGCTTTCTAGCTCCTTGCTGAATGACAATGGTAAAAAGGATGCCTTTCCTAGACAACTTGGGCATCGTATTTACTGTGTGTTTCTAGGGTGGAATAAAGAAGTCAATATTTGTCCTGGAAAAAAAAAAAAAACCAATTATTTTCTTGCCAGCTAATGAGAGCTTTTGCAAGGCAATAAGACTGTGAAGAAATGCTCATAATAGGTGTGAAATTCCCAAAGCAGGAAAAGAAAATGACTCAGATGAGGCAAACTGATCTGTCATTTAACACCCAAAGCTACTGACTGGAGTGGAAGCAGAATTTAGTCCTCTGGCTTTGAAAATAAAGTACAGCCCTCTAATAGCTTCAGAATGTGAGTAGGTTACTAGAATGTGTTATAGTTAATACAGTAGTGTGCCACAGTCTTAGTCATTGATCAGGACCTCACTGCATTAAGTATGGTTGAAGAAAAATATCTAGCAACTTCTCTTCACAAGTAGAAGAAAACACATGGCTGCACAGAGATGGCGTAACATGCACAGAAACAGTGCAATTGTTCATTAAGACACATAGGGTTAAATATTATCTAGAAGAATTTTGAAGGCAACAGGGTGAATTTATTGGAAAGATAGGAGAGTTACAGGACAAAAACACAAAGAGCAAATGTCAGAGGCAGACTTCATTAGCCAGTCAGTGTTGGAAGCTGACTCTGCAATACACCTGCAGAACGAAAGCAAGAGTGAGTGGGCTAAAGATGAGAAGCTTTGAATGGGATGAAAATAATTTTTGTTCTCTGTGATGGAAAATGGAAACTGAGATTTGTGTAAAGGGGCTGCTTCATCAAAGAAACAGGCTAAGAAAAATAATCTTTTTTTCAGCCTTCTTAAAGGTCGTGAGTAGAGCAATGCTATGTCAGGGCCAGAGAACTGAGGTTGCAATGATCACAGTGTGTCTTAATGGTAACTTGCTGAATGTGATTAATGTGATTAGGATGGGAAAGTTCAAGTCCTAGAGATGTTGCAGGACACAGCTGCGGCTGGATAGATAACTTGAAGACACTTGATTGCACCCCAGCCATGCAACTTGGTGTGTACATGCTGGATTGGATATTACTGGCTGATGGGGTGGAAGAGAGGAGATGTTCTGAGTACACTTTTGCACACCCAAACTCCATGCCATGAAGAAAAATCTGCAAAAAAAATCACACAAATTAGATCAAATAACCAAGACACCAAATGTAGAATAAAATGGCCTATTTTTAAAGACAGAATGCCCTGTTAAAGAGGAGTAATTCCATTATAGTATATTATTTGCTGTTCATGACTGAGGTAATAGTTTTTTATCTTGATTAATATATATATTTTTTCCAAATATTTATTCAAATGTGTACGAAGCCTGATTCAAATTAGTATTTTTTACTGACAATTCATTGCGTTTATTTCTAAAACCTTTGAGATCTGACTGAGGAATAGAAAAAATATGTTGTTGATGTGTATGCAACCTGAATACAAGTGCTTAATATTTTAAATGAAGAATTGAAGGAGAAACATATAGGATTATTTCTTGAGACTACTTAGACAGTACTGAAGATTGGTTAACATATATACAGAATATGAGATTTGTTCTTGAATTTCTTACTGGCCTGAATTTGGAACTAATCTCTGTCTTGTATTTACACATTCTACAGTATTACTCACATGAATAATATGCAATGATTTCTATGAAAATACTCTTTAACATATTAATACATACCTATACAACTCCTTAAGGTCATAGCATAAAATAATAAATTCTAGATGGGGTTCTGACACCATTGTAGTAGAAAGTTCTTTTCTCTGAAGTGGGTACTCTTTATATCAGTGTGTTCATGTAGTGGGGTAGTATCATGTAGTGATGATAGAGGTTTGAAAATTTAGCCCAACACCCATGCTGGAGCTTTTGGCCTGCCCTGCTAAGAATCTTGTTTGTGTACTTGCAGACCAGGATTTACTTTTAATATTTAATAGTCTCAAACCTCTGCAGTTCGTGTATGATACTTCTCATTAAGCTCTTCTGCAGAGTTGCTGCCTTTGAGTGCTTGAACATGATGTGGTGATGTGGCGTGTATTTTTTTATTTTATTTTTTAAATTGACAATTAAAAATGATTTTAATTGTAACTCATTTTTGTTCTTTGTGATAAAATTCAAAAGGTTAAATCACATCTTTGATGTCAGGGCTAAGCCATGTCTTTGATCTGTAAATAGGGGCAGTAAAACTGAAAGAGCCTCACCTGTGTTTGTGAGTAATTACCGTACATTAATCTGAATTCAAGTCTGAAATTTACATTGCTGTATTAGCATATCAAAGGCTTTCAGAGAAGGATATTATTTGACTATGAGTTAACTATTTGAGATGAGCCTGCAGGATGCCAGCAAATTCATATTGCAGATGTAAGCAAAAAGAAATCTTAACTAGCATATCTCCCCCAAATATAAAGAGAATGTATTGGGTTTGAAAGATGAATGCTGGAACCATTCTGAATTTGTTTTTGATGGCACTGGAAGCTGTAAAATCTAACAGTTGGGATCTTGACATGCAATCAGTATAAAAAGCCATTTACAGGGCATTGGATCACATTCAGAATATAGAGATTCAAACTAAAGACATATATATTTGGATATATGAATATAAAGTTCCTTATTAGGCTTTGCTGTGTTTTGTTTGTTTGTTTGTTTGTTTCCAGCATAGGCCAAATGAATAGAAAGAATGATGGACCTACATTCCATTATCTGATGTTTTACTGGTAGCAAAATGGTGAATGTTTTGTTACCTATCTGTAATTTGGTCAAATTTATTTTTGTTTGGTTCAGATGATTGTTACATTTTTAGAATGTCATGAAGGATATATGTTTCACTGTCACAGTGTGATCTAACTCTGTGTGACTGAAAGTCTTGTACAAAGAGAGTTTGGTTCAAACCATCTCAGGCTGTGGAGAAAACTGCATCTATATTTCCATCTCCTTGGTTCAAACCATCTCAGGCTGTGGAGAAAACTGCATCTATATTTCCATCTCCAGAGTAACAGGTCCAATCTTTAGCCTATTATAGGAAGAGGTGGTGATGGAACTGATTATGACCTGAGTCAGTCATTTGTGCAAACAGAGATGGTTCTCACCTGAGCCACCAAGGTGGGAGGGGAATTGACTACCAGGAAAAACCTTCCTTTTTATATTGACTGTTGAGTGTTGGCACTTGGTTCAGTGCATAGAGGACTGTGAACTCTACTTGACTCCTTCATGTAAGGAGCTGAGGTCTACATTGGAGATTAAGAGTTCCATTTCCAGAGTTGAGTGTCTAAAATCTTGTATGGCAATGCTGATTTTCACAGTGCCTGAGAGAACCAATGCTGTAAGCTACTCAAAAACAATTCAATGGAATCTTGAAAATAAATGCTTTTGTTGACTGGAAGAATATCTATCTGTGTTCAAAGTCAATGCCTTGAAGAGGAGAGAGGAAGCCTAAAGAAAACATAGTGATTTGAAATATTGGATAAAATCTCAGCTTGGAATGGGAGAGACTACTTCCTTTCTGCAACATGTTATGTCATTTTTGAAGATAAATAGCTGCCACTACTGAACATTATGGAGAAACAGTACAGGACTTAACATCATCTTGCGGGAGATCATGACAAATTTTAGACTAAATCACAATTAAAAAAAAAAAAAAAGTAATATAAAATAAAAAGATCAAATTATTTTGTGCAATGTTTCAAAATTCTGTAAAACTTGCAAACCTAAATAAAATAATATATATATATATATTTTTTAAAAAAAAAAAGGAAAAAAAAAAGGCATGATTCCTGACTTGAAACATAGACCATTTTCTTTCTGTGAGTTATAGCTTCTTGTGCAGGTTATTTGCCCTTCTTTATATGTCTATAGATTAGACACTCTGAGTTCTTTTTATCAACTCTCCTGTGAGATTTTACTATGAAGACAAAGAAAAAAAAAAAAAAAGCGAAAACTTCTGACAAGAATAATCATTTTTTTTTCACTTAGACAAACTTTAACTCCTATATACATTTTACAGATGCCTGTTGAATATAATTATGTTCCTTTCCTAGATGAAGCTTTGAATAGTAATATATGGAAAATGTATGTGAAAATCCTATCCAAACATAATAATCAGAGCTTTCTTATCTACTGTGTATGATAAAGTGTCTTCCAGGAAAATGGACTGATTTTGCATTTTTTGTCACAAAGGTTCAGTGTAGTGAAAAATGTATATAAATGGTCTTGAACTGATTTTAAGTGAGTGGGTTTTAATTCTCTAATTTGCTACCCCAATTTTACACTTGTTTCCTTGCTGTCAATGTATGGAGAAAGCTCTAAAAATGGAAGGAGGAATTAACTAGAAGAATTTAAAATTACAGAAGCTGTCAATGCAAATGGACCCACAAATTATGTTGTAGCCAATAAAAAAAATGAGAATGGTCAACTGGATTTTAAAAGTAAATAGTTCCACTATTTACTCTCATAGAATCATAGAATGGATCAGATTGGAAGAGACGTTAAAGATCATCTAACTCCAACCACCCTGCCATAGGCAGGGATGCCAGCCACTGAATCAGGTTGGCCAAGGCCCCATCTGGCCCCAGACTGGCCTTGAACACCTCCAGGGATGGGGCATCCACAGCTTCTCTTGGCAGCATGATCCAGTGCCTCACTACCCTTACAGTGAAAAATTTCCTCCTAATATCTAGTCTAAATCTATCCTCTTTTAGTTTAAGACCATTCCCCCTTGTCCTATTATTCTCTACCGAAGTAAAGAGTCCATCTACATCTTTTTTTATAAGACCTCTTTAAGTACTGAAAGGCCACAATGAGGTTTCCCTGGAGCCTTCTCCTCTCCAGGCTGAACATGCCCAGCTGTCTCAGCCTTTCTTTGTAGGAGAGGTGCTCCAGTCCTCTGATAATCTTTGTAGCCCTCCTCTGGACTCTAACAGGTCCACATCTTTCTTGTGCTGGGGGCCCCAAACCTGGATATAGACATTGAAAAGCCCTAGTCCCAAGACAGACCCCTGGTCACCACTCGTCACCGTTCTCCACCTGGACATAGAACAATTGACCCTCTGTGGCTGCAGTCATCAAGCCAATTCCTTATCCACTGCATGGTTCATCCTTCAAATCCGTATCTTTCTAATTTAGAGATTAGGATGTCATATATGATTGTGTCAAAGGCCTTACAGAAGTCCAAGTAGATGACATTGGTCAGTCCTCTCTTGTCAACTGATGCAGTTACTCTATCATAGAAGGCCACCAGATTGGTCAGGCATGATTTACCCATGCTGGCTGTCCTGGATCACCTCCTTGTCCTGCATGTGCCTTGATATTGCCTCCAGGAGGATTTGTTCCATGATCTTGCCAGGCACAGAGGTGCGGCTCATGGGTCTGTCTTTGGCCACTTCAAAGAGGTCAGAAGACCACTACAAGGGCACTTCAGGGAGGTTAAAGGAAAACATTGGGTTGATACTCAGAGCAGATTGTCACCTAATTGTGACATTGTCAGTGTTCAAGAGATGTTTGGACAATGCCTTCATTAATATTCTTTAACTTTAGGCTAGCCCTGAAGAGGTCATGAACTAGTATTCTATTATTCTGTTCTATTCTATTCTATTCTATTCTATTCTATTCTATTCTATTCTATTCTATTCTGTTCTGTTCTGTTCTGTTCTGTTCTGTTCATGTTCATTAGCTGAGCTGCTAGGATTTATTACACAAGACTTCAAACTATAATTCCTTCCCTGGAACTAGAACAACATGATTTTATGGAGACTGGAATAGCAGGTTATTTACCTGTTTATTTTTGCTTTCATTGCAGGAATACTTATGAAATCATGTGTAAATCTAAACTGATAAATCTATGGTGACATGCTACATTATCCCCTATTGGATGAATCACTGTAATTATCTTTATACTTAATTAAACTCAATTGCAGGTAAAATACATGAACTTATAACTCTCTGTCTCAGCACTAGAAAAGGCCATGACAGCATATGCCATGAGTAACAGAAGCTCAGGTGTCAAGTGTAAACTTAATAAGCCACCATTTCTCTATCATTTTCTCCATATCCCGATGTCTTTCATTTAAAATATGCAAGAGAGATTTTTTCTTCTTTCCTTAGACAACACTTCCTATCTCACACCAGAAAAATAACCCAACCTCATTAAATACAGAGAAGCCAATGATTCAGCAATGGCTCATGAGACTATCTCATAAAATATTTCCAAAGTCTTATAATTAAGATGATTTTCCTGCATTTTATATCTCATACTCACTACCAATATTAATATTTAAATTGATAATGTAACTGGAAAATGTAGGAAAGATGTGAAAGGGTACTTTGAATCTTTTAAGGCATTTCACACATATACATTTCTTACGTTCTTCCACTTCTTACCGGAATGGATGAGTGACCTGAAGAGGGTGAGCAATTTCATCCTCCTTGGCAAGACCTATCTACGTGACTGCACAATCTGGGCCAGGATTTTGACTGAGTGTGCTCAGATACTCTGTTTCTTAGTTGCAAGAATACTATTAGCTCACACGCAGCTTCTCTTTGATCATATGTAAAAGTATTCTGTTTTTGAGACTGTTCTTTCACACCTTGAAGTACATTTCAGAGCTGTGTTTCTGAAACTTCATATTAGCGTTCTTCATATAGTCACAAGGTTTTGAAAATGAACTAAAATCTCTTTCTTTATGTCTGCTTTTCACCTTTTTCATATAAAACTTTCTTATCTTACTGCTACTGTGCTATGATCTACTTTTGTACGAATGGATCAACTCCTGGAATTTGTTCTTTTTAACATTTCCTCTCTCATAACTATAGAGTATGTTTTTTTGTTGTTGTTGTTTTGTTTGTTTGTTTGTTTGTTTTTAAATTATTATTATTACATTATTACACCTACAATTGTTGTGTCTTTTGTCTTTACTTTTAAAGTCTCTCATCATTTACATCAGGCACACCTATCACTTTTTTATATCAAACTCTAATTTTTCATTTGCAGCCTTTCCTTCTTCTATAATCTATGTTTCTCCTGGTAGCACTTCTGCATGTGTTTCTGTTTAAAGGGCTTTGGAAAAATCTTTCAATATGAAATCAATAAAACAATCTCCTTGACTTTCTTCCTTTCCTCCTAGTTGTTTCTCTGCAACCTCTATCAAATGCTACAGTTCCAAAAGTTAAGATTTCCACTTTCTTCAAATGAACTCTTTTTTACAATTCCTTTTCTTCCCAAAGGAGAATGGAGTGAGGATCTAGATTTCCATTTTGCCATATATATTTAGGTTTGGTTCAGTTCATTCTGGATATGATTATTTATTTATTTATATCAATTTCTAGTGAATTAAAAACATTCTGTTTCCTGCGACTCTTCAGATTTTATTATATATATAATATTATATATATATAATAATATATATAATATTATATATTATTATAATATTACCATCACAATTTTCACAGCATTAACAATTGACAAATGTATCAATGTTAAAGAGTTTCAAGGTCTTTGTGGGCTGGAACTGGTTCAGTGGAACAGCAGAAAGAAGTCCCTTCCCATACTACTTGGAACTCAATGAAAATCTGTCAAAGTATAGACATATCAAGTGAGATGGAATGGTTTGGGTTCAACAAATGGGCATTTCTTTGTCTTGCTTTCTTTTGTATTGTTCAATTGAAAAATGTCTGGAAAGTTTTACTCCTTCATCTCAATGACATTTGGTTTGATATTATTGATAGTTTGATATTCCAGAATGATGAGTTAGATAATGAGTATGTACTATGAATACTGAGGAAATAGAGGAGTTAAGGGCATAAATACATTGCTAACCTTATATGAGAGCAATAACAACATGATACAGTGGTAAATATTAAAATGACAGCTCATATACGATCGAACAAATACTTTGAAAGATTTAGATACGTTTTCTATAAAAAATCAAGATTAAAGAAAAACAAAGTTAAAAAGTAAAAATAAAAAAAAAAGAACATTCTTCTTGATTAAGATACTTGCAGTGTTAGAAAAGAAGCCTGAACAGAATGCTTATGGATAACACATATAAAATAGCGAGTCTTGCTGGTGCCTGATTTTAACACTTAGAAAATAAATTATCTATAAAATGCAGTGCTGGCAGAAACATCTTCCTTGTCAAATTTTACTTTCATCAAAAAGTTGTGTGTGTGTAGGAAAGGAAAGCAGTGTGACTTTTTTTTTTTTTTTTTTTTTTTTTTAAATAAAGATTATAATGTATTATTTCATTTATAGGATTTCAGATTTGCATATGTACATATTACATTACATTAACTCCAAATTAGATATTTAAAATGAGGTGGCACTGTTGGATTTAGTGTCACATATCATCTAGATTTATATGGAAAGCAAAATAACATAAACCCCAGTTGTTTTCATCACTTGTAATCTATAGATTTTTATTTCTACCAATGCAATTAATATTGAATGTCTATCAGACTTAGTTTTTGTGCAATTGTTATGTTAAAATTCTATTTAGTTATCTTTAATTATGCTGATTTTGTATTAACCTATGGCAGGAATTTCTGTAGAACTTTGTGGATTAAGATCTGCAACTTTGATAAGCCTATGAGTGAACTTTTAAAAAGTTATAAAGATGTTTGTAATCTCAAACTTTTTTTAAAAAAAGCCAACCAACCAAGCAATCAACCAAACAAAAACAAAAACAAAAAGAAACCCACACTTGCCTACAAATATTAACAACTTAGCCAAAGTCTGTTAATAACAAAACCAAATCATTTCTTAAAAAATTACTACTGAACATCATCTGTGTCTTATAGCCATGTATTTGACATTCCATATATTTAAAAGGAATTTCTTAGCTCACAAACACAGAAAGCTAATACATTTACTGATCCATTCAAATACAGGTATTTCCGCAGAATGAGATTTTGCACAGTATTGTGCTTGATACTTAGGGTTTTTATGCGGTCTCTGTTTGTGCAATTTTATTTTTAAAAGTTGTGGAGGAGCCAGAAAAAACTAGATTCATCTGAGAGTACCTCTCCATGCCCAGACAGGAACCTTCCAGAAGACATTTACTTTCTCCTAGTTTTGAGAAAATTCAGTATCAGAGATTACCGGAAAGATGTCCAAACCTGTAAACAAACTATCCAACTAGATCTTCAATTAGATTTATTTGAAGGCTAAAGAGTACCTTAAGTCAGCTAATTATCTATCTAATTATTAACTATGCCCTATTCTTAGGGCAAAAAAAGTGTCTTTACCTGACTCTCTGAGAGGTCTTGAGCTAGCTGTTATCTCTGTAAACTCTTATGCACATGACCATTATTCACACATAAAGCAGCTGAAATCACAACACTGATGAAGTTTTCAGTTGTAAAGAGAATTTAAACACTAGAAAGTGCCTTCAGTTTTTGCAGGCTGCAGAAGAAATTGAATGATGATTCAGTACTTAGCATTGTTTGCCTGATTTCCTAGTAATAACAATTCTTTTCTTTGCAGTTCTTTTAATAAGTCTATTGTGGTACTGGCAGAATATTATTTCTAAACAGGAAAGGCAATATTTGGTAGAATTAACTAGAAAAGCATGTTGATGCTATTTTATGAAGGAAAAGACATGCGTATCAAAATACCTGCAGGCCCCCAAACCTATATCTTTGGGCTTAACAGACTTTTTCATGTAGAAATATATCTGCAACATTTTTATTTTCAGCCTATAATCTATTTATTTAGAGAAACTAATGATGAAGAGTGGCTCCACTTTAAAAAATTTGCCATGTAAAAATGGCAATGAGAAAGTCTGTTGACAATAATTTACATATCAAACACATTCAGTTCATTCAGTTTTCAAGTAAGATACTTGTTAGTTTTCCAAATGGCAGCTCTGCAGACACAGTCAGAGGTCCTGAGAATTGTTTTTATCCAGATTTATTCAAATTGGGGTCTCACTGCAGAGAAAGCCTCTTTCTGTTTTTTTCTCATTTAGTGTTTCACCTGTGAGAGTAAGACCAATTCTACTACTACTACTAAATACTAATACTACTACTACTAAAAAGCACCAAGCTTTTTTCTAGGTTACCAAAATTGTGTGCCATATAATATTGGACAATATTAGAAAAAAAAAAATGGTCAAAATACTTTTGGTTTGTGAGTGCTATAGAGCAGCTTCTATAGAACATTATTCTGTTCTTCAGTCAATGCATATTTAATTGTTGTGCATGGATATATGGATAAGTCTGATTATATAAATTCAAGAAAAATACATGTAGTGTAAAGCACATGACAAAACATGCTGACCTTCTTTTTTAGTGACTTGTACCTTTTATAGGGTTATAGTTTTGTTTTCCAATATATATGTATATTTTTTCTTGGTGCCTTATGGTTTTCAGTAATCAGACATTTTTTTCAAAATAAAATCTATGTTTTTGATTGATAGCATGTTCCTCAGATGGATACATTTAATTAATTAATTAAATTTCAATATTTAATTAAATATTTTTTCTATCTTTGGTGAAGAATGCTGACTCAACCAGTCAAAATTTGGATGAGACATGCTTTTGTCATGGACACACTAAACACATGCATGAATTACTATGCAATAACAGAATCTGTGTGAAGAAGTTTTTATTGTCTCTGTTAAAATGTAATTAGAAATATGTAGAATAATGTAAAGCTGTAGAAAAGTGGTTATCTCTACTACCCTTTGCCTTGTTTGCTGGAGTGATGGCTTTTGAAGTCTGGGAGGAACAATGTGCTGAGTGTGTCAACTCTGGCCACGTGAGCATGGTCCCAGGTGTCCTTGGAGGTAAAGTCAAGACACCGCCTCCCTGAGCAACAGTGTGTGGGGTTTATGAGTTGGAGGGAATTTTCCAAATTGTTTGACCTTTACCCTATTTACAAGCTTCTAAAAAAAAAAGGAAAAAAAAAAGTATAAATTCATAAGTGCATAGCAACCTGCTCCAGATAAAATTGCTTAAATCTCTTCAAATATTTTCACACACACCTCAGGAGATAATATTAGCAATCAAGTAATAATAAAATAGCCTTCTGACTACTCTTTCCAACCTTTGTTAGACTTTACCTAGTTATCTTTTTTGTTTAGTGTAGGCTATAGAAATTCACCTTTTCTCCAGCCTTGTCTCCAGGATGTCAGCTAAAATGGCAGATATTCTATTTATGCTTGGTCAAATTATGTACAATTGCTGGATTGCTAGAGCTGTGTGGCCTTATCAAGTTTAAAATATCAGTTTGGGCAGTGATGACTCTTCACAAGTCAAATGAAATAAGATCTCACCTGCAGAGGGAAAAACAGGTTTGCAAGAGGTTGCTACTTCTTCAGAATAGGTTCTTTATCTGCACTAACAATAGCATTTTAGATGTGGAGCCTTGGTTCAGGATGAGAAAAAATAATGAGCTGAGTTCAAACTCTCCTGCATGAAATTCTATAAAAAGTCACATCATAAGGCTTGCTATAAATAATCTACCACTGTTATCAATCAGCTTTCAGCAGGACAGGTACACTGCCAGTCTTTGCTCCACTGGTTCACCCAACAGCACACTGAGAATACCCTTCTTGTTTGTGGGATCCCTGCCTGCATTCCATCATCCCAGCACATCACATTGTCCTTGCAATGATGAGCTGAGGATTTAATGATGTAGAATACTACGGAGAAAAGATGACTTTTACTTGATAAAATCCTACAGAGACTTATTTTCATCTAGGAAACCAAGAAAACTGTAGAGTTGATTTCCTGATGAATCATAGGGAACAAAATCTTGTAACTAAAATCTTTATTGTTTTCCTTATTCCAGATTTGCTGGTAAAAAGGACAGGGAGCTGCTGGTTGAGAATGATAATATCTATCTATTGCTGCCAATCAAAGTGGGAGCCAGAATTTCTGAAACAAAGCTTACGTGCCAGAGCTCCCTCATTACCTTAGTCTTTGCTTCCTTTCTCTTCCTGTCGTGATCTCATATTCCTCCAACTCCATACTTGTCCCATAAACTCCCTCTTCGCTTCCTTTGGCAAGTGAACTTTATAACTACAAAGAAGACCTTAGACATTTTTGGAGGCTCATTGGGATCAATTAGAAAGGCAGAGATTGATGGTTGGCACAGGTGACCGTGGAGGATCTATCCTGCTTCCGGTGTCACAGTGGATATTTTTCACAGGCTCTATGTTATGCCTGGGTTATTCTCTTATTTGCTTATTTTTAAGGGAGTGCCTGGTACATGAGAGAATTTATAATCTGATGATACAAAGGTGGGGGTTGTGACAGTGAATGATAGACTCTCATATTCCTGGAATGCAGAGTATTTGTTTGCATGACATCTTGCACCATTACTGGTGGGGCTTCTAGGTATCATGGTTAATGAGAAATTGAAGATCTACAGTAATGTTGTGAAGAACAACTAGTGAGAGATTACTTATCTCTAGATATGACTTCAGAATTTATTGTTTTGTTGCCTGCAATAGTTTCCAGTTAAAGAGAGAAGGAATCAAAAGATCCTTGATTTAGAGACAGATCCTAAAAACAAAACAAAACAAAATAAAACAAAGCAAAACAAAACAAAAACAAGAAAAAACACCCCATTAATAAGGATTCTTGCAGTATTTGGTGTCTGCTGAAAATATTCAAAATGGACAGCTGTCTCTAAAAGTTTTCAGAATGGAACTGTAGGTATGAAATCCATATAGATCGAGTTTTATCATACTGAAAAATATTTCTCTAGTTTATAAACTTTTTGATAGTAGATCTAACATTGTCTTGGCAATAGTCTTGTGACCTCCACTGATATGCACTGTCTCTTTCTGAGTACACCATAAAAGTGCAGACAGATGCTTACCACCAGCCCACCAGCTTAGCACCAGCTCACAACCACAGCCATATTTAAGCCAAAAGTCACCTTTTGCAACCAATCATACAACACAGCAAACAACTCCAACACAAAAGATGACTGAGTTCCCTCCAGCATGCATTTGAAAAAAAGCTGTATTAGTCTTAACATAATGTCTCAAAACCAGTATCAGTCCTGGTCAGCAGAGATGTATAGAATTAAAAAGTTTGTTTTCTCATAATATGTAATTTTCTTTCTAAAGCTGAGGGCCCAGGGGAAACTTACAATTTTCCTTTCATTTAACTTTTCTTTCAGCCATCTGCACAGACTGCCTGAGACCTTTCCAGAGCTGATACCTGTGTTGTATCAGGAATCATGCATGTCCGGTTGTGCATACTGCCATGTTTAAGCATATACTACTCCAAGTATGATGCCACTGGACATGACAGTGCAAATGTCCAGTACAAGTCAGAAAGTCAAATTACACTACTCAGATAGCAACCATCTAGTACTATGCTAATTTACAACTCCAGAGCATCTGACTTTCTTTTCTTTATTTCCCTATCCACTTGCCACATGTTGGTTGGCAGATGTTGTTAAAGAATATAGAAAATATTTGGGTTCATTAAATTAGTGGAAAGCACGTAAACAAGAGGAAGGAAAAAGCTTATATTCTGGGTTATTTTCAAATTCATTATTCAAAGCCTAAAGCTAGCTTCACATTTGTTGTTATTATCCAAGTGAATTTCCAGAGGTTTGCAATGATGGATTTGCATTTTAATATCCAGGTCAATTTATTGTGAAGATATTGTGCATCTTTCTTGCATGTGTGATTCTGTGATGAGATGACTGATTGTCCTTGTCGACTAACAGGGAAGTAGGTGGAGGGAGTGGGCAGCAGTGCTGCAAACCCACGATCATACTTACAGACCAGCTGTTGATACAGAAACTTTCACAGCTAACTTCTGTCTTTTCCTATCTTTCTCCTATAAATTGCTGCAGGTAATGAAGCATAATTGCATTCAATAGAAATATTAAATTTGAGAATTAAGTGAGGTTAAAGGAGACAAAAAAATGAATGGGAAATGATTTTGTGAATAATATGATAGGTACGATGTTCTGTCTATTTCCACTCTTCTCACCATTTTCCTCTGCCCCTCACCGCTCCTCACACTCCCTTTTGGTGATATGGTACTGAGTTACCTTTGTTTAATCAACAGTCTGATGTGGTAACTCTCCCTAACACTGATTCTTCACATCTCAGACTGTCTGGAGCCTACTTCCATCAAGTGGTGTCTTTGTACTTAACACCTTAATGGTCCTGAGGCGAGAGAGAAATAGCAGTTCTTTGAAAGGAGAATAATTACACCCAGACACACAAATGCATTTGGTGCCAGATTTTGTTACCTCAAATAAGCAAAATTAAAACAAATGCCTTCTCTTCTACAGTTACAGCGCCTGTCTCTCTCTAGGAGGTTTAGGACAAATGGATTAGGAGACACTAATGACCTAATCCTGTGCCCTTTAAATCTAAGATAATTTTCCAATTGACTTCAATGGGCAAAAAATCATGTACTATATAAAAAACTCTTGAAAGAAGTTACTCTGTTAATTTGGTGTTGCTGATTTTTTACCAGTCAGCACCTGCTGAACAAGGTATTTAGAAGATAATGGGTCATCAAACAATTATCTACAATATTTAGTGTTTGCTCTACTTATTGCCTGAAATTTTCCAAGGTGAGTGGTAATTTCAGTGATTCAGGTCAGCCTCTTCCCCTGGGCATGACTTACTTTTCAGAAAATGTTTAAATGTTAATGTAGTTGTGGTACACACCCACTAACTGACCGTGACCATTAGTTGTAAAACTGCTATTTCATATGAGATAAAACAGTATTTTTTAAGTGGTGAGACCTGAGAACTTTTCACCCTATCTGTAGTTACACTTCTTTCAAAGCAGAAAAGCTTTCTCAGATGTACCTTTGGGGGTAAAAAATATATATATATATACAACGTTTATATAATACAATTCTCATAAAAGAAAATTTTCCTTAAATAAATGGTTCTGTTAAAAGCGTATGTAATTACCTCCCATTCGGAGACATGTGGTTTAACTTTCCTTAGTAGATGGCAAGTTCCATCCCCCCTCTCCTGCAAGCAAAGAAGGATCAGCAACTCCTTCACTGGGAAACCAACTTCATCCACATTCAGCCTTTTGCTCTGTGGGGCAGCAGTCACTGTTTTTGCTACACTACCATGTCAGTCAGGATCCTAATTCAGAATCTTTGATTAACTTCTGTACTAATTAACAAAACATGAGCAGGAAGGCAGTGTGATCCCTGACCTGCCATTGTCCATATTGTTTAATTATTGGCATTCTCTCTATGCTATGGTATGGTATGTTTTTAATTTATGCTAACAGTCTCTCATTGCTTATTCAAGCACAATCCAGGGGCAACAGCTTTTCCCATAAGCAAGGAAAGAGGTTGCCTTGTTTTCAGATAACTAACTGTACATATCACATGAAGTGGCCTCAGGTCAAAGGACTGCTTATAGCTTGTTTTATTTACTAGTCCCTGTGTCTGTGGCATGCACCAAAGTGGGCATTTTCATATCAAGAATTGTAAATGAAAAAAGGAGATAAAAATAAAGAATTCAGCAGTGTCTTCAGCCATCATGATCTGTAAGTAAATAAAGTTTCATGCTTGCTGGATCTATGTCAATGAACATGAGCTACAATACAGCAAAATCTCTCCTGAGTACCAGGGTCATTCTGTTTATTATCTATGATGCGGAATGCTGCCGTGGAAAGAATAAAACAAGATATTTAACAAGAGGTGGGATCTTCACCCAATTTGAAGGAGAATTTCTTCAGGGTATGTTCTTTTTAAACCTCCAGCAGATTTAAGCAGTAATAAACAACTTTATGTGCAATTTATCCAAACATATTTTTATTTGCAATAAAAGAGAAAATGACCAACAAAAGAAAAATGCAACCATCACACATGAAAACAAGTATATAAAAATAATCTTAAAGGGATAATAAAATGATGTTGTTTATGAAATATTTTTACATACTGGCCATTTAAAAGGTATAAATACCTCCAAATAACCTGTGCATTGGTATGAGATGAAGCACATTTTTCCTAAGGAAAGCCTCATTACTTAGAATGACTAATTTGTGTCTCAGACACAGCTATTTTATGGGACCATATAAATCATACATAGAAATGGAGGTTATGCCCAGGCCATTTTTGTTAATTTATTTCCACAAAAATAGCAGAGTGGTATTGAGAAGAAAGATGTGTGATACTACTTAACCACTATGGTAATATAGAGGAACAATATACATACTATAAGCTTTAAACTTTTGGTGACAAAAAAACCAAACAATTTCAGCATTACATCAGAATCATTTTAATAACATAATCAAGACACTGGATGCCCAGCAAGTAGTGAAATGTGTGAAGTCCTTCAGAAAACTTTTCCTTCTTTATTATACAGTACAATGATCCAGAGATAACACATCTTCTTTTCACAACTGGATAATGGCCACTCCAGGTAAATGATCATGTCATATTACTTACTTTTACTTGATTTTATACAAAAGCAACCTGTTTGAACAAGTATATATATATTTTTTGGATTTGCAGCATCAGCAAAAGAATGTTTCTTACTGCTACAGCTTTATAGTTTTCTCATTAAAAGATATATGAAGGCAGCAGGCAGGTTAGCGACAACTTCATTTTTTTTTTTCACTCTTTTTTCCTGTTTTCCTTTTCAAAATTGTGCTTTAAGTAGAGTCTATCTTAATCCAAAGTTGTTGCTGCCACCTTAGAGAGATATATCAATCGTTTTTCTCCTAGCTGCCCAAATATAATATGTATGAATCTGCTGTGTGTCTGAAAAGTCTCCATTTCATTAATATGCATTTGCTTCAAAATTTTGCCACAGAGTTTGTAAAGATGATCAAGGTATTGAACAGGTGTCTTTTAATTCAATTATTTAATTGGAGCTCCAGGAAGAGATCTCTTCTCCTTCTACTTCTCTTAAGTATTGACTTCTCAAAAGAAGCCTAATAAAGGTTATGTTATCAAGGTTTAAGCATTCATTATCAATAGATAATAGGCAAGTTAGAAAAAATACTGTTTATATACAGCATGAAGATGGGCTGTAAAATTCTTGTTTGTGGGTATTAAGTTTATATAAGCTCAAAAACTCTCTGGAGGGACTCATAGAAGAAAAATCTGTCAAAAAGTATCAAGTAGGGAAATATTACCTCTGGATCAGGACTTCCTTCAAACACAGTTTGTTGAGCCTAGGAGTGTATTCTGAAGAAGTACTTCCATCTTTTCATGTACATGAGGTTTTGTACATGAGATTATTCAGAAAAGCAATTATGCACATACCTATATTCTCTCCAGAATCTTGATTTTAATATGCTTTCCTTAAGCAACAACAGAGGATTTTTAAAAATAATAGGAATCTGCTTGTTACTTTTCTAGTAAAGGTACTATTTTTTATACCCTTTTCCTGAATAATTTCAGTTTAAAAGAAATAGTGACTTTCCTTATGGTCCAGAAGGTTGCTTTCTTTAGGAGTTAATTAATTTTAAAAAAATGTGCTTACTACTTCATCATGAAATATTTATAATGTGAAAATGGTAATATGGGATGTAGGGCAATTAATACTAGGTGAGAATAGAGACTATTCTTTTGGGGGGACTAAAATGGACTTACATTTTGACTGAACTTTAGATATAATTCTAATGCTCTTCTGACCTGGGCTCTATTGAATCCATACTCAGACATGCAACCAAGGAGTGAAATGAAAGTGGGTTGAATAAATACTTAGAAAATCACTCATGACTTAGCCTTCCATGGATAAACAGAGATTTTGCTTGTCTTCAAAGAACCTTGAAACAAGATTACAGTGCAATCATAGTGGCTGTGTTTGGATCTATGTAATTATTAAAAAGATCAGTTTGGCCAGTAATGGACAGATGGTATTCATATACCCAATCCATGGTGTATTTGCAGGAGAGCTAAAGTTAAACTGCTTTTTTTTTTTTTTTTTTTTTTTTTTTTTTTGCATTTGCAATCACATTCTGCACTTTACTGACAGCAGCTTTAATTGGAAAAGCTTCTGCTTTTATCCTAACTGATATTACTTTCCCTCTAAGATGGATACAATTTGCAATTAATTTTTCTCTGTGGACTATATTATAGTGTAAGTAATAATTAAACAAACCTTAACAGCTCCTGCCCAGATGCAAAGACAGAAATCACCATTGAAAGACTCCGAACTGAGCAGTTTAATTTGTGGAGTTCTATACAAGATGTTTGCAATTCCAGTTTGAATTCTTTAGTAAGGAAAATATTTGTTATTTATTTTGGCACTGAAAGTGGAATAGCTGTGAATGTGATTTTTTGCAACAGTTCTGCATAAGAATTTTTCTGCACAGATTTTAGGAAAATGGATTCAAGAATGTGGCGTATATGGAAAAAATAGATTTGAATTTCTGTGTTCTAAATGCATCCTAAAATTAATTCTGTTGAAGACAATGGATGAATTTAATTCCTACATTTCTATATACCAGAGGTGAAAGAAGATTTCTCAGCTTACACTATGTTTGAATTCTAAACTTGTAAAGTGACCTTCAATTTATTTAAGGGCAGTAGTGAGACGGAGGAAATGGAATGAAACATTTGCCTAATGTGGAATTACCATTCCACATTAAGAAATGAACCCCTACACATTGAGAATATCTTTAGCTCCTATAATTCCAAGTTTAACCCATTGAAGTCCTTTTTAATACACCCAATCATTATGTGAGATTTAATTGAAATTAAGTGCATAAATATACCCTGGTAAAATGAAAATTTTGGACTGTTGCCCACATTAGAATATTCTGTTCTCTGAATGTGTGTTAGAGCTATGGTGGAGAGCTGAAGAAAGTGGCATATACTCAGGAAAAATTTGTGCATATATCCAACTTTGAATTAGCAAATAGTGGTGTTGCTCCTGCTATCTGAGTTATGTTTTGCTCAGAAGTGTTGTTGGTAGGGTTCTTAATGAAAAACATTTTCACAAGAAGTCATTGAATGTGAAGACCTGTATTTTGGCTATCTGAAACTAGACATGTAAAAAATAGAACCATGTGTTACCAGTTTTCATTTCACAAAATAAAAATAATAATAAAAAACACATGTGTATAACATATGGTATATACAAATGCTACAAGCATTGCACAAAAATATTACATATGCTGTTGTGCTTGTGAGGGCTTTTTTAACACTTACTTCACAATTGCTGATGTCTAGACTCAAAATGATACAAATTTATCTTCATGGAATTCTAAATCACTTTTTTTTTTTTTTTAAACACCCTTGTCATGCAATAAGTAAAAGGATAATCATGAAATATGTTGAATAGTTTCACTTTACAAAGTTAAAGCTCTATCCCCTGACAAAGAACTGCAGAGACACAGACACAAACAGTATTTAATTAGGGAAAAACCACATAGACTTGTTTTGGCTCCACTGCCTCTTTAGACTTGTCAATGTAACATTAGAATGAGACTGAGTTTTAAGACTGTACTGAGGATTAAATTGTTGTAGACTTTCTCATATTTTGATTCTCTTTTTAATCATGTAGGCCAAAGAAAAAGGAATGCTATTGTTTTCAAATTGGGGCTATGCTGTAGGTAACTTCCAGTTTCAGTGAGGCACATCCCTTGGACATGGATACTAGACCTGAAAGTATCATAGCTGTTCATCTTCTGTTCTCTGGTTTATTTTCATTTTGGCAGGGACAGCCAACCATTATGAACTCTCTGCTTTTATGGTGCATCCAGACAGTTGTGTATATTTATTGATTTTGATCACTCTTAACTATATTGCAATCCCCTTCTTACTATTATTGTGTTGACACTTGTAATTTCATACTCCATAAAACAGTTGACAATGAAGCATTTTTACACACTCTTATGAAAAATCCTTTCTATTATAATTGTTAATATACACAGAAACATAAGTATTCTCAGGGTGGAAATACTTTTGGCACAGGTCCTGTTTCTCAAATATTGAGTTTGAAAAAATTATTTTTGAGATTATTTTAAACAAACCAGGGCTACCCATTACATAGGAAGGAAAACATTTTCTTTTTGCAATTTATGGTGGATTTAACATACTTTGAAACAAATCTCAGTGAAAATTCAAGTTGTCATTGTGGTAAAAAGAGGATGAGGGACTGAAAAGTTAATTAAGAACACACAAGGGCTTCCTGATGGGTGGGAATCCTGATGAGGATTTTGCTCGTGGGCAAAATCCTCAGATTCAAACATCACTTAATTTCTCAGTCTTAATCACCATGTGCCCTGCTAGCATTGTTCTGGACAATAACAAAATTTCTTGTTAAGAAATAAAAAATAAATAATAATAATAAAAATAATAATTAAAAAGCCTTATCAGTGACCTTCATCTCCTCACTTTTTATTAATCTCACACTTAATTTTTCATAAAGTAGTTTGCAAAGGTACTTATGGGCTAAGACTGTGATCACAACAACACAAAGAACTAGAAAAAAACAGCCAGACCATCATTTAAGATCTTTTAGATCTTTTTTTCTTTTTTTTTTTTTTTTTTTTTTACCCTTTCCCATAATTTAGGGCTCAAAACTTTTTAACTCTTTGCTGCTGAAAACAACAACAACAAAACAAAACCAAAACAAACAAACAAAAACAACAACAAAACACCCCAAAACTTTTACAATAATGCAGCTCTGCAAATTTTGAGTAAACCAACTGATATGGTTTAAGCAAATACCTCCAAAGACAACAGCTTTTTAATTTTCAGTGGAACATCCAGAGCAATAACTGTCTGTTTTACTAACCATGAGCCTCAACAGCCAGCAGATTTATATTTTATTAACACCCCATTACCTTCAATTGTATTTTTTTTTTTTTTAAATATGATGTGCACTGACTACTAAGTGAATTCAAATAACTACCATAGAAAGAAATATAATTATGGAGCAGGATTTGCAGTAGTCAACAAATTGCACAGCTCATTCCCACTCCTTTCTAACTTGTCTTGCTTTCTCCCTTGATTAAAGTGTAGACAGCCCAATTCAATTTTCAATAACTCTATTGGAATAGCAAGATATAAAGGGTTGCCAGAGACAGCACATCATGTACTTCGGCTTACAGGAGTACATGTTTAAGATGCTGTTGTCAACTCTAAAGTGGATGGTGAGGTCCAATAATGACATGAAAATCTGGGGTCAGAGTTCTGGTCCATCCTGTGACCTAAGTTTGGAAAACTAAAAACTGAAAAACTGAAGTTTGGAAAAAAACATTTCCAGTCATCAGGCCTGTCAGTCTCACGTCAGTGCCTGGTAAAATCATGGAGAAGATGGTTCTCGAACTTATTGAGGCGCACCTGGGGGACAAAGCAGTCATTGGTCCCAGCCAGCATGGGTTTGTGAAGGGTAGGTCCTGCCTAACTAACCTGATTTCCTTTTATGATAAGATCACCCGTATGGTGGACCAAGGGAAACCAGCTGATGTGATTTTTTTGGACTTCAGCAAGGCTTTTGACACGGTTTCCCATAGGATCCTACTGGACAAAATGTCCACCATACAGCTAAATAAAAACATCATCCGATGGGTGAGCAATTGGCTAACGGGCAGGGCCCAAAGGGTTATGGTAAATGGGGCTGCGTCAGGCTGGCGGGCGGTCACCAGTGGGGTCCCTCAAGGCTCCATTTTAGGGCCGGTACTTTTCAATATTTTTATAAACGATCTGGATGTAGGAATAGAAGGTATTTTGAGCAAGTTTGCTGATGACACCAAACTTGGAGGAGTTGTGGACTCGGATGAGGGTGGAAAGGCCTTGCAGAGGGATCTGGATAGGTTGGAGAGCTGGGCGATCACCAACCGCATGAAGTTCAATAAGAGCAAGTGCCGGGTCCTGCACCTGGGACGGGGAAACCCTGGCTGCACGTACAGACTGGGCGATGAGACGCTGGAGAGCAGCCTAGAAGAGAGGGATCTGGGGGTCGTGGTAGACAGCAAGTTGAGTATGAGCCAGCAGTGTGCCCTGGCAGCCAGGAGGGCCAACCGTGTCCTGGGGTGCATCAAGCACGGCATCGCTAGTAGGTCGAGGGAGGTGATTGTCCCGCTCTACTCTGCGCTGGTGCGGCCTCACCTCGAGTGCTGTGTGCAGTTCTGGGCACCACAGTATAAAAAGGACGTGAAACTGTTGGAGAGTGTCCAGAGGAGGGCTACGAAGATGGTGAAAGGCCTGGAGGGGAAGACGTAAGAGGAACGGCTGAGGGCACTGGGCCTGTTCAGCCTGGAGAAGAGGTGGCTGAGGGGAGACCTCATCGCAGTCTACAACTTCCTCGTAAGGGGGGGTCGAGAGGCAGGAGACCTTTTCTCCATTAACACCAGTGACAGGACCCGCGGGAACGGGGTTAAGCTGAGGCAGGGGAAGTTTAGGCTTGACATCAGGAGGGGGTTCTTCACTGAGAGAGTGGTTGCACACTGGAACAGACTCCCCAGGGAAGTGGTCACTGCACCGAGCCTGACTGAGTTTAAGAAGCGATTGGACTGTGCACTTAGTCACATGGTCTGAACTTTTGGGTAGACCTGTGCGGTGTCAAGAGTTGGACTTGATGATCCTTAAGGGTCCCTTCCAACTCAGGATATTCTATGATTCTATGATTCTATGATACTCTGTGCTGGTGCGGCCTCACCTCAAGTACTGTGTGCAATTCTGGGCATTACAGTGCAAAAATGACGTGAAGCTATTGGAGAATGTTCAGAGAGATCTGCTAAGATGGTGGAGGGCCTAAAAGAGATGTACAAGGAGTGGCTGAGGTCACTTGGCCTGTTCAGCTTGGAAAAGAGGAGGCTGAGGGGAGACCTCATCACAGCCTACAGCTTCCTCATGAGGGGGAGCGGAGAGGCAGGCACACATCTTTTCTCTTTGGTGACCAGCGATAAAACCTGAGGGAACAGTGTCAAGCTGTGACAGGGGAGATTCAGGCTGGATATCAGGAAGAGGTTCTTCACTGAGAGGGCTGTTGCACACTACAGGCTCCCTAGGGAAGTAGTCACAGCACCAAGTCTGTCAGAGTTTAAGAAGTGTTTGGACTCTGTTCTTAGTCATATGGTCTGAATTTTTGGGTAGACCTGTGTGGAGCCAGGAGCTGGACTCGATGATCCTTGTAGGTGCATTCCAGCTCAGGATATTCTATGATTCTATGATTCTACTTATCCACTGGAGACCTTCAAGAGCAAGAGTTTCTGCCAGCCCACCTACTCTATTACAAAGGGGCTTGCTTTATTCTTGGAGAAGAGAATATGGGGAAGCACATGAGTGTGTACATTTTACACAAAGATTTAACTTTTCTTTACCAATAACCCTACATGTTTTCCATGAAATATAGGTACCTCATTTAAAGAAAAGTTCTGTTTATGTAATATTGCCATCTCCAGATATTTTGCCAATTACTCCAAGGCTTCATAACAGACTTAATATCTATACTGGTATGCTCTCAGTGTACTTAATAGCTATACTTGCACGCTCTCAGTCTGCATTTAAGAATAATACACAATGCACACTTGAGTGCTTCTATTGGATTTTTATGTATTATTTTTATATGGATTGCCAGCATAGCAAATTCAAGCCTGAAGCACATCTCTTTTTGTTTATTGAAATAATATTCTGTAAGTAGAAAAAAATAATTCAAAATAAAATGTCATAACTTTCTCATTACTGATAACCAAAACTTCCTTGAGTCAAAGACAATTTTGGATGTGTTTTCACCACTAACAATTGCTCTTTAGCACCAGAAGCAGTTGAATATATTGAATTTATAGTGCGACATTCACACTGTCTGTCTTCACAACCTAGGCTCTTATAATTTAAAGGAAAGTCATTTATTCTCCAGTGAGTCCTCTGTCAGAGCATTGTGAAAGCTTTCAAAGGCATCATTTAAACAGGGCATCCATCACACGCCGTCAGGCTCCTTAGCCTGGTGAGGATTTTCACACTGTTGTGCCTACGATGTAAACAAAGATAAAGCATTTGATTTTTTTCTATTGATCCTCTTTGCTGTGAGAGCATGGCTAGACAAAGAGGGCTTTCCAAATCTGAACAGCCTGCCAGAGCACTTACTTCTGCTTCTGTCAGGCAATGGTACCTCTTTCCTTCCAGACCTTTCTATCCGATTGCTAATATTTTTTCTGTGGCTGGCTCTGTGGTGATTAATGATAGGTCAGGATTAGGCAGTAACCTGATATTGCTCAACTCAAATATAGGAGAAATGTTTTCTGGATGATGTGATTGTCACGGAGTCACACCAGTTGCCCTGAAAGGTCATTTATACTGTTCTTCCAAGAGAGAATGGAGTGATCTGAAAACTGTTAGCTTCATGAATGCTATTATCTGACTTTGATACAGAATTCTAGCAACAAAGATTGCTTATTATGATCACTTATAAGCTTCCACAGCTTTACCAGACAGTTCATATAAGCACAGTTTAGTGAGCAGTAAAGATATTTTTGTTTCCTACTGAAATAAGCTCA
This sequence comes from Heteronetta atricapilla, assembly GCA_011075105.1. Lineage (NCBI taxonomy): Eukaryota > Metazoa > Chordata > Aves > Anseriformes > Anatidae > Heteronetta > Heteronetta atricapilla. The sequence continues at coordinate 203,185,249 of CM021731.1, read as the reverse complement.
CTTGATTTTTCTGTCATTCCCTTGGCAATGACATTAGAAATAGAAAACCTGAGCTGAATCATCAGCAACTTGTAATGGAAACATACTGCATATAGTTTCAAATGGATGTTAAGCATCAAACAATAAAGTCTGTTGAAAAATTGTAAGTTGGTATGGCAGCTGTGCAATCAAACAGGAACTGCATATGTATGTGCTAAAGCACAAGCACTGTAGTGGTACAGGATATTTATTGTTTTGACCACATACACGTTGAATTTGTGTCATGATTTGACTTAAATTATTAGTCCAATGCCTTAGCTGATATAAATCAGCACAGTTCCACTGTTTAGGTATAATTTTTAGTGTATTTTGCAGCCAAATAAAGTATTCTTAGCAGCATTATGAAGAGACATACATGCCCATTGAGAAAAGAGATTTAAAAATCTTTGGAAGAAATAGGGTAAATATCTCAGGCATATATAAGGGCATGAGTTCCTTCCACTATCTTCATTATAGTAATTAGGTGAGGGTGAAAACAAGGAAACTTTGGACAAATGGCAAAATTCAAAGGTTCTCAGAATATCTCAGCTGTTATCCAGGACAGGGACCATAGTTTGTACATGTACATAGTTTGTACAGAGTAGTCTTCCTGAGGGGATGGTGGTGGTGGTGTATAAGTCTTTTGTTTCAGATATAGAGAACATGATGGCTTTAGAAACCTTTAATAAGTGTAGGATGCTATAGGAAATAACTGGGAAGACATCTTCTGTGTTACCTCACTCTAACTTACCTGGATTTATGATATCGTATACAGTGAGAAAAGAAAATGAATTGCAGATTTTGCCATCTTTACTTCATATTAGTGAACTGATGTTAATTTTGATAGGTGTTTTTGAATGTGTTACTGATTCCAAATTGCACAGCTGAGCCTTAAATACAGAGTGTATCTACATATTCTTATTCTGATAAACAGGGTCTTGAATCTCCTATGATTAACTTTCATACAACATCAGAACATCACAAATACAAGTTCTTGGCATGATTAAGAAATAGAGCTAAAAATGAAGTCCAGTAAACAAAGTTGTTCTTCCTTCTCATTCCTCTGTCTCAAATTTTCAGTTCTTCAGTAGGTAGCTTCCCATGATTTTCTTAGATATTCAACAATACTGGAATGGGATTTTTTTGAAAATGGACAGACCAAAGGCTTTACATCTTTGCACACCATATTTCTGTGCTCCCAGTGAAGATTAAAGCATAAAATCAGTCTAGGACACAGCTCGTTGTTGAGATATGATAAAAAATGCTGATAATATATTAGGATATCAATATAGAAACAGTTTGTAGCTGTTAACAAACTAGAAGCACTGTACCATATGCACATTTTTATAGGAGGAATGCACACACATAGGCATTCATTATCCTATCCTTGTTAATGCCCTGACTAGGAATAAGGAACAGGTATGTTTCTTTGGCTACAGAAATCCTTTTGACCAAAGCAACAGCAAGGATTCTCTCAGCATAGACACACAGCTGCTGGCACACAGCAAGAAAGAAAACAAAACAAAATGAAAGAGTGGCAGAATATTTCACATTCAAGAGATATAGCCAAATACAAGATATAAACAATGAATTAAAAAATCAATGTTAAGTTGTCCTACTAATTTCTTTATGAATTGTAGCCAGGGTGTCTTTTCCTCTTTTCTACAAATGTTATTCTCCAATGGTATGGGCGCTGTGATGCTCTACTTTCACTTTCACTACTGACAGTTCAGGATATCATGTAAGAGACCCTGCTTGTGGGGAGCCCTGGGTGCCTGTTTCAGGATAGAAAATATTTAGTCAGAAACTCAGTTTTCTAGTATATTGAAGGAAATTCTCAATTAAAAAAATCTCTTTTTTTTTTTTTTTTTTTCTCCTCCAGCCCCTTGTTGATTCAGAAGCAATCTGAATCAGTGTCTAATGTTTGCTAATGTCAAGTCTAAAGATAGGGCCAAGATTCTCCTACAAAATTTTGGTCACCAGCTGTTGTGTGGCCTTACCCAGTAGGTCGATCTGTATCACCCAGCTGCTTGTTCGCTCTCCCCGGGTGGGATGGGGAGAGAATTGGAAAGGTCGAAGTGTAAGAACTCATGGGTTGAGATAAAGACAGCTTACTAGGTCAGGAAAAGCTGAATGTATGCAAGCAAAGCAGAAGAAGGAATACATTCACTGCTTCCCATCTGCAGGCAGGTGCTCAGTCACCTCCAGGAATGCAGCGCTCATCGCTCCTAATCGCTCCTTGGGAAGACAAGCACCAATACTCCAAACATCCCCCCCCTTCTTCCTCCTTCTTACCCCAGCTGTTATTGCTGAGCATGATGCCACATCCTTGTGTCCAGTCCGGGTCAGCTCCTGGCTCTGTCCCCTCCCAGTTCCTTGAGCATCCCTAAGTACCTTGTTGGCAGGGCAGCACCAGAAGCTGAAAGGCTCTATGTAAGCACTGTTTAACAACAGCTGAAAACATTTGTGCATTATCACTATTATTTTTATCAAAAACCCAAAACACAGCATTGTGTGAAACTCTACAAAGTAAATTAATGCTGTCCCAGCCAATACCATGACAACAGTTTGAAGTGCTTACATCAGAAGTGTCACTCTACTAATCTCATATAGTTAATGCAGACAGATTGGTATCTTCAGCATTGGTATCTTAAGTGGTCTTCTTTGCCCTCTGGAAAGACCTGTTTTTATTGGTTGCTTATAGGTAAAACGTATAGCAGTTAGGCTCCCTAGATAAATGCCAAAGTTAAATGGTCCAAATCTGAGCCAGCAAAAACTTCAATTTAAGAACTTTCAGTTATTGACTTTGCATAAACTCAGTTAAGGCACAACTGTCCCAGTGGTCTTGGGGCCAATGTGGCAGCTCTCAAAGTCAACTCTTTTCCCGTTCCAGCTAAGGGTAGTCAGTTAAAATCATTTAGATGTGTTTCTAAATAGTGACCAAAGAGAGTTTGCCGTGGTAGTGGTGAATCATTCTTCAGTCTAGGTCTGCATTTTCACAAAGTTAAACTGTGAATCCAAGGGGACTCAGGGTAAGTAAAAACAGTGAAATACTTCGAGCTTTGGTTAAGATGCCATCAAAGCCATGGGCGGCTGAATTTGGACTTCAAAGAGTTTTGGATCAGGATCTTTTGGTTACACTGGAATCTCATAAGTGCCTTAAGACAGAATTTTCTTTGCTTCACTGAATGATGGCAAGGCCAGAAAATGAATTCTGATCACATATGGCTGCTCAGGCAGGTGCAAATAGATAAGGGCTCCTTTGACCACACTCTAAGACATCACCTGTGCAAAAGCAGTATGTTAGTATATTTCTGTGCCTGCATTAATAAACCCTACTTTCCCAGGCAACTTTCAGAAGTTTTAAGGCCTCTCCCTTTTTACAATGTCATAAAATCATAGAATGAACTGCTTGGGTTGGAAGGGACCTTAAAGACCATTCATTTCCAACTCTCTGCCATGAGCAGGGACACCTCCCACTAGACCAGGTTGCTCAAAGCCCCATTCAGTATGGCCTTGAACATTTCCAGGAATGGGGCATCCAGAATTCTCTGGGCAAACTGTGCCAGTGCCTGCACGACTCTCTGACTGAAGAATTTCCTTCTAACCTCTAATCTAAATCTCCCCTCTTTTAGTTTAAAACCACTCCCCCTCGTCTTATCACTATCTGCCCTAGCAAAGAGTTGCTCTCCATATTTTTTATAATCCCACTTTATGTACTGAAAAAACATAATAAAGTCTCTCCAGAACTTTCTCTTCTGCAGGATGAACATGCCCAGCTCTCTCAGTCATTCTTCATAGGAGAGGTGCTCCAGCCCTCTGATCATCTTCATGACCCTCCTCTGGACTTGCTTTAACAGGTCCACATCCTTCTTGTGCTGGGGACCCCAGACCTGGATGTAGTACTCTGGGTGCCTCACAAGGGCAGAGTAGAGGGGGACAATCACCTCCCTCCACTTGCTGTCCACTCCTCTGTTGATGTAGCCCGGGATGCATTTGGTCTTCTGGGCTGGAAGTGTGCACAGTTGGCTCATGTCAAGGTTTTTGTCCACCAGAACACACAAGACTTTCTCAAGGCTGCTCTCAATGAGCTTTTCTCCCAGTCTGTCCTCCTGTCTGGAAATGCCCCAACCCCGGTGCAGAACCTTTCACTTGGACTTGTTGAATCTCATGCAGTTCACATGGGCCCATTTCTTTAGCCTGTTCAGGTCCCTCTGGATGGCATCCCTTCTGTTGCATCGATTGCACCACTCAGCTCAGTGTTGTCTGCAAACTTGCTGAGGGTGCACTCGATCCCATTGTCTGTCATTGATAAAGATTTTAAACAGTACCGGTCCCAGGACAGACCCCTGAGGGACAGCACTCATCACTGATCTCCACCTAGACTCAGAACCATTGATCACATATAAAAAACAAAACTGTGTCTGAAGCATATGGAACTGGCAGTGATTTGGGATCTTTATCCTGGAACACTGGAACCAGTATCTTGGCATGTGTACGCTTAACCAGGATGAGAGAAACTTGATTTATTTTAAATTTTATAGAAAGCACTCATATAAAATATTTTGTTTACAGTTCCACCACATGAAGACTAAGGTGATGAGACATATGTTATCTCAAAACATTCATAAAAAAAGTTATTACTATCCAGCAATAAAATGCTCAAACGTGACTAGCATCAAAATCCAGCTATTTAATAGTCGTATATTGTTCTTACTGTTGTACTCCTCCTCTGCCATAGGCATCAGTAAATAAATCTCAGAAATTAGAGGTGGAAAAGATCTATTAGGTGGTCAGGGAAAGCTAAAGCTGATGTGGTGTGAAAAAGGATGAAGAAATATATTCTGTTCCTATAAAATGGTTTGATAGGAAAGGAGATATAAGAATACCTCCTTCTGTCTCCCATAGCAGTTAATCACAGATACAACAGAAGCAAACACCTGCACAACGTATATCATTGCTATCTCTAACTTGTAGGCAATATCACTGATTCAGCCGTAATTATCAATGAAGAGGTCTTTTTCTGTATATTGACTGAAACAGTATAGGGTACTTAGCATGCTGCAACCATACAGAGATAAACAATAGGAATGTTTCAGGATCTTTAATGACATATTCTTCATGTACATTAACACTCATGTTTTTTAGAAATTGCTGGGACTGTTTTGGTAAAGTCTTGGGTGAGCAAAACCAATTGCAACGTAGGGCAACAGAGGCAGAGGTAAGTGAGCATCTGAGTAGCACTATCTTTCCGCCAGCAGAAGAACTCAGGTGATGTGAGCATTCTAGAAAGTGGAGCAAAAGTACAAATGCACTGACCACGAGAGCTTATATGCTTCTCAATAGCTTGGGAATAATTTAGGAGCAGAGCTCATCTATACAGTGTCTAGAAGGCAACAGAGTAAAGATGGATAACTTCAGTGTGACTGAATCCTGAGGAAAAGCAGCATAGTTCTCTGGCCATAGTAAGGTTAGAGAAAAGCTTAAAATTCAACAATAGCTGTATCCTAGTGACACAGCTGGAACTTTTCTCTGGAATGGCCCCTGAAAACAAAACAAAACAAAACAAAAAAAAGCATGAAAAGCATGTCTACTGAATCATTCTGCATCTATTTCAAAACATGCAGTATGTGGATACTGTCTCTGTAATGTTCAGCAAGACAAAATTTCTCTTCAACAAAATGTATGCTTGTCTTGAAGAGATGAAATTCACAGTAGATGGAAAAGTAAAAAACAGACAGAAAAAGAAATAGAGGAGTCTACCCTGCAAATCTACCCTGAGTAAGGTCTACACATACAAAAATGGATGTCTGAAACTAAGTTACTGGTCTGAAATATTTTGTCATCATTATAGAGATTTAGTGACTTTGGAGATATGGCTCAGCCCTTTCTAATGTAAATGTCAAAAATAAGTAAAATAGCCAATGTTCTACAAATTTCTCTCTTTCCACTTCCTCTAAAGAGAAACTATGTAAATAGAACCATGAAGACACAAATACTGTAGAGATCTAAGTCTGCTACACCCTGCTTATTGCTCAAGGTTTATCAGTCAAAGACAGGGATGAGATCAGAGTCCAGTTCTTTATCCACTGATCCTTCCAAACAGCATCATCCTTTTTCACATTTCTGATAAAAACAATTACTCCAGATTATGCTAGGTAAAATGTAGAGGGGCAAAAATAGTATTTCTAATTAATTTTAGACTGATGGTTATGTAAGGGAATATCCAATGAATTTTTTTCATTTATATTTTCATCAATTATTGGCACTTTTTTTTTTTTTTCCCCTTTCAAATATGGAGAAATTATTTTCTTTCTAGCATTTTTTTTTCCTGAATTTTGCTGCAAAATGAATTGATGTCTGGATAATCATGCTTGTTTTCATGTAAATCTGATCACTCTGGAGAGAGAAATCTAGAATAGAATTTCCTTTTTCTCCAAAGACCAGCAGATACCCTGTCCACCACTTCAATCCATTTCAGTATCAATTTTATTTATACTAAATAAGGAGCTTATTTACTGCTTACAGAAATTAGCAAAGGTTTCCTGGGCATTTCATTGCAATTTAGATCTACCCTGTGGGTCCAATCCATCTTCTGTTAAACTAATTGGAAAGACTCCTTTTGAGTTAGAATTGGATCAGATACAGAAGAGTAAGAATTACCAGCTGTGCCATTCTGTGCAATATTCTTCTGCCATATCTTGTGGTGGTTCAATTAAATTCATATTACTCTCGTGAAACATACTTAATTATGTTTCATATTCAAGATGTTCAGCCTCCCTGAAAGATTCTGATACATTTAATCCTTTGAATTTGGGAGTCAGCACTACAGTCCTTCAACTCCCCAAACTGAGAAGAGTATGGACCTGAACAGATGAAGCAATGTTTTGATGACAGTGAAGAACAGGATGAGGTGAATTCCAAAAAAACATTTTGTATGTTCGTTTTTGGTTTTTGTTCATTTTTTTTTTTTTTTCCTCCCCAAATTTATCACAGAGTAACAAATTAATTGCCAGGAACCTAGCACAAGTTCCTGGAGGAACTTCAAGTTCCTGATTAGAAACCATAGCTCTACTAATACCAGTAGCTATCAATTATTTTCTGCCAATCCATCCCTGAAATAAACACAAGAGAGGGAGTTAAAACGTGTTCTTTAGTTTTGGTGACTCACGCTGCAACAAGTAGTTGTACTGGGTTTATCTGGCAAGGTTTTGGTAGCAGGGGGCTACCGGGATAGCTTCTGGGAGAAGAGCCCACTAGCTGCCCTATAAGGGCGAGTTTCATTTGCCTCCAAAGGGACCCGTTGCTGGTCAGAGCTGAGCCAATAAGTGATGTTGTCTGTTACTCTGTGAGAGCAGAGAAAAGAAAAGAAAAGAAAAGAAAAGAAAAGAAAAGAAAAGAAAAG
>CM021731.1:203141316-203177816 GCA_011075105.1 Heteronetta atricapilla | reverse complement strand
AAGAAAAGAAAAGAAAAGAAAAGAAAAGAAAAGAAAAGAAAAGAAAAAAGAAAAAAACCTGCTGCATAACAGCAGCTGGGAGAGAGCAAGGAGTGAGCAGCAGCCCTGCAGCTCCCAAGGTGAGTGCAGAAGGAGGGCAGGAGGTGCTCCAGGCACACAGCACAAGTTCCCCTGTGGCCCGTGGAGAGGCCCCTGGTGGAGCAGGCTGTCCACCTGAAGCCCATGGATCCCACATGGAGCAGATCTCCATGCTGCAGCCCGTGGAGGAGCCCCTGGTGGAGCAGGTGGATGTGGCCTGGAGGAGACTGCGGCCCATGGAGAGCCCCTGCAGGAGCAGGCCCCGGGCTGGAGCTGCAGCCCATGGAGAGGAGCCCATGCAGGACCAGGGGGTCCGGGGGTAGCTGCCGCCCATGGGGGACCCGTGCTGGAGCAGTTTGCTCCTGGCGGATGGATGGACCCTATGGTATGGAGCCATGTGGGAGCAGTTCTTGAAGAGCTGCAGCCTGTGGGCAGCCCCCACAGGCTCAGTTCGGGAAGGACGGCAACCTGTGGGAGGGACCCCACATGGAGCAGGGGTAGAGAGTAACTGTGAAGGAGCGGCAGAGATGAAGCATCAGGGACTGTCCACAGCCCCCATTCCCCATTCCTCTGTGCCACTCGGGGGGAGGAGGTAGAACAAGGTGGATGGAGGAGAAGGTGTTTTTATTTTTTGTTGTTTTTGTTTGTTTGTTTCTCGCTGCTTTAGTTTGTTAGTAATATGTAATCAATGTTATTAATCTCCCTAAGCTGTTTTGTCCGTGATGGGAATAGTTGAGTGATCTCCCTGTCCTTATCTCAACCCATGAGGCCTTTTCATCATATTTTCTCCCCCTTACCCTTTCAGGAGGTGGAGTGAGAGAGCAGTTGTGTTGGAGCTCTGCTGCCCAGATGAATAAAACCACCACAGGAGTAAGGTGTTTTTCCCCTTCTTTAAGTTGATACAGACTAAACTGAAAAGAGAGGGAAAACTGTCTAGTTGATCTGGTTTTGAAGAAGCTTGTGGGTGGCAAGCACTTCTTTGCACTCTGAGCTAGAGATCTGAGAGATAAGCTTCCCTAATATTTAGAGAAAATAAATGACTTCTTTAACAACACCAACACATAGTGTCAAAGGGAAGTACCACAGATATTACAATTCAAGCTTATAACTATGCCATATATATTTTATATGCTGTCTGTTGTTTGTAGGGTCAGGCCTTGTCTCTACCCATTATCTTTTTATCCAGAATGTCTTCAGTTAGTCATTTAGTGAGGGGTCCAAGCTGCTCTCAGTGTTATAAAATCATAGAATTACTGAGTGGCTTTGGGTTGGAAGGGATCTTAAAGACTACTTTTTTGTTCCCCCACCCCCCACCACAGCTGAGGGGAATCAGGTTGCTCAAAGCCCCATCTATGCAGTCTTGGTCCCCTCCAGGGATGGGTCACCCACAGTTTCATTCTAGTGCCTCACTACCCTCATAATAATTTCTTCCAAATATCTAACTTAAACCTCCCCTTTTTCAGTTTAGTACTGTTACTCCTTGTCCTATCACTACAGTCCCTGACAAAGAGTCTGTCTTCATCTTTTCTCTAGGACCCCGTTAAGTATTGGAAAGCCACTATAACATCTCCTTGAAACCTTCTCTTCCCCAGGCTGAAAAACCCCAACTCTCTCAGCCTGTCTTCACAGGAGAGTTGTTCTAGCCCTCTTATCATCTGTCTGGAGAACCATGTTTATGTCTTCAGGTTAGAACCAGCTATGAAGTGTTTATAGCTCTGATGACTCTAGCCATCTTTTAAAAGCAAACAGCAAGCCTTGTTTGTTTGAGAAAAAGAGTCTGTGAATATCTCTGATGAGGGCTCACTGTGTTTCCTTTTGGTGTGTGGAGTCATAAGTGAGAGGATTCTCATTACTTCTCATTTGGTATCTGCTTATGGTTAAATCCTGAACTGCTAATGATGCAGGTTCCCTTATTCTGAATCTAGAACTCCCTGTCCTGATATATCTTCCTAATCATGGTGCTTTTTTGTTTGCTTATTTGTCTTGAGAAACCCTTTGAACTTAAAAAAATATTTATTTATTTATTTATTTTATGTTGAAGAGTTGCACCTAGCAATTCTGGGATGCAGAAGGACAGAAGGTAAAAGAGACTGACTCTAGTCCTGTCATCTGGGTACTCCTGTAGGAAGAAAGTAAACCCTTGTTCTGGTTTTGCTTTCTTTACAGAATCACAGAATGGCTGAGGTTGGAAGGGTCCTCTGGAAATCATTTGGTCCAACCTTTCTGCTCAAGAAGGGCCATGTAGAGCCAGTTGCCCAAGGCCATGTACAGATGGCTCTGAGGATGGAGAGTCACCTCTAAACTTCTGATTATAACTTATGACTAATAAAAAATGTATAAAGATTTGTTAATCAAGATACATGAAAAGAGCTTTGAAAGTCTGTATCTCTCCATGTGCTACTTCTGTAGGCCTTGTCACAGGATGTTGAAGGGTTCACTCCCAGAGACCATCTACTGTACCAGGGGTGGAGGAGCTTCACTTTCACACAGCTGTCTAATTGATGCACTTAAGTATCACTAAAGAGAAGAACTTGGCCTTTAGACTGTTCCCTGAAAGCTCTCGAAGATGTCATTAGCCCTCCCAGGAGGGGGGCAGAGCTTCAAATGTGCTCAGAAACTGAGGGTAAAATCTGGGAGGTGTGAATCACCAAGCACTAACACAGAGCACCAGATCCACTCTACAAGCCAGTTTACAAACTTCTGCAGAAAAATGGGGGACTCTACCTCACTCAAGCAAGCTCTGTAAGTATAATTGAAAGTATCACAGCAGCAGGAAGGGTACCCAGCTGCAGTTGTATGATGGGCCAGCTAAGATCAAGGAAATGTTGGTGCTCCATCAGTACTAACAAGATGCAGCTGTTGGAGGGGGCATTGTCAGCTTTGTAATTCAGACACCAGCTGGAGCTGCATAACCCAGATTTATTGGCACTCTGAACATACCACAAAGACAGTCTTTCTCCTCTCTTTTGCTGTCAAGGAAGGAGGGAAGCAGAGATATTTAATGTGAACCCTTTACTTATGATATTATTTTGATTTGTGGTGAAAGTATTTGGAGCCCTGTTGCTGATGGCTCCATTTTGGAAATTCAGAACATTTGATTGTTATTCTGAGAACATCAGAAAGTAATGAGTTAGACAAAAGTGAGCCATTTTGAAGATAGTTGTTGTTCAATTATATATTGAGAGTTAATCTGCACTCTCAAGAAAGTACTTTAAATATGGAAAGGGGAAACTGAGACAGAAAGGAAAAACATGATCATACCATTTAGGATAGAACCCGGAGTAGACTCCAGTGTTCCTACAATCAACCTAAAGAAGCTATTTAATATAATGTGATGCCTTCCTGTTGTGACGGAAATAATACTGTGAATAAAATGTGGGCAGGTGTGAATATGATTTGTCAATAGAGTGCATAGGGCATCCAATTTGTCAATTGGTTGTCCAAAATTAGCTCAATTAGAAATGAAGTGTTGTCTCAACATGAAAAATCAAAACATTTCATTTAGGAAGTGTAAAAATGGCATTTTTCCAGCAGCTAACCATTTCCGCCCATAATCAGCAGATGTGAGTACATGGAGACAACAATTTGCATGCAAATGTAAGCATATAACTGAACAGAGATATGATGTTCACTTATCTTTTACTACTTATTATGTGTGTATATGTCTATAAATATTGTATATATATAAAACTACTTAAAATAAAGTATTTTGCAGTGGTCTTAGTTTTGGATTCTAAGTATTTGCCCTGTTGGATTTCTTCTCAGGGCAGGGAGAAAGTCCTGTTTTGATCCTGGAAGACTGTCAAGGTATTGTCTGGCTTTCTTGTTCCTCTCCTTTTCCCAAAATGTTTTTTGGGAAAAAGCTTTTGAGAAAAGCTTTAACACTTAGTGAGTTCTTAGTGAGTTCCTTTGAGAGCAAGCAGTTAATTAGATTAAGTGTTTCAATTCTGAGACAAATATATAAAGATTATTAAAAAAAAAAAAAAAAGTGACAGATTTTTTCATCTCCCAATTGCAAAGGGCCAGAAACTGAGTTTTACATTATTATTACCACTGTCATCCTCACTAGCTTTCATGTTTTCTCTTAATGGAAAGACCTGTCTCTTTCTGTCAATCAGGATCTGTCAGCACAATGTTATTATGTCTGTGTTATTATTCAGAAACTTCTTTTCCAATGTTAACTGCTTTTTACCAACTACAGTTACATAATCTAATTGTATTGCAGCACCAATGCAGTGCTTGAAAAGAGTTGGGGTGAAGAGCTTATTTTTCCTGATATTTAGCCTAGTTTGAACTGAGACTTCAAAAAAATAGACTGAGGCATTGCTTAGTTTCCATTTACATTCAAAAAGCAGCAAGATTAAGTGTGAGGAGGCAGGAAAAGAAGCAAAAGAGACAAATTTGGAAGAAATGGAGAAAAATGGAAGCAAAAAAAATGAAAATGGGGGAGAGTAAAGAAGAGGATGAATCAATGCAGCATAAAACATTGATCTAATTTGTCTTTTGAGTCTATTAGAGATGGGGAACTTACCAAAACATAAAAAAAATATTTTTAGTTGACCCCAAATTATTTTTTCTTCAGTTAAATTCATGAAAATAAAAGTTTTTTTTTTTTTTTTTTTTCTTTCTCTTTGCATCATGTACAATGAGTTCAGTTTGATTTTTTTCTCTTTAAAAATATTCCAAGTGCATCTTCTGTAATTGTTTGCATCTCATCACTAAAATTTGGTGTTTGCAACAAGTCCTATTCAATCGTAAAATACATATTTTCAGGATACAATGACAGACTTCTAATTTTTATTCTTCCAACACCTGATTCTAATCTGCATTCAGAGATTTATAAAATGTTCCCTTTTTAGATATCAGTGATCAAGGGGGGAAAATGGCTTTCAAAAGGCCACTGCTTCCTCAGCAGTGAAGTGTGTATCATGAAATGCCTGAAGCTTTAATGACATTCTCCAGTGCAATGACTGCTAAATTTGAAGCATAGGATGAAATAATTTGACACTACTATAGGTCATTAAAGAGTACTTATCCCATTGTGCATGTGCATTATGATACATTCTTAAAACTCCTTTCCATGAATTAGTTGAGAAAGAAGCAACTGAGATCCTACTCAAAGGATAGTCCAGTATGTCAATTCTTTCTTCATTGCCTTGTCCTTCTCTTTTGAAGAAATTAGCTAAATGTTACTGACTGTGTTTGAGTTTTTCAGATTACCAGGCTCAGACTGCCATTATTTATTTATTTATTTATTTTAATTTAGCAACATTTTAGAATGAGCTATGAAAAAAAAACAAGAAGCTCTATATGCAGGCACTGCTTCAGAACTTGCCTGGATGCTCTTGTGCTAATTATCTTAAAGTGCTGAAAATTCATATAATAAATAAAAATGATTTTTACACATGGATAACCAACTTTTAACAAGCTCATGGTAACATAACAAAGAAATAAAACAATCCCAACAACTGGGAAAGTAAAACCCATGAATATGGCTGTGATTTTTTTAAAAAGGCAATAACAAAACAATGTACCTGTCCTTAGTATGATACCTATTAGTGTGTTCCTTCTTCCCAGAAGAACGTGGGTACTCTTTTCTGGTTCCTCAGCAGATAATGTGAACTTGTAACACCAGGCATTGCACTTCATGGTTATCTCCATGCAAACTCTGTTTGTATTTGGTTTGTCTCACTGTAACTTCTAAAAACTGTGGTTCTGTCTACGTAACAATAATAACAGCAGGAGCTGAAGGCAAGCCTGTGGTGGCCACAGGCTTTTGAAGACCTACTGTTGGTGCAATGTGAAAATGTGGAAAACAAACTGCTTTAAAATGCTCAGGTCTCTTTACTAGAGTTGGAGCATTACAGAATAACAGGAAATAACAGAATAACAAATGACATTTCATCTGTGTGATTGAAATGGATACCATCTAACATTGGAAAAGTATAGAAAAGTTGTCTTTAAAAATAAATCTGGTAAGATTATGCTCCTGCTCAGTTTCACTCCAGTTTCACTCTGATTTTATTTTAAAAGTTTGTATGATTTTGGCAAGCTGACACTTAGAAATGATGTTAAGCTTAACATAACTTAAAACATGTTATACCTGAGAACACATTTTATTTTTAAAACAGTAAGAGCTAGAAGAGCAAACCGTGTATTCTTCCTTTGAACATTTCATTGAAATTTTGTGTTCAGTCTAACAGCATGAACCTCTTAATATATACTTTCTTTCCTTAAACAGAAAAAAAAAAAAAAAAAAAAAGTAAGGACAGTTTGGTTAACTTCTGTGGTAGTGATTGGAGATGAGTCCTATCTCTGAGGCTGGGATTGGCACTTTCTCTACTTTGACAAAAAGTATTTTTCATAGACTTCAGCCAAGGCAATAAAGGGAGTAGTCCACAGTAGGCTGCCATATTAAACAGCAATAGCATCATCTAGGTGCTGGGCAAGGCAGCATCTACAGTGCATTGAGGAAAAAATGCCACAAAGGCTGTTATAAGAAGATAGTGTGAGCCTTCCTGTCATACCTGGGGGGTGGGGGAGGGGGGGTGAACAGATGGTATCTAATCATATCCTCAGTGCCAGTGCTGTGATATTAGGAGGTATTCAGATAAAGAGGGATCTTTTAAATGCTTTTACTAGAGACACAGCAACAGCCATGATCTCAACATTATGTGCGAGGTTTTGCTTGAATGAAGGGAGACCTTCCTTTAAGGCAACAAACTGAGGAGGATTTGATGCCAGCTATAAGCATTCCTGCATTCCTGCTGCAATTGGATGCAGTATCCTCAAGTTCTACAGAGAGCCAAATAGGCTTGGCTCACTCTTTACTACAAAGGGGAAAAACTGATCCTGGCATGACCAATAATGCTCTTCTATCTCTTTCATATCTTGTGGATCATCCACAAGATTCCTTATTAAGGATTCCTTATTATCCATTCCTTATTAAGACTAAGGGTCTTACAATCTTAGTCATGAGGAATATATTAAAGTATTTTTCATATATACATATACGCATACATATTTAACAATTACCTTTTTTGCTTTACATCTGGAAATTTCATGACAGTCTGTTTTCCTTATTCATGCCATGTATACAGCTATGGTAGGAAGGATGGTAAGGTTTCTAATGTAGGTTTAGGATTTAAAGGACATTTAGGATTTAAAGAACATGCTGTACCACAGGCTTCCTGTATATTGTTGGGAGAATATTTAGCTTTTCAGAACTTATCCCTCCATAAACGGAAGGGAATCTTGCTTCTTAGGAGTATTTCAAAGACAAATAAACAAACAAGCAAAAAAGATATACCACAACTATAGTAAAATGGCTGTTACTGTATTTTCATGTCATTGCATTGTATGAAGTCAATGACAAATTTTCTGCCCAAGCAAATGGGTGTGAAATCAACTGAAGGAAAAAATAAGAATGTTCTACTCTCATATCTGTGAGAAATGAATCTTCTATGTACAACTGATGCATGGTCAAATAGTCAAATATTAGATAATGGAATTATCCAGAAGACAGACAAAAAGTGTAGAAAGATTGAGATTATGGAACTATTACAAGACAAAGATGTGCTTTTAAAAAATCAAAAAAAAAAGGCTCTGATTCATTCAAAGAGAGGTAAAACATCTAGATACAATGATAAGGGTAAAAGAGAAAGTTATATTAAACATAGAAATGGGCAAAATTAATTGAATTTCTGTTATAGTGGGAGATGGAATTGTTTCAAATCCTTTGGATGGTTATAGCATTTTTTTATTGGAAGTCATATAAATTTCTCAGTAATGATGGAATGAATGAACTATGGGAATGTTGCATTGATTCATAGATACTTGAATACTCTGAGCTTGCTTGTGACTATCATTGAAATTCTGTCATTGAAATCAGATGGAATGAGAACTCTTTGTAAAATTCTTACATGAATCTTGTTTCATTGTTTGACAAGTGTACCAGCATCCTTAGTCTTCATCTGAAATGAGAACAAGAACAGACAGAAGTATGACAAAATCCCCCAAATCCTACAACTATCTGGATTCAATGGTATAAGTATCAGCAACAATAAAACTAGATTATAGTTTGCTGCTAGTGAAATTCAGCAATAAATTATTGGCTTAATAGAACTAGGAAAAAAACATGGTGTATGATTACATATCATTCTCAGATTAAGAAATTCCTGGGATCTAGGTTGAAGTTTTTGCAGCACTAAGATTGCTTCTAGATTAAGATATTGGGTCATTCATCCTTGCAAATGGTAAGCATCTGTAATTCCTAGTAGATCTACAAAAAGTACACATATTTCACTGTTAGGACCTCTGTATTTCCAAAGAAGCTGCCTCAATGTTTTCAATTTGTGACCTATACCTTGAAGGTCAAATCTCTGCTCGAATTTGCTCTGTAGGTTTATAGTTCTAGGACATAGATGTATTAAAAATAACAACAATAATAATCTTTCTCAAATAAAGCTAACACTTGTTCCATTCAATGTTAAAATTCAAAGAATCAGAAGAGAGAAGACCAAAATAATGGCAATAAGAAGGCTGAAAGAAGAGAATCTCGCTATGTTTACAGGGCTAAGACCTCTGAAAAGACAAAAGCACATTGATTGCAAAACAGGAAGGTGGAAAAAGAAGTAGAAAGAACTTGAAGTTAATCCAGAGGATTCATTCACAGTTTATGATTTGGGTTCAAGTAGAGGCATAAGCTAGTCAAGATAGTAGGATTCTCTATAAAGTATATTTATTGCTAGGAAATAAGAACAATAAATATCACTCAGAGCAGTTTCAGTTTCTCATTCACGGCGTCTTGCTCTTACAGGATACCAGATTTAACGTTGTAAGTAGTCTAGCTGAGAAACAAACAAACAAACAAAATGACATAACTGATAATGTAGGTTTTGGAAAAATAAACAAACAAACAAACAAAACCCCAAAGTTCTAATGCTTCAAGATAAATTGATGCAAAACTGCTACTTCTCCTTGACTCGTCAACTGTTCTGTACCATACCTCATATCAAATAGTGGTTGTAAATGTCGCAATAAATGAATGTACACTTATCCTCTCTGGAAAAGGTGTTTGAAGCAGAGAAGAAACAAAATGAAGGGTTGGTTGAGGCTCATTTACCATAGTGAGTCAGAAACTGTGTCCTTCAGAAGGATCTCCTTGTTCTTTACGAAATGTTGATTCATTTTGATTGCATAAAATGAAAGCAAATGTTCAAAGAAAATAAATTTCTATTTTTTTGTTGTTGTATCATAACACAGGAATTGCTGAATTGTTGTGAAAGCGTAATATTGCAAAGCTTTATCTCCTCATTTTTAGAAAATAATAATCTTTTAGAAGTTATTTTTTGGTCCTTAAGTTAATATTTTCATTTCTACTAGAATTATAACAGGGCAGAACTGTTGTCAGAAGAGTATAATGTATTAAAATTGTATTCAGGATTTGATATTCTACTGTTCCTGCTTTCAAACTCAAACAACAGCTATACCCAGCACCCTACTGGTAAATATATTTCCTTTGATCATTGAAACATTACTGATTTGATTGATAAATATTACATCAACAAATACTTTTGCTTTTGTTTGCTCAGTATGAGGTTTTCAAAAAGAGACAGTTTCTTTAAGGCCAAACAAATTTATTTTGTACTCCATGTTTTGCTTTTCATTTTGGGCTATGTTTTTTTTTCACTAAAATGGGTTTTATAATCACAGTAACAGGAACAGATGGAATTGGAGCCCATTACATTTTTCCAAATGGGAACACATCTGGAGCATAAATGATTTTGGCTTACCAAAATGGAAGGAATGATAACTTACTACCATGACTGTGTATTATGGTAATACAACTTTTAATAACATTCACTCCTATTTTATTCAAGTACAGAAGATATAGATGCCATGAAGTCAAGATTTTCCCTATAGTTAATAACTTATATTATTCGCAGAACATTGATCAGCATAAAAATATTATAGATTCAGCATTCTAAAAAGTACTTCTCTGTGGAAGGGAAAAATAGGACTGAATGATAATAAGTGTGCTTTCTGTGGGGCAATAGGACTCTCTCAGGGTCTTGTTTCTACAGGACTGCTCTCTCTCACTCTCTCTCTTGTATAGTACCAATGCAATAGTTGTGTTTCCAGCCTTGACGCTTGAAGGGTAGGAACACCTGTTTCAATCATCTTCTGGGTCACAGGGTGTTGCAGATATCTCCATCCCTCTTTGCTTGCTTTGTGTGTTTGCATACTTTTTAATCCTCCTTCACTGCTCCCCTTCCCTAGTTGGCTTGCTGAGGTCTGTGGTTGTCACTCCCCCCGAGCTTTGTCAGGCAGATTATTGTTATTATTAAACAACAATCAAATTATTTTCTACAAAACAAAACAAAACCAAAAACAATGCATTTCAGAAAAGTCAGGACTCCCCAGATAAACCACAAAGACCAAATCATGTACTAAGCTTCAAAAAATGGATATATAAAAATGTGGTACTTTGTTAAAAAGAAGATAAAAAAGGAAGGTAAGAGAATTAAAATTTAGCAGCTGTTATACAGACATCTGACGCTGTATTACAGCCTTATAGAAAGCTCATTGTTTTTCCCAAATGCATCACAAGAGGTGTACACCACCTACAAAAAAAGTAGGAATTGCTAAGCAGAAAAGATATTTTATTTATTTATTAAATTAAGATGGTATCAGCCAATAACCTAAAAGTTGCATCCAAATGAAGAAAATAGAATGGATCATAAGCTCTGGAAAACTGCACAGGTGTCAAGAAGCATTCAGCAGTTTCAGTGGAGGAAGATGAGCAGTGAAGTCATGAAGGAAACTGTGCTTGGACCTGCCTTTTAATGTATTCATAAATGACCTGGAAAAGGGGATGCTGTGTTATGACCAAGCTTGCTGATGATACAGTTATTAAAGGTAAAACCAGTGAAGGCCAGTTATGAAAGGACCAGAAGGTCCTTACAAGACTCAGTGGCTGTATATGGCAGATGAAATTAAATATAGATAAATACAAACCAATATATGTGTGGTGTGAATAAAAAATCATAGCTTCACATACAAAATGGTAGATCCTCAACTCCCTCCAGCCACTGGGGACTGAGACCTTGGTACTGGGATAAGTAAAACATCAGTTCATCATCAGTAAAAATTAAAAGAAAATCTTAGGACTTGGAGAGAAAGGAACACAAAACAGAAGCTAATTATACAAAACCTTGATTTGCCACAAGTTGAACACTGAGGGGCTTTTATAGTTTCTTCACAAATTAAAAAAAAAAAAAAAAGTAATGTTAGAACTGGAAAATGTTCAGAGAAGAGAAACAAAGATGATCAAAGCTTTTGTGCTGTTCATACAAGCAAAGCCTGCTCTCTTCAACATGAAAAGGAGATGATTCAGGTTGCTACAGAGTTCTACAAAATGATGAATGGCACAAGGAGGCTGTATAAGGAACAGCTCTTTCCTCTGTCCTCCATCACAATAACTAGGGCTCATGAAATGAGGCCATAAAGATATAAATTATTCAGAAAATTCAAGAGGGGAATTCCCTGGATTAATCCCCAGGTGATGTTTCAGTGGGATGTATGTTCACTTATGTAACTTTCTGGAGCATCAGAAACCCCAAATAATTTACTGAGGCCAAGACTCATCAACCAGGTTGCTCCCAGTGTACCTGGTCCAGTGGCAATATGAGTTTTGGAGTTTTCAATTAGCAGTCATTATCTTTTCCTGGGTCCAAAAAATGTTTACATTTTTCTCCGCTGTTCTTTAATGAAAATAAATTATTGCTACTCAATCTGCATAACTTTCCTGATAGTGTATATCAAGTCTGATCTAAAGTCTTATTTAAGATTAAAAATAAAACAAATTTTCATTTTCCTTTTTTATTTTTTATTTTTTTGAGAAAAGGTCTGCCCATGAAGATTTTCCATTGTTGTACAGAGATAGATCATCACATCTATTAAATTATAGCTCTGCATCTGAGACTGAAACTGTAAAGACTTTTTGCTGTCATATCACACTGCAGTTTCAAAACTTATTGGCTAAATTGCTGTTTCTGATAAGTCACTTTTAATACTACAGCTCTGGAGGTTTTTTTTTTTTTTTTTTTTTTTTTTTTTCTTTCTATTGAATATTTGTTCTCCATTAGTGTTTTCCTTCCCTTTTGCATTTAACTTGCATTTCCTCATGACATTTCATTTAGAGGTTTCCTGCTTATCTGCATAAACTTTCTAGGTCATTTGCCCTCACTGCTGTTGGTGAAAACTTCACATTGAATACAATTTACATGTATCATACTTTTCTGATGTGTATGGAAAGTCAGAATGATTTTCTTCTTTTTGTGCTATCTAAGAAATATTAACAGTGTCATCTCAAATCTCCAAAGCTTTGATCAGTACTTGAAGTGATTTTTACTGGCCACCAAAACCCAACAGAGTCTGAATGTTACAAGTAGTTGGGAACTAAAGAGAAACAGCTTAAGATCCAACACACTAGACTCCACAGCAGTGACTCATGACTGAGTTTCTGGGTGACTAACGTTAAGGTGACATGCCATAAGCTGCCTATGAATGCAGATTTTGAATACTGGTGGCTCAAGATACTGGGAATATATAAAATGAAAAGACAACTGTTCAGAGAAATCATACAGGAAAGCATTTGAGGACAAGCAGATATAAAATTCTGTAGGGCTCTGGCTCTGCCCTGCACAGGCTAGCATCTGATGAACATCACTCAGGGGGAAGGTTTGCGGTGTACTAAATCTGCTGCACTTCAGAGGCATGTTTCTTCTAACCCCCTTTCATTCATTCTCTCCTGTGCATGTTTCAGTCGCTTCTCTGGCACTACATTTAGCAATCCTGCAAAGAGTTTCTTCAACTCTGATATGATGAAAAAATAACCAAAAATAGGTTTTGTGTTTGAGCATCAAGCTCGACTGACTCACCTTGCAGCTGAACATCTATTAAATCCCACACATCCTGCAGGTGGGGGCAGAAGAACAGAGTGAGATACTGCTTTCTGATGAAGACTAAAGTTATGCTGAATTATGTGGATCACAAGCAACTCTACCAGATTACACTCTGTTCTAACTGGGGTTGCAAGTGCTTGCTGTTTGGGTCTGAGAATATGCCAAGACAATGTTAGTCTTACCTCTCAAACACTTCAAATACTCCACACAATATTCCTCATACTCCATTTAAATTTTTGTGCAAGTAAGGTTTTGTGTTGTCCCAAGTTTTCACACTGTGCTAAGCCTCACAGTTGATGTAAGTAAAACCCTGATGATTATGTGTAGCTCTCACTCAGCAACAAGGGAAGACTCTATGTTTTTTATTAACCAGGAGAAAACAGGATATAACTCTGGAAATATTAAAATTAAATTCTAAATGATAACGCAGAATTCAGTAACATATGTAAGACATGCCTAAGATCTTATATAGTTATTCCTGTTAAATAGAATGCAGTTCTGTCCCCATAAGGCTTGTGTTATGGTGCAATGGGTAATGGCATACCCTGAATGGTAATATTTCATGTACTTGAAAGAGGGGAAAGGAAGAGGAATGAGCAAGGACCTTATTTTAACTGCAGTCTCTGGTCCCATGGTAAGGGAAAGATCCAGAAACAATGGGAAATGGAGGATGGCATTTGTTGGACAATCTCAGGACAATCTGGGACATTTTTAAAAGTCTTCTCTTCAGTGGGGATTATAGGCAACAAGGAGACAGGACTCTGAAATTTTGAGTAAGAATTCTGTAGATCAGGTAGACTGACAAAGATTAAAGAACTGAGGATAGAAGAGGGGCTTATGCAACAATTAATTCTTGGCAAGTTCATACACTCCAACTGTTTGTTTTAATCAAAATCCTCCAGCAATCACTGTATTTTGAATCTTTGTGCCTTTAGGGATATGAACGAGAGTCCATATCATCAGAATTTATAAATGCAATGCTAATACACAGTTTAGTGAGGGGATCTGTGTGGATCTCTCTTTAACATCATAAATAACTTAATAGCATTCAAAATTTAGCACACGTATTATCACTGAATCACAGAATTTCTAGGTTGGAAGAGACCTCAAGATCATCAAGTCCAACCTCTGACCTAACATTAACAGTCCTCCACTAAACCATATCACTAAGCTCTACATCTAAACGTCTTTTAAAGACCTCCAGGGATGGTGACTCCACCACCTCCCTGGGCAGCCTGTTCCAGTGCCTAACAACCCTTTTGGTAAAGAAGTTCTTCCTAACATCCAACCTAAAACTCCCCTGGCATAACTTTAGCCCATTCCCCCTTGTCCTGTCACCAGGCACGTGGGAGAACAGACCAACTGCCACCTCGCTACAGCCTCCTTTAAGGTACCTGTAGAGTGCAATAAGGTTGCCCCTGAGCCTCCTTTTCTCCAGGCTGAACAAGCCCAGCTCCCTCAGCCGCTCCTCGTAGGACTTGTTCTCCAGACCCCTCACCAGCTTTGTTGCCCTTCTCTGGACTAGCTCAAGCACCTTGATGTCGTTCTTGTAGCGAAGGGCCCAAAACTGAACACAGTACTCGAGGTGTGGCCTCACCAGAGCCGAGTATAGGGGGACAATCACCTCCCTAGCCCTGATGGCCACACTGCTTCTTATACAAGCCAGGATGCCATTGGCCTTCTTGGCCACCTGAGGACACTGCTGGCTCATATTCAACCAACTATCAACCAACACTCCCAGGTCCTTCTCTGCAGCTTTCCAACCATTCCTCTCCCAGTCTGTAGCTCTGCTTAGGGTTGTTGTGCCCCCAGTGGAGGACCCAGCACTTGGCCTTGTTGAACTTCATGTAGTTGACCTCAGCCCATCGGTGCAGCCTATCCAGATCCTCCTGCAGAGCCTTCCTACCCTCGAGCAGACCGACACACGCATCTAACTTGGTGTCATCTGCAGACTTACTGAGGGTGCACTCAATGCCCTCATCAAGATCATCGATGAAGATATTAAAGAAGACCGGCCCCAGCACTGAGCCCTGAGGAACACCAC
This sequence comes from Heteronetta atricapilla, assembly GCA_011075105.1. Lineage (NCBI taxonomy): Eukaryota > Metazoa > Chordata > Aves > Anseriformes > Anatidae > Heteronetta > Heteronetta atricapilla. The sequence continues at coordinate 203,162,726 of CM021731.1, read as the reverse complement.
TAGTGACTGGCCTCCAACTGTATTTGACTCCATTTACCACGACTCTTTGGGCCCAGCTATCCAGCCAGTTTCTAACCCAACGAAGCGTGCGCTAGTCCAAGCCAAGAGCAGCCAGTTTCTTGAGGAGAATGCTGTGGGAGACGGTGTCAAAAGCCTTGCTGAAGTCAAGGTAGACCACATCCACAGCCTTTCCCTCATCCACCAAGCGTGTCACTTTGTCATAGAAGGAGATCAGGTTCATCAAGCAGGACCTGCCCTTCATAAATCCATGCTGACTGGGACCTGATCGCCTGCTTGCCCTGCAAGTGCCGTGTGATGACTCTCAAGATAACCTGCTCCATGAGCTTCCCTGGCACTGAGGTCAAACTGACAAGCCTATAGTTCCCTCGGTCTGCCCTCTGGCCCTTCTTGTAGATGGGCGTCACATTTGCTAGCCGCCAGTCAACTGGGACCTCCCCCGATAGCCAGGAATGCTGATAAATGATGGTAAGCGGCTTGGCCAGCTCCTCCGCCAGTTCTCTCAGTACCCTCGGGTGGATCCCATTCGGCCCCATCAACTTGCGCTTCCAAGTGCCATAGCAGGTCGCCAACCATTTCTTCATGGATAGTGAGGGCCACATCCTGCTCCCCATCCCCTTCTGCCAGCTCAGGGTACTGGGTATCTAGAGAACAACCGGTATTGCCACTAAAGACTGAGGCAAAGAAGGCATTAAGCACCTCAGCCTTTTCCTCATCTTTTGTAACAAGGTTTCCCTCCGCATCCAGTAAAAGATGGAGATTTTCCTTAGTCCTCCGTTTTGCACTGATGTATTTGTAAAAAGATTTTTTGTTGTCTTTAACGGCAGTAGCCAGATTGAGCTCCAGATGAGCTTTGGCCTTTCTAATTTTGTCCCTGCACAGCCTTATAACATCCTTATAGTCTTCCTCAGTGGCCCGCCCTTTTTTCCAAAGATTATAAACCCTCTTTTTCCTCCTAGGCTCAAGCTGCAACTCTCTGTTGAGCCAGGCCGGTCTTCGTCCACATCGGCTCGTCTTTGGGCACGTGAGGATAGACTGCTCCTGTGCCATTAAGATTTCCTTCTTGAAGAGCGCCCAGCCTTCCTGGACTCCTTTGCCCTTCAGAACCTCCTCCCAAGGGACTCTACCAACCAGTGTCCTCAGCAGCTCAAAGTCAGCCCTCTGGAAGTTCAATACAGCAGTTTTGCTGGTCCCCTTCCTGGCCTTGCCAAGAATAGAGAACTCCACCATTTCGTGGTCACTCTGCCCAAGACAGCTTCCGACCACCACATCTCCCACCAGTCCTTCTCTGTTTGTGAATAGAAGGTCTAGCGGGGCGCCACCCCTGGTAGGCTTACTAACCAGCTGCATCAGGAAGCTATCTTCCACGCTCTCCAGAAACCTCCTAGACTGCTTTCTCTGGGATGTGTTGTGCTTCCAGGATATGCCAGGGAAGTTGAAGTCCCCCACGAGAACAAGCGCTGACGATTTTGCAACTTCTGTCAGCTGCCTGTAGAACTCCTCATCCATCTCCTCATCCTGGTTCAGCTGTCCATAACAGACCCTGACCAGGACACTAGCCTTGTTGGCCTTCCTGCCGATCCTAACCCAAAGGGACTCAACCTTGTCATTCCCAGCCTTGAGTTCCACAACATCGAAAGATTCTCTAATATAGAGAGCCACACCACCACCCCTTCTATGCTGCCTGTCCCTTCTGAAGAGCTTATAGCCAGTCATTGCAGCACTCCAGTCATGAGAGTGGTCCCACCACATCTCCGTGATGACAACCAAGTCATAGCCTGCCTGCTGCATGATGGCTTCCAGCTCCTTCTGTTTGTTACCCATGCTGCGTGCATTAGTGTAAATGCACTTCAGCTGGGCCATTACCTTATTCCCCGGCCTTGCCATTGTTCCCCCTGGCACAGCTCCAACAAGCCTTGTTTCAGCCCCATCCCCCATCATACCTAGTTTAAAGCCCTCTCAATGAGCTCCCACAGCTCCTGGCTCAAGATCCTTTTTCGCCTTAGAGACAGGGACCCCTCTGCTGCCATCAGGCTGGGTGCTGAGTAAAGCGCCCCGTGGTCAAAAAAAACAAGATTTCTGTGCTGGCACCAGCCCCTGAGCCACTTGTTTATCAGGTGGGCTTTTCGTGTCCTGTCAGTACCTCTCCCTGCCACCGTAGGGATAGACAAAAACACCACCTGTACTCCCGCTCCCTCCACTAATTGCCCCAACCCCCTAAAGTCCCGTTTGATAGCCTTGAGGCTTCTCTCTTCAATGTCATCACAGCCCGCCTGGACTATCAAAAGAGGATAATAGTCGGAGGGGCGAACCAGGTTGGGAAGCTTCCTGACAACGTCCCTGACCCTGGCCCCAGGTAGGCAGCAGACTTCCCTACGGGTAGGGTCAGGCCAACAAAGGTCACCCTACTAAGTTTTATACTGAAGTACTTTCCTATTCAATTGTACATCTCCTTTTACTTTTCCTAGCATCTGCATGGACCTTGCTTTCTGGAGAGAACAGCTTTTGGTAAAGACTGAAGTACAATAAAAAATATATCTTTTTGTGAAGAGCAATTTGCCCATTTTGTCCCATCATACTTCATTTAATTCTATTAACGCAACAGATTAATTCTTGTTTTGCTTGTCAGTGACTATCTGAAACACTTGTAAGGTTTAAAAATAGAAACATCACAAACACATTGTCTCCTTATTCTGTTTCAGCATGAACAATAGCAATGCAGCTACTCTAAAATTATGTGTACACAACAAAGAAAATTTGAGAGCTTCTACTTTCTTTTTCTTTCTCTTCCATTTTAAAGAACATGAAATAGAGATTGTGAGAAATAAGTGTATGAGAGTGAGAAAAAAAGTTGAGGGTATTGCAGGACCTCATTTGCTATTGTTTGTTTAGAGGCAGAATTTTTAACTTGAAAGGAAAATCAGGTTAATTCATTTTAAACTTTTTTGTTATAGGACATTATCTCACCTGAGTCTTAGCAGTGTAAGCTTGTTTAACTCTGTGTTTCTGTGTAACAGTCTACTTCTTCCCTATAATCAGTCCCTTGGGCTTGCTACTTTGTACAACCTTAAGTTGCAGCAATGATGTCAATTTTATGGAAGTCAGTGGACCTACACAGTGGAATAAGAATTATCTTAAGTCTACGCTTTCCACAGGAGATGCAACATCAAACCTAGTACTTCCCAAATGTTAATACAAGCTATTGATGTAGAATATTATCCCAATTGTAGAAAATAATTGTGTAGAAGCAAATGTGGGTTAGAAAGCTATTTCTGCCTCCTAATGTAATATTATCTGGGAAAAAAAAAAGAAAAGAAAACTTGGACATGTGGGTGAAGATCATGATGCTTTAATAAGCAGATCATGGGAAATGGGAGAAAGATGGAACTGGAAAGTTGGACCGTTTGTGGCCTTTTGTCAGAAGGGGATCTACTATGTTAATGCATGTAGATAATACAGAATTAATGAATTACTGGCAGGTAGTAACTGAATCCATCTCTGATGGGATGGTATACAGATCTGAGGATTTGTATTGCTGTATGCTGGTGTGAATTTCTGATCTACTGTGGGTGGTGAGGATGAGAGAATTAATTTCTAGTATATGATATCAAATATCTTTTAAATGTCTTTATATGGAGATTGTACCATACTAAACTGAGAAACAAAATAAGTACTTTTTTTTTTTTTTTTTTTAATAAGTGATGATGACACCATTTAAACCAAAAAGATACATGCTTCTTAAATTGAAAAGATGCATGTTTCTGCAGTCTAATCTGACATATGCATAAATTAGGCAATGTAGTAGAATTAATACGTAGCTATTTGTTCAGTTCAACTTTCTTATGATGGCTTGTAGCAGATGTTATTTTATCAGCAAAACCTTGATAATATACTTTGATAAATATACACTCTTTTTGATTTCAAAACCATGCAGAACAACAGAATAGTTGATCTGACAAAAGTAGAGAAACAACAGAAAATCTGAAATACTTATATGATCTCTTTTGGGAAGATGAGAGTAGTCAAGACAGAAAGAATTTGTGTTGGCCTTTCCTTTCCCAAATTCCCATATTGCTAACCTGTCACATTTGTTCTCTTAAAATGTGTCTGTGATACCCTGTATATAAGAACACTGAAGCGTTTCCTCTGTTATACTTCATCATATATCTATCTCCATCTTAGATGCTCTTCTATCTTGACTGGAACACTGATTTAAATTAATGAGCACTGTAGCTACTGTGATTATCCCATATGCTGTGATAACTTTGTATCCACAATATTTTTCAGTTTCAGTATTTTTCCCCCAGTTTCTCTATAAATGTCCGTTATTCAGTTTACAGTTGGAACATATGACAAAGGGTTATTCAGTTACCTGTCCTTTGACATGATGTCTAACTATTGCTCATTTACGCAAAAGTATTCTAAGCTGAGGATTTCAGTGTCAGTTACAATAAAGCCTTCTTAAATACAGCTGTTTAGTCCTGCTGCTGTTGATAATTATGATACTGCAATTTGTATTCTGGTTAGAGAAGGAAACTGCTTAGAGAAGGAAAAGTTTTGGAGAAAAAAAAAATGGCAAAATAATCATAGACTTATATTACTACTTACACAATTCTATAGAATGTAGACTTTTATTATTTCACTTTTATTATCATTAACAAACACTTCCAATTTAAACTTCTCTTCAGTACCCTTTTTGTGAAAGAAAAAATATTTCAATGTTCTGTAACTTGGTAACTGCAGATGAACTGGCCAATAGAGCAATTTTCTAACTAGAAATTGTTGTTTCATCAACACTCACAGATTTATTTCACTAAAATTTCATTAAAAAAAAATTGTACCAGAAAAAAAAAAAAAAAAGTTTTCATTCCTTGAGTTCCAAAATATTTTTTTGTGTGGTATGTTTTTGTACTGCTCATGATAAGGAACCACTGGATACTGAAATCAATGACAAATGTTTAGTTAGAACACCAATTTATCAGCTAGAATACTAATTTCAAAACTAATTATCATTTAGAATAGCAATAATTAACACAGTGGATATGAGATGTCGTATCCAGTTATGCAAATCATGCAGCGACATAGTAATAAAAACATTTAAATGTTTTTATCTTTCATAAATTAAAAGCCAAGATACAATTTGCAATAAGAGAGTCCAACCAAGTTATTCCTTATTTCTTGATATTTTTTTCTATAAGCAATTTTTATTTCAGGTTTTATGTCTGTTATCATTCAAAATGTTAATAAAAAATAAAAGGAAAGTTCAGAAATTCCTTTGCATGGAAAATTTTGAGTTTTGACTCATCCTGCTAGTTTTGGTACAATTTTCCAGTTGTATCGGCTGGTTAACTAGAAAAATTATTTGACTAATTTTTTATAAGATGAACTATTTCCTATTGGTAGTGGCCATAATCAAAGGGAAGAAGCAAAGAAAGATATAGGAATTCCACAAGAAGTAGAAATGAGATTAATATTATAACAAGACCTAAGTTCTGGAAGGATTACTTGGGGAATACTTATTTATTTCTTCTGTATGTGTTTTGTTGTTTCTTTTTTAGTGCTTGAGTATTCTTCCAAAATCTATTGAAAAATCCATCTTCCTCTGGGACTTACTAAAGTCTTGGCATCTGCAATGTGTTGTAGATGCGACTTCTGTAGTCAAAGACTTGAATAGATATCTTCTTGCAATGCTATTATCAGATATCTACCTATTTTTCTACAGATCAGAACAGAAGCTTCTGTAAATCATTCATAATTGTTTATGCTTTTGTTATCTTCTTGCTTTCTTTCAAGAAAGCTGAAATACAAGCAAAATCCATAAGATGGATTTAGATGTGCATAAAACTTTGATACAGTTTTAATTTCCAGATCACATATTGTCTTCTCCTTCATGATCTCAGTTTTATTTCATGAAAAAAAAAATGGAAAGATTCAGGATTCCTGGGCATAACTCCAAGTTTTTCTGGTAACATGCACCAAGAGGACTGTAGACCTTCTGTTCATCTCATACTGTCTTCTCCTATGCAAAATTTTCTCAGTTAGCATTTACCTTCTAAATGTTCTCCTGCCCTGTTTCTTCCTCTTCAGATTCTATCCTTTTCCTGTGAGATTACTACCAAATCTCTCAGTTTATTGCCCACCTTCTCATAAGAAAGCTAATGACTTTTTGCTTAATATAGTGGCAAAACAATGCACCTAACTCCTAAGATTCTACAGGTTTTAGGGTTAATCCATATATTCATGAGCCATCAAAAAGCCAGACTGGTGGGGACCAGTCTGAAATATATACCCTATAAAAATCTGTATCCACCAGGAGCGATTTCATACTCCACTTCTCCACTTACAGTGTGCCTAAACCAGACATGAATGACAAGTTACACCTCCAAAGAGTTCAAAGTGATTAGATTTTTTTTTTTTTTTTTTTTTTTTTTTTTTTTAGTTTTAAGCAAGACTGGGAGAATAACATATGTTAGGTTAACTCTAATTATTTTTCATTTCCATTTCATTTATCTGAGGTTGAAATTCTGATCCAAACTTATCTTCATCCCAGTTTGAATCATGAGCAATTTCTCTTTACAATAAAATTAAAATAAAACAAAAAACAGACACCAAAGAGCATATTTTATTATTGCATTACAGAAGGAGAAATAAAAAGAAAAAGATTTTTGCAATTTTTGCAATTTATTTTTACTTTTCCTTTCAGTGGTGGGAGGACATTGAAAGGGTGAGAAGAGTTTCCTTTATTTTAAACACAACATTAAGTGAGCTCTTTTCTCATGAAGATCTTTATGATATATAAGAACAGAATATGAACAGAATATGTGTTGATATTCTGGATAAAAGAGCACATTAAAGAGTCCACAATAATAGTGAGCAGACAACCAGACAAAATTGAGAAAGAAGAGAGACTGTTTTTTTTTCTGGATCCAGTATTCAGAATCTAGCTCCAGCAAGTACTGCACTTTTTATTTATTTATTTATTTTCCTGGTATTGTAAAATTAATGTACATGCATGGATTCCTGTGTTTTGTTTTTTTTTCCTTTTTTTTTTTTTTAATTGCATTTAAGTTTATTGATTAACATTCTGCTCTAACTTCTGTATTTGCAAAACTGATGGGATTTTTAAGCATGAGAATTGACATAAAAATTGTTGATCACCATTTAAAAACATTAATTGTAGGCTGTCAGAGGAATACGTAATGCAGAGCCTTGTTTCTTTTACATAGTATTGAAATATACATATTTTATTTTTTAACATTCCACAAGTGAGTGGGGCAGAGAGAACTACACACTGTATGTTTTCTTGCTGTAAAATACTGCAGTTCAGCCATGCAATGACAAGAAGAAATTTGACAGGTGGATGTCACAAAGTCAGGTCTTTCTCCCTTCCCAGCTGGCAGTGGTGTGCAGCCAGATCACCAAAAGATCGTGGTGAGGACTTGTCCCAGCAGATGTGAGCTGTTCCTTTATCACACAAGTCATTATTAGGGTCTGAAGGGATGAAGATCAGAGCACCAGGACATTGAAAAACTTATGTTTTCCCTTCTCATCTCTTCACTTTCAATTCTCAGACTCCGCTTTTACTCTTCAAAGCATACTGCCCTGCAGAACCTAGGAGGGCATATTTAGATCAGGGACTGTTTTCACCTGAGGTGAGCTCCAGTCAATCCATTATATTTATAGCTTTTAAAACTATAATGGTTGTATTTTGTGAATGCTGTAACTTAGGAATACTCTAAAAAGTAAATGAAGTTACTTGTCAGCACCTATGCAGGGTCAGCACATATATTGGGAATGAATACACTGAAATTGGTACTTTGTATTCTTTAACATAAATACAATTACAAGTTGCTATGACAAAGTAAGTATTGTTAGAGCACAGTGTGATATGAACATTATCCTATACGGGTAGTGGTTGTGAACTCAGCATCCCCTATGACTAGGAGTAATTTCAAGTCCTGAACATCAATTAAATCCTACTAATATGCTGCCTGAAGCTTGAGTGGCTTTCCAGAAATCTGACAATGAGTTCAGTTTGCCAGAGGTGTTAGAGAAACCAGGGAGCCAGAGAAGGCTCTTGCTTGATGTCCTGGTTTTGCTTGAGATAATTTTCTTCCTAGTAGCTAGTGTGCTATTTTGTTTAGGATTTAGGACAAGAATAATGTTGATAACACGCTAATGTTTTAGTTTCAAAAGGACTTTTTGGTTTCTGGTATTGCCCTGCCCATGAGAAAGCTGGGGGTGCACCAGAAGCTGGAAGGGGACACAACCAGGACAGCTATCCCAAAGTGACTAAAGGGATATCCCATCCTATATGATGTCAAGTCAAAAAACTTGGGGAACAAACTGGGGGGAAGTTGGTAGAAAGTTGGCAGTTACCCCATTGCTCAGAGACATTTTGGACATTGGTTGACTGGTGGTGAGCAATTTTATTGTGCATAACTTGTTTTGTTGTTTTTTTCCTCTTTTTTTTTTTTTTTTTTTCTTCCCCTCATGGGTTGAAATAAAGATAGTTATCTCATGTACTTCTACCTTTTTCATTTCTCTCCCTCATCCCACTGCAGGGGAAGGGGAATGAGGGAATGACTGTGTGGTTCTTAGCTGCCTGATGTGTTAAACCATAACACATGAATAAAGAAATAGTTAAAAGGGCAAAGAAGATGGGAGCAGGCTGTTGGAAGAAGCTGCGTGGGGACCCTGCTGTTCAATGCATTAGCAACTGACTTGGAAAATAGTGAAGGGTGAGGTAAGAAAGGTTGCAGGCAATTACAGTTTATTCAGGACCAACTGTTAAGTGCTGTAAGAGTGGTAGATAAATTTCAGTTTAGGTAGATGTAAATCAAAGCAGCCAACAAAAAATGTCCAAACTTCATACCCATTGTAGTGGGCTAGAAGATCTTGGAGGTATAGCATACAAGTATTACTGTGGTAATATCAGCTGTTAACAGTCAAACAAAACACTTGGAAAGGATCAGGGAACAAGACAAAGTAGGAAATCCATGATGCATTTGTGTATGAACCACCATGTGAAGGTATTCCTTCCACATTCCCTTTTGTCATTTTCAAAAAGGATACATGAAAAATATTTTGCCAAGGATTTGGTAAAACTGAAAAAGTCTTTAAGAAAGAGTTTCCTTCTCAGATTATCAAAGGAGTGAAACAGTTTTGGGGATGATCGAGTATACTTGGGTTCTTTAGCCTGGGAAACAGCTGACTGAGAGAGAATATGGCAGAGATACACAGAATCATAAACAGTTATGAGGGAAATTATTTCTTACTGTTTTTTCCACTGTAAGAAGCTGGGACATCAAATTAAGCTAACAAGTAGCAAGTTAGAAATGGCTGCAAGCAGGTAGTTCTTCGCAGAGCTTGGAATCAAGCTGTGGAAATCCTTGTCGCAGCTTGTTGGTGAAGCTGAGAGATTGAGAGGGTTGGAAAACAACTGTGTAAAATTGTGAAAGAAAATCCACAGAGATAAAGACAAAGAGAGGGACAAATACAGAGAATATATCTGTGGTCATGACCCTATGGAGCAAATAGGTCCTGTGATTATCGTCAGACCTGTGAATTTTTTTTCTTCAAGAACACTTGATTTTTTCTTTCAGCTTTGGCAGTACAAGCCCCCTGTTTGTAACATGGCTACATAAGTGCATAAAGGTCTGCATAAAGTGCATAAAGGTCTGCTAATCATTCACTCCAAGCTCCACTTGGAACCATGGATCAGCCTGAATGAGATATTAGATGAGGTGGAGCTTCTCCACACACTTTGGTTCATTATTAAACCTTTTCATTAAGCTACAAAGAATGGGTGGAAATTTAGCAGGTGTAATTCTCTTCTATTAGTCCACTCATTTTTCTCATATATAGCTGAGTAAGTTCTCCTTGCTTTTTCCTCATTAGTAAGTCTCTGAATGGTAGTACCTTATGAAATACGCACTGTTAACAGAAATCTTTAGACATATCTCTCTGATAAACTACTACAGCAACCAATTACTGTTTAGAGAAGAGCCTGTGTTCTTGGGGGGAATAAAATCCTAATAAATGTGTAGCATGAAGGTGCCAATGAAATTATTGAATTAAATACCTTGGAGAGAAAAGACTTTATCAAATAAATGTCTGAGCCAATTCTCGTATATCGGACTATGGTTACAATGAAACTCACAGAAACACACACTAAAGGGAAAATGTGCCCAATATTGTATTATGTATATCAAAGACAGCAGAAGCAATATGAAACTGGTCCTAAATTTAACTAAGTGAAATGAGGTGAAGATAAATGGCCAAAGGTCCAGTTATGTAAAATAGTTTCAACATTGCAAATTCAAGTGTCTTGAATAGGATATTGAGATAATTTGAGTAATCTATTAGAAACATGGATCCAAATGACCCAAGAGAGGACCCAAGCATGTACCTATCTGCACTGAAGACAGGTCAGGCATGGCATGACTAGCCCTGCAGTTGCTGTGACACATCTACCCTTGTAGAATTGACGTGTCACCAACACTGGGCAGAACTATCAGCTGTGGAGCACTTCCTAGCTGTGTTGGCTTTGACCCAACCTACTGCAAAGGGAAATGAAATCTGTTGGCAGAATGGGAAGAGTCCTTTGAATGTGTTGACACCTGCGGTTAGATGTCCTAGATCAATCACTGCATTGGACCAGGCTTTGCTCAGATGAGCCACGTAGAAAAGTGCTCACTCCTATTCAGTTCCCTGTTTGTTAGCCAACTAACCATCTGTATAATAGGGTGTAAAGCTACAGCAGCACTAATGACCTGGGCTGAATCATTAGACATTTTGGCTCTTTGTTCAGCCATAGGTTGGATTTTTTGTTATTTTTCTGAACTTCTTGGTGCTGACTATTGCAGACAGACTGGAACAACTTATATTATGATTAAGAAACATGACCAGTATTGTCATATAATGTAAATTAAAGAACTGTCTCATTTTGTAACTACAGATAAAAAAAATAATGAGGGAAATAAACAATGTTCTTTATTATGTCACATATTTAATAGAATTCCATCAATTCCATAGATTTTCCCCCAGTGCTTTATTGTTATCTGAAATTAATAATTTGAATATTATGAAAAAAATGTTTGATGTCATAGGGGATAGAGGTGTCTTCCTTGCTGCACTTTAAAAAATTCTTTTTGTAATATAGGCAGATAATGGGACAGCAGGTGACTTGTAGTAGAGGGTTTAGAAAACTTTTTTAGACTTTGCAGATACACTTAAGTTGGAAAAGTCTACAGCTGAGTTAGTTGTCTGGATGCCCAATATGATTCATGGGGGATCCCTAAAACACTTTTAATCTCATCTTCAAATTGATATCCAATGGGCCATTCCATTTGTTCATGTTTCTTTTCTCTGAAAACAAAGGGAGGTGAGACCAACTGACTCACATTTGCATGCCTGCACTGCATGAATCTCATATTTCACAAGCTGTACTGGGTCTGGCTAGGATGTTAACTTTCCCTGAAGCAGCCCATACAGTGCTGCGCTCTGCACTTGTAGCTAGAACAGCAGTGGTATCACACTGGTGTTGTGTCGGCTGCTGAGAAGTGCTGGCACAGTGTCAGGACTCTCTCTAACCCTCCTAGGGGGTGGGCAAAAAAGTGAGAAAGAAACATCACCAGGGCAGCTGACCTAAACCAACCAAAGGCATATTCCGTACCATATGATGTCATACTCAGCAATAAAAGGTGGAAAAAGGAAGAAGGGGGGGGGGGAGGGGGGGGGTTCTCATTGCAAAAATGTCTGTCCTCCTCCTGAACACCGGCTACGTGTGTTGAGGCCCTGCTTCAAGGATGTGGTCAAGCAACGCTCATTTGTGGGAAGTGGAGAGTCATTTCTTTTCTCTGCACTTCCATATAGCTTTTGCCTGTTTTGTTATACCTTTTCCCCCTTCCTCTTCCCCTTTCCCTTTTTTCCCTTTAGTTGAATTGTTTAATTAATAATAATATTTCCTTAATAATATTTTTTTCTCTTTAATTAAATTATCCTTATCTCAACCAGTGAGTTGTTCTTTCCTTTACTTCTTCCCCTCCTCATCTGAGGAGGGGGAGTGAGAGGGTGGTTGTGGTGTTCAGCTGCCTAGCATGGTAAAACCACCACAGTGATATGGACACCAATGCAAGTTTCCTTTCTCTACTTGTTGATCAGAATATACCTATTACGTAAAGAGTAAAAGATATTTTGTAGTGGTTGCCTTCAGTTTTGTGTCAGAATAATAGTTTTTTTTTTGTTGTTTTTTGTTTTTTTGATTTGGAGGTCAATAGACCATAATCCCTAAACTAAACCTGGACAAACACATACTGTTTGGGGTCTTCTATAGTCCAGCAGAGATCCTAGTTGTTGTAAAGGAGACAAATAAATTAAACTATTTCTGTTTATACTGATGACTGAGGAAACCAAAGAGGTCTTAAGCAGGACTATGTAGATGATGATCTTGCAAAAGTGTCAATAATCTGGGAATCACAGCTCCAAAACATTAGACAAATTTTTATTAAAATCCAAAATCTACTTTTCTTTTCAAAGCTCTCAATTTCCTTTGCACTCCATATGATATGAGTCCATATCCATATGAGTTTTTAATAGAATGTTTAATTTTTAATAAAATGTTTAGTGTGTGCTAACAGTTTCCTGAGCTGTAAATTGTTTTAAAAGCTGCATTAATCCTGAAGCAACTATGCATTTATCTTGCCCTCTCAGTTGCAGCTTCTGTGTACTAGAACTTAACCTTCTTTCTAGGTAAAGAATGTTTAAGGAGCTCCCAGAATAATAAGGCTTTATTACTATTAAGGTTCAAGTACATACTCTGGCAAAGAATGTTTACTCATTCTCCATGTAATCTGTCAACACATAGCCCCAAACTTTTCTTTTTTTAAAATGATTTGTTTTTTCTTTATTCAGAAAATCTATTGCTAGTTTAGATGTAAAATAAGCATGATGAATAAAAGGTGACATTTAAGCTGTATATATAACTGCGAAACAGCACTTCCATTTTAAATTCTGTGGCTGAAATGACACTGACTTAGAGCAGTCACTGCTTATATAAATAAGCAGGTCTCTGTGGATTACTTTCTCCCCTTCCCACCCTCCACCCCCCAAAAAATAATAATAAAAAAAAAATCACTTGCAAACTATTTGTATCCCTGGATGCTTCATTTGATATTTGGCCAGATGTCATTCCTAGCATTACAATATACATATACACGCACACATAAAGGGTACATATATACACATATATATAAAGGCAACAGTAACAAATACAAAGAATGCTGATTTTTTTATGACACCACTCTCTCAAGCCAACATCCTGAGTTTCATGCAGAAGAGCTGCTGTGCAGAAGGAGGAGATCAGAGCTGTAAATGGGTCAGACAAGAGCCATGGTAAGGCAGCCAGATTTTAGTGCCTTGGAAGATTTCATTCTTATATCTGAAACAGAAAATGATTTTCTTATGATTTTCTCCAGGAAGAAGAAAAAAATATTAAGGAAAGCATTTTTAAGTGAAGGCATATATGGGCCATGTCATATATAGCAGGACCATGCTATATCAGACACCATTGTGCTCCCAGAGGTACAGCACTGCTGATGTGTTTTGTTTTGTTTTGTTTTGTTTTGTTTTGGAAAGTGCAGCCCATGAGCAGACCACTTGTCCTTGCAGCCCAGGCAAACATTCTGAGCAATGCAAGCATGCAGGAAGGAATTTGTTTCCTCTGTCCTCCTTCTGGAGAATTTAGTGCCTGCCATTGTGTCAGCCAAGGTCAGGTCAAAAAGACCTACAGCTCTGCTGATCTACATACAGCAGCTGTAGGACTGAGTTAGAAACTCAGTTAGAAACTAAGTTAGAAACTTATTTTTTTTTCTTTATGGATACACATCCTAGAAAGAGACCAGAAACACTTGACTAATTTACCTAAAAGTAAATATATATGTGGAGGTCCTGAATCTAATCTTCTACATGTTGTTTTGTGAAGTTCAGAGGAGCTAGCAGAAATGGTGATTGTCTTAGACAATACTTAAAGGGATAATTATAATTAGAGCCATATCTTATGCTAGTAATTTGCCTTTTAGATTCTGTACAGAGACACACTGCAACCTGCCTAAACACTCACAAAATATATTTTCAGATGCTTTGTTCCAGGCAGGATCAGTCTCACCGAAGCATTGTTTATTGCTACAGACCCTTGCATTTAGTGTTCTCATCTCCCACACTAGTTCGTTTGTCTTTGCAAGTCTCCTTGAAGTGCTTGCTAAAATGTTAAAAATACTGTATTCAGGCAGGCTGGGGAGCATGGAGGCCTCCTGCTGCTGCAAGTGATCTACAGGGCTAAAGATAGTGTTTAGCTAACCCCATGGTGATATAGTAACTAGAGTCCTTCAGAACAAATTGACCTGAGGTGAAGCATCCTGCAGAGTGTGTGGTGAGAACAAAAGCTCAGAACCAACATGCAGAGACAAAGTGGCCTGGGGGAGGATTAATTTCATGTAATGATACAGTTTGATCCATAATTTTGGTCCAAATTCTGAAATCTAAAAGTACCGGAACCCGTTCTGTATTAACTCAGGTGAGGAACTATAACGAGTACAATAGATTCATTTCCTTGATTTCATTGAAGTAATTCCTAAATTGTAAGGAATGAGTTTATAGATAAGGACATTGGGACATCATAAAAAGACACAATGCATATACCAGTTCTTAAGAAACTGTATGATACAAATAAGGGCTGCAGACTCTGTCCCTAAACTTATATTAAGAACTCACAAGAAAGGGTTGACTTAATACCAGAGGAAAATAATCTATGAATTTTGCTGTTATTCATCAAATTTGTCCATTCAGGCAGAATGTAACAACAGCAGTTATCTGTTGTGTGTTTTATTTAGCAAATTGAATTAATATTCATCAAAGAAATAGATAAAACTTGTCATTCTACACAAGGAAATCTCCCACTGTACTTAGCTCACTCTTATGGTAGAAATGAATTCTGAATGAAAACTTTGTGTGTAAATCTAAATTCATGCCACATTGGCAGGAATGCAGTAGATGTTTATAAGATGCCATGAAGTGCATTTAGTACTGCTAATTTTAGAAGCAATGTTTCCTTTGAGATTCCAGGCTGGAACAGGGTATTTAAAAAGTAGTTCAAGTGTGTACATAAATACAGGAATTAAAAATCTTTAATGCCTGGTCAAGGTGGTTCTGAGGAGAAGGAAAGATGAAAAGATCTCAACCTGGGTAGCTCAACCAACTTTTCATGCCTTTATCACAATACTAATTACGTGCAAAAATTTTCTAGCTCTGAAGCTACAGATCCGTACCAAAATACCTGGGCCTATATTCTTAGTAAAAGGGTTCTAGTTTCTAAGAAAAAAACAGTATTACCAGCACTAAGAACTAGATTTTAGGAAGGCTAAGTAGAAAATTAAAAAACAACAACAACAACAACAACAGGAAACATGTCTGTTTTTCATTGCTTTATTCACTTTGTTCTGTTCCTTAAGTTGCCCTCAATGGCATTCATTGTTCCTGCTTCTGAGGAAGTGTAGAAGGATGACTAATTTTAGTTTGATGACATCAAGCTACAAGGGAAAGTACTGAATTATTCATCTTAAATATTTTTAAATAAGGCTAGATAAACTTTCTGAAAAATGTGTTTTAGATATAAGTTGTTGGGGTCTTTACAGGATGTGGTGTGTGAGGTATACAAGATCTACCTGATAATCATGTTTAATGACCATTCTGATCCTTAAATTAGGAAAAATATAGAAAATGTTTAGAAAATGATGAAAGGAAGAAAGCGTACAGTTCTAGCCTATTTTATTCAGCTTTCATGTTTATCCCATAGGAGCCTAATTATATAAAGCCTTTAAAAGTTTATGAACTGCTGCTGCTGGCTTATTTTATGTAGCAGAACAAGGACAAGAATTCCCAGTTCTGTATGTTTGGACCACCTACACAAACTTCAGGTACAGAGAAGGGGTGGAATATGTCCATCCAATCTATGGAAAAAGTTCAAAGTTATGGATGATTGGATGATTCTTTTTTTTTTTTTTTTTTTTAACCAAATGTAAAAAAGATGATCTCAGAAGGGTTCATTTGAGTTACAGTGTATTTAAAGGTTCCTGCTGCTGCCATTCAAAACCTCATGTTCAGAGCTGTAGCTTCAAAGCACAAGTTTGTCTAAGAAGTGAGAGCTAGAAAAAAATAAGAATTTGAAAAAAAAAAAAAACAACCAACCAATCAAACCACATTTCAGATGACATACGAAGAAGTATATTGAGTTGCTTGAAATTTCCTATGGAATAATCATGATCTGGAAACTGGTAACTCAAATCACACTGAAGGATTTTTTTTTTTTTTTTTTTGAGGGGGGTAGTATTGGACAATTTCAACACAATTAAACTATAGGTGGACAAGAGACTATTTCCTTTCCCTGCCATGTAATTCCTATTTCCTCCATCATATGAAGACACAATGCTTTGATTGGACTGTTCAATCCAATGAAAACCTTCTGGGTGTTTCAGAAATACCTATTGCTTCATAAATATTTATGTATTCATGGGTGTTTCAGTTGTCACGTTGGATGTTTTATGATTTTGTTTACCTCCGTATTTTGATGTATTTATTGCTTCACTGGTTCCAGTGCATCTAACAGAGTCCAAAAAATATGTGATAAAATGGGTTACTTTTCAGTGTAGTATGGTCTCTAAATGATGCCACATGCATCTGTTATTTATCACTTAGACAGTTACTTCTGCCTATTTAGCTAATGATGGAGCATTTAATTTTCAGAATTTTCACTGTATTGTTTGTACAATACAGTGAAGTGCTTAGAGGGAAAGCAAGATGCCATGTATCTACATTACCTTTTTGTCTTCACTCACCTTAGGGCAATCTAAACAAATTCTCATTTCTTTATAGATCATTAAAATAAAAACAACTTACATTATTTATTAGGAGGAAATGGGTTTGGTGATTAGAGTACAGGACAAGAAATTATTGTTACTGTTTTTTATTTCCATTTGGACATCAGTTAAGTGATGCTCTGAGTGATATAGTGAATTCTGAATTTCAGATTCCCATCTATAAAGACATATTATAATTTCCAATGGTTTAATTAATTACTATTTATAAATGCCTTGTGAGTTTCTTGGATAAAAAGTTTATATAAACTCTCCAAGGCAGTGATTGTCTTGTTCCATGCTGCAAACAATGTTGGATCTTTAATAAGAATAATGAGTACAACAGACAGTGAATGCAGAGCAGTATTTATTAGCTTTCATCTCATATGACTAAACAAACTTTATTCCCACTTGTGTGACAATGCATATGTATTTTCAAGACATTCTGCTTTAACACAGTGGGGTGACTCTCTTGAGTAATTATTACTTTTACCAGCAAAGATTTGCAGAAGAGAAAACAAATATCCCAGTTGCCTTGACTTACGAGTCAGGGTCAATTTTTTGTTCTGCTGCAGAACTGAGACAAATCACTTTGACTCAGCTACTCTATCTGTGTACCTAACTGCCACTGAGTTTACAGGGATTTAGAACTTGAAATATCTTTGAGGATCTGGGTCTTCATCTCTCTCTTCTCCCTGTTCTGTCATCAGAGGGGTGGTAAGAGCACCCTCTGTATGTAGTGGAAGCAAACTATTTGCAAAGGCTAATTTTGCTGGTCTGAGGAAAGACAAGTTTCTGGTGCTAACTTTCCACAGGGGAGTGATATGGCTAATATCCCATCCAGCTTCATTTGATCTCATCCCCAGTGCTGTGGTACTCATTTATCGCCAAGTTGACTGGGAGTGATGCTTGGAATGAGTCCAGGGAAATGCATGAACTCACACCTCTGGATCCATACCAAGACACCTTCACTGCTCTATCATCATTCTCCTCAGAGGGATGTAATGAGGATACATTAATTAATGTTTATGAACTGTTTCAGTGCTGTCATATTTAGACTGTTAAAGTTGCATCTGTAGGAGCAAAACCTCAGTCAGTAATTCCACCTGCAATACAAAGTAGAAATGAGATGATGAAACGAAAGGCCACAGAGTGGGTCTCTCCTAAGAGGTATTTTTCCACACTGCAAAAACATCATGGGAGATGACAGCCCTTCAAAGGCAATCTCTGCTCTAGAGAAATCCAGGTGAATACAAACTTTGAAATGCCTGATGGAAGGTCTGCAAAGCATTTACCTGACTTTAACCAAAGTGTTTAATGATGTTTTTTTCATGAAAAAGAAATAAACTTAGTGTTGAAAAGGGATTTATCAAATATTCCAAAATATTTCAAGGTTACAGTGTTTGGCTGTGGGAGTTCTTTAAATGATTGGATGCTTTCTGGAGCGTGTATTTGTGAAGCTTCATCTATCATACAGTGGATTTTCTCTGGAGAAAAATATGTTGCCTCTTATGTTGCTCATAAGGTAATACAAAAATTCAGAATGTGATGAATGGATATCAGAGTGTGCCCAGATTATAGCTTTGTAATCACCCTGAGATGAGAGCGGGGGGATCAAGAGACAGCTCTTGGACATTTTGGCTTTGTGGGACAGTTTCTGAGCAAATGCAACTGTGAGCTCCAGGGCAGGTCCCACAGTTTCCTGCATCATAAAAATTAAATTTCTTTATAGATAACAAATTTTTACCTGCCTCATTTATTTGTTTCAGGGGCACTGTTACTTTTCCCCAGGCCATTATTTTAAGCATGTCCACTGAATTTTGCAGTGCCTATCACATGGAGTCAAAAGCAGTGATTGCAGCAATACTACTCCAACTACTCTCCTTGCATCTTGAAAAATCCCCAAAGAGAAATTGTTTTCAGGCAGGTTTCAGTGGGGGGAAAAAAAAAACAAAAAAAAAAAAAAAAAAAAAAGTCATTAACTTAGAGATCCTTCTCTTCGCCATTTTAGATTCCCTAAGTGGTGAGTCTATTGCAAACTGCAGTGTTTGGCCTACTCTTTCCTTTATCCTTCCCACTTAATAGATACATCTGTTTGTAATGTGAAATTCTATCCTTGTGTGTAAAGGAAACTCAGACTCATATTGCTTGGTTGTACTGGCTCTGGCTGGGATGGAATTAATTTTCCCTGCAGCAGCCCATACAGTGATGTGCTCTGCATCTGAAGCTAGAACAGCATTGGTTCTAGCTTCAGTGTCTATTGCTGCACAATACTGGCATCGCACTCCCTCCAACCCCTTCCAGAGCAATCAGACTGGGGGTGGGCAAGAGGTGGGGAGGCGACAACACCAGGACAGCTGACCTAAACCAACCAAAGAGATATTCAATATCATATAATGTCACACTCAGCGAGAAAAGGTGGGAAAGGGGAAGGAAAGGGGGGCTCTCGTTATGAAGACATCTGTCTTCCCAAACAACCGCAATGCATATTGAGAAGGCTCAGAAAAACAGCAAATAAATTACAGGATAGATATACCAAATTACATCAGATGAATGTGATATGTAGCATTTTAGAAAAGACTTCTGGAATATTCCAAGATCTCTAAATAGAATTTGAATTGTTTTCATTCTTCTTATACCCATCTTTAAATAGGGTATTTTGGTCACAGCTGAATACAAGAATCTGGGATAGACAAATTTGTGAGACATGAAAATCTTATCAACAGAGGTGTGTCTAGCAGGTGGAGGGAGGTGATTATCCATCTATGCCCTGCCCTTGTGAGGCCCCACCTGGAACATTGTGTTCAACTCTGGGGCACTCAGTACAAGAAAGATGTGGATCTGTCAGAGTGTGTCCAGAGGAGGGCCATGAGGATGATGAGAGGGCTGAAGCACCTTTCCTATGAAGAAAGGCTGAGAGAGCTGGTGATGTTCAACCTGAAGAAGAGAAGATTCTGGGGAGACCTCTTTGCAGCCTTTCAATACTTGAAGGGGGCTTATAAAAGATCTGAAGAGCAACTTTTTGCATGGGCAGATGTGGCAGGACAAGGTGTGATGGTTTTAAACTACAAGATAGAAAATTTAGATTAGATGTTAAGAGGAAATTCTTCACTCAGAGGGTGGTGAGGCACTGGAACAGGTTGCCCAGAGAAGCTGTGGATGCCCCATCCCTGGTGGTGTTCAAGGCCAGGCTGGATGGGGCTTTGAGCAACCTGGTCTGTTGAGAGGTGTCCCTGCCCATAGCAGGGGATTGGAACTGGATGGGCTTTGAGGTCCCTTCCAACACAAGCCATTCTGTGAATCTGTGATTCTATGATTCTATGATCACTGTGAACAATGCATATAAAGCAGAATATAGATTCATGTTAGATACAATAGCAGTATCTCAAGTATTCCATGTTGTCATTGCACAGTGGAGATAAGAAAAGATTGATCTGAAATTGATGTAAACAGGGAAAGGAAAGGACTACTGCTTTCTTGGGAAGAGGTTGAAGCTGTACTGATGTAATAAGCAAGCACTGTAAAATTCTTTTTGATTTCGACAAAAGGAAATAAAGTTAAAATTATGATAAAAATATTCACAATGTTGTAGTGATTTTGGATTATGTATCTATGTCTTTAAGTTCATTCTGCTCCTCTCTCGCTCAAGGAGCATGTGTCAATGCCTCCAGTTCAATGGAATTTAAAGGAGGTATCAGTCCAAGCTGCAGCTTAAGTGGAGAGAAATTATATTATTGCAAAGTAATGCATTTGTTGGCAAGAAAATGTAATGATTTTTGGCACCTAGCAATGTTTTAGTGCCATCTGGTGACTCCCCAAAATGTTACAAGAACATTTGCCAAAATGCCTAGATAATATAAATTTATTGGTGGTGGGCAAATTTTGAATTAGTAATTATGCACGGAAAACCTAACTCTCAGGGCTTCATTTCTTCAGTGATAGGATACAGTCTTGTAACTCACACCATCAGAACATGAATTTTAACTGCCAAATATCTGCATGATAAAGCTGACAAATGAACAAAATAGCTTCACAAGAATTTTCCATGAAAATGAGAAAATGAAGATCCACAATTAACTGCAAAGAGAAAAAGAAGAAAAAGTGGTTCTATAAATGATCCATTACAAATCTTTCATTCACTTTCTTTAAAGACATGGAATATCTATCCAAAGAACAGATTTAAAAAAAAAAAAAAAAAAAAAAGAATCCTAAAGAGAAAAAGAGATTTTATGAAAATGTAACTCCATAAGGAATAAATTCTTTCTGATTTAAAGTGTGTTAAATTTTATCTCTGTTCTTAGAAAGTTCTGCAACAATAATTACATCAAATAACATAAATTAGCCATTGCTTTATATTTTCTTTAATGAGAGAAAACTAAGCTGCGAAATCATACTTCTAGGGACCTAACCTGTATTAGAGTCCTTTAAATTATGTTCATAGAATCATAGAATCATAGAATATCCTGAGTTGGAAGGGACCCT
>CM021731.1:203126123-203136316 GCA_011075105.1 Heteronetta atricapilla | reverse complement strand
GGACCCATGGACTTGTAGGGATCCAGGTGGAGTAGCAAATCCCGCACACGTTCAGGGTCAGTTGGGAGTTTGTCATCCCCACCGTCCCGGTCCTCCAGCTCAGGGCACCCTGGGTCCCGAAGCCCATCATCGGCATTGAAGACAGAGGCAAAGAAGGCGTTAAGCGTCTCTGCTTTGCCTATGTCATTGTCTGTGAGGAGAACTTCCCTATCAAGGAGCGGCCCTATGTATTCTTTAGTTCTCCTTTTTCCATTCACATATCTAAAAAAAACCTTTTTATTATCTCTCACAGACACAGCCAGCTTCAACTCTAGGTGTGCTTTAGCCACACGAATTTTCTTCCTACAAACACGAACAGCATCCCTGTATTCTTTCCATGTCACCTGGCCCTCCTTCCAGTAGCGAAAGACTCTCTGTTTCCACCTAATCTCCATTAGAATGTTCCTGGTCAGCCACGCCGGCCTCCTGCCCCGCCTGCCTGACTTGCGATATTTAGGAACTGCCTGTTCTTGTGCTTCTAGGAGGCATCGCTTAAAGAATGACCAGCACTGGTGGACATCGAGGCCTTCAAGAGCAGCTTCCCAGGGGACCTTGCTGACTAGTTCCCTGAGCAGCCTGAAGTCCGCCTTTCCCATATGTAGGGATAAGGTTTTGGTGGCACTTTTCCTTCTGTCGCTGTAAATTTTGAACTCAACCACTTCATGGTCGCTATGACCGAGGCGGCCACCAATCACCACATCTCCCACCAGGCCCTCTCTGTTTTCTAGCAATAGGTCTAGGAGGGCACCTTTCCTAGTTGGCTCCGTTAGCACCTGCACCAAGAAGTTATCATCTAGGTGCTTCATGAACCTCCTGGACTTGCTCGTGTCTGCCGTGTGGCACTCCCAGTTAACGTCTGGCAAGTTGAAGTCCCCCATAAGGACAAGGGGAGTTAATCTCGAGGCCTCTCTTAGTTCTGTAAAGAATAATTTATCGGCGCTATCGTCCTGGCCAGGCGGTCTGTAATAGACTCCCACAACTACATCCCCTTTATTCGTTCGTCCCTTGATCCTTACCCAGAGGCTCTCAACTTTGCCATCGCCGACCTGAAGTTCCACACAGTCCAGCCCCTGCTTCACATACATCGCCACCCCACCACCTCGCCTTCCCTGCCTGTCCCTCCTGAAGAGCCTGTAACCATCTATCGCAACACCCCAGTCACAGGACTCATCCCACCAGGTTTCGCTTATGCCGATGATGTCGTAGTTGCGGGACTGGGCCAGTACTTCTAGCTCATCCATTTTATTCCTCATACTGCGTGCGTTTGTGTAGAAACATTTCAGGTGTGTCTCCTTACACTCCGCACCTTGTGGATCTAACCGAAGGACCTCACTGGCACACAGCCCCTCTGATTCTAGCGTACCATCCCTTAGTTCTTCACCGGCGTGCCTGGTTTTAGCCCCTTCCCCCTTCAACTCTAGCTTAAAGCCCTATCTATCAGCCCTGCCAACTCCTGACCAAGGATCCTTACCCCTCTCTGAGAGAGGCGCATCCCATCCGGTGCCATCAGGCCCGGTGTAGCATAGACCTTCCCATGATCAAAGAACCCAAAGTTCTGCCGGTCACACCAGTCTCGAAGCCACGAGTTTAGGTGAACAGTGTTCTACACTGAAAAAACAGCTGCAGTGTTAAAACAGCTCCTTCTTACTCAGCAGTCCTATTCCCTTTTCTGGGTTCAGAGTCAAATCATCTGACTTTGGACACTTTTTCACCCTATTTTTCATGTCCTGTTACTGTGTAGCACTGACATAACTGAGAAAGATTGATCTTCCATATCTTCCATCTTTTGTATCATTAGTTGTGTAATTATTTACTAAGTTTCAATCAGTAAGTTCAGTGCAAATGTCTTCCTTTTCCAGGTTTCACAGCTGCCATTAGAGGCTTAACGTGACTACAATGAGCCTCATAGGAGTGATCGCAAGGATCTTGTTTTCATTTTCACTGTAGGTTAAATATTTTACTTCAGATATTAAAGAAACCACTTTGATTACCTCTTGTGCCTTATCCTCTTCATCAGAGAAATATTGGGCTGCTGCACTTTTGTTCTGACATTCACAGACAGAGACTGATACAGTAGTGAAAGGGAGTGTATGATGAGATACCAAAAATAACAAGTGACTAGACTTGATGACGTAAGAGATCCTTTTCAGTCTTGTCTTCCCTACAGACATCCTAAATCTTTAAATACCTCCAACAGCAATTGTACACTGAGGGCTTTGTCCTCAGACCTTTCAAGTCACTGCAGAGATTTTTATTGACTTCAAATGAGTCTGGATCAGTCTGGAGTTTTCTTAATTTCATGAAATTTGCTTGGACTGTTGTGATCT
Organism: Heteronetta atricapilla; assembly: GCA_011075105.1. Lineage (NCBI taxonomy): Eukaryota > Metazoa > Chordata > Aves > Anseriformes > Anatidae > Heteronetta > Heteronetta atricapilla. The sequence continues at coordinate 203,133,950 of CM021731.1, read as the reverse complement.
TAGAACACCTTTTCCATTGTTCTAGGTTCATGCAGTTTTTGCACAATGCTGCTTTATTGCTTCTGGTGGAATTTGTGGTTTTAGAAACAGTGTTGGCATCTCCTCCAAGATGGTTGCTTAGCATCATAACAGCACTAATGAAGAATGATACTGGAAGGGGTCCAATTCCCTATATGGTACAGACAGGAATACCTGCAGTTTCTCACATGTGAAAAATCAGCTCAAGTAGGTTTCTTCTTTCAACTTCCTCTTCCTCACCACTCTTTCTGGGTAAATATCATTACTTCAACTTCAATTATTAAAAAAAAAAAAAAAGAAGAAGAAAAAAGTGAAGTTATGATTGGAAAGTAAATATTTTGTATCTATAATTCTTTTTAAGACTCAAAGTTTCTCCTAATTTACACACTTACATTTTCCAAGTTTTGTTTGTTTGTTTATTTGTTTTCCTTGAGGTACAGGAAGAAGAAGTGAAACAAACAAAACCAGAAGCCAACCACCAAAACAGTTTTGAGGTAAAAGGAGATGAGAAATAAAGGTGAAACAAGGGAAAAGAGAGATAAGAAATCCCAGCCACATTGTCACAGCATAACCATGTGTCTCTCAATGAGAACACTTACTACACAAGCAACTTTTTGTTATCATGTCACATTTGCCCCACTCCAGTTTGTCTATCATTTGATACCAAGGCTGCTTCACTCTCTGTTGACTTCCAAATTGAAAACGTTGTCTCCCCCTTGAGTGGGTTCATTCAGCATCATCCACTAAAATTCCCTCTGTTTCTTTGTTTCCTCTGCTCCCCAAAACTGTCAAGAAGTGGAGAAGTACTCAGAATTCCTGAGAAAATAATTTTATACCTTTCTACAAGTCTTTTTAATTCTATGTGGCACCCACCTGGCAAACTGATGTCAGATAAAGCACTTAATCCTGCTGTAAAGGAGAAGAAAACCACCTCATACTCTTGAAGGCATTGACTGTCATGTGGAAAACACAACTTCAGTTTTAAAGCCTAATGCAGAGCTCCTGTGCAGCTACTTAATCACTCTTAGCTTCTCTTTCTCACAGCATAAAGGCATGTGTTTATTTACCGCTTATAGGGCTTCATGAGCTGAGGAAAATCTGACTGATCCCAGCAAACTGCACTCTTGGAGGTCACATCGAAATATTCTCCAATTTGGTTTATTATGCACTGTCTGTCTTTTCTAGAGTTTGGAAGACTACATCGTGATTTTATGTCGTTGGCAGGAGTACCCTTTCACTTTTTTGACATTCTTAAATGCAAGGATAGGTTTGTCAAAATCAGGTAGTCAGACTTTTTTTGAATGAAAGAAGACCTATGCTTAAAAAAGTGTTATGAACAATATCTTAAGGGAGAACAACATTGACCTTCATGCCTGGAGACAAACGTATATCAAAACTTCTGCATGGGAAGACAAGTATAGTAATAATCAAGGAGTTACATGACAGAATAGACTTATGGAGTTCTGCATGTGTTAAGATGTACTAATAAACAGAGCAGGAGACATAGAAAGACACAAGCCCAAACTTAGGTACACAACATTTGGTGCATCGACAACATCAGATAAAAAGTCTGATGGAACATGACAGACACAAATAATACATGAACACTTAGAGAGGATTGCACAAAATTTCTGGCTGGTGGCTGCAGCTGTTGCAGTGCACTTTTCAAGTCAAAAAATGGAAAACTTTACTTTGTCAACACATTTTCAGTTCCTGTGTTGTGCTAATCTCCCAATCCGAGTTGTTCGTAGTAACTAAATGTTGACTATCATAACCAACATGAGGAATTCATTTCAGTTTATGATTTCATTGTAAAATTGAAAGCAAATGCATCTTTGCTTGCTATTTTGAGACAAAAATTAATCAGACTTAACATTTGAGTAACCCTTCTGAGAAAACTTACTCCTTGGAAAAACATCTTCTGATTTCAACTTAAAATTTCCTATAATAAAACATGAATAGTTTTTTTTTTTTTTATTTTCCATTAAGAATGATTTGGGCTTAGCAATGAAACACTGGAAATTATACTCAGTTCATCCTGATCTTACCTCTTAGTAAGGCAAGTGTAGAAAACATTTGCATTATAATTGTCAAACATACAAGAAAAGCACAAAGAAACCTGATTTCAAAATAATTTAATATTTGGGCAAGCACATAGTGCAAAAATTTTCAAAGAGACCACACATTCTCCTGCAAATGAGAAGAGTATCTTAAAAGGAATTACAGGAATTACGCTTATTATTTAGAAATGATTATAATAAAATGGATGGTAAAAACAGAGGTTTTGAGGGGTATGATGCTGGCATTTACACCACTACTCTTTGGATGAAGTGAAGTTATGGTAGTTTTGACAAGCAGATTTGTGTGAATTATCTGCTGGGGGAGATGCTGCATAAAAGAAGAATATACTATTGTAAGTTATCCTTTTATCTATAGTATTATTTGAGAAAAGTAGGTTCAACTATAGCTAATAGTTCTAACAGAGCTTCTTTATTCTCTGAAATAAAATCTGTTCTTCAAATACTAAGAGAGCTGGTGTTTATATGCTACATTTTGTAATGGAAGTAGCTATTTTCCCTGTTGGTATGGGAACTGGGTGAATACTGGATAAATCTATGCAAGAACATGTTCACTGCATTCAGTTCCCAAATCTTGTTTGGCTTTTATTTATTTATTTATTTTTTCTCCTCACATAATCAAATGATTTTAGCATGCCATAAAAATTTGGGGAGAAACTGCTTTTTAAGTCACCAGAATCAGGAACATGATCATTTTGACTTGGATGGGAGTATTTGGTACTTAGAAGCCTGTGGGTCATTATCAGTGCACTTAGGTAAAGGTACTTGTTACTGGTGAGGCTGTAGGTCAATCATATGTCTATACATTTTCTTTGTACCTTTATAATTTGGATGGCAGAACTCAAGAGGACTGGGGTATAAAGACAGGGAGAGCACTTGTGGTTTCAATGCAGGTAAGTCACTGCAGGTCCCAGTCTGTGTGAACTGCAGGGATGGAAATGGAGGATGATGAAATAAGATGAAGAGAGTGAAAGATATTTAGACATGTTTTATTGTAGCCCACTCCACTATGAATACCGTATCAGAAGTGTATGAATGTATGTGTTTTCTGGGGCAGAGATGTGGGAAGGTGAAAAGAAGGCAGCGCGAAGACACAACTGCCAATGAGAGTTTTCTTAGGGCACAGCATCCAGAAGACTTCACTAAGGAGATACAGGCCTTCTGGCTTCATGGTGTGAAAATATGGCCAGCAGCCAACAGCTTCAGTCACCATGTAGGAGAGTCAGAGCAGCAGGACACTGTACAGATATGAAACAGATCATAAAAGAGAGAGGAGATCCTTTGTTGTAGTGGGAGATGACTCTCCACGGGTGTTTGTTTTGCTGAACTGAGTCCTACCACAGGGAAGCTGCTGTATTAAGAGAGTGAGAAGGTCCTACAAAGGAGCTGGGGATCTGATGGTTGGGATCATACACAAATATAGTGAACAGCCACATTTGGGTAGATGATTCTCATCGTAAGATAATGCAATCAGTAAACACTGATTACATGGAAGAAAAATGAACAAATATGCTACCATTAGTGGGAAGGAAACTATTTTTCATTTCTTCTATTTTCATATAATCCCATTAAATTCTTGTATTGTGAAGTGTGATATTTTCATGTGTATAACAAAAACAGTGCAAATTTATAATTCAATTTTATATGCATATATACATATATATGCATGAATATATACACATATATGTGCACATATTTATGTATCTTCGCCACAGGCCTGTTTTTATCCAATTTTTTGTTCTAAGCATGCCTTTAAAGATCTTTCTCTGACACCTGTGGACCTTTTCATGAGTATTCTTCTAATGCCGAGGCACACTGAGTTTGTCAGACTGGTTTTGACCCTTCCTCAGGGGGTGAGATAAAGCTTTTCCTATCTGGATGCTCATTAACACTCAATACTGTCCCTGTTATACTTGCAACATTTGAAGCCTTGCTTGATAATGATCTTGATGGTTTCAGTTGGCAGTTCTTGTTTTACTAGCATTTTTTTTTTTTTTTTTTTTTTTTTTTTGGTACTCACATACTCCCCAGCATTCCCTGAAAAGGCTTGGTTTAATGAGATATTCCTGGGTTTAGACATTGGGAAAATAGGAGGAGGAGAACAATGACATAAATAAAGTCTCCAATATTCTTTGAGTATCCTGTCAATGATCTGTATCTTTGTGATGTGCAGTTCAGTGTTAATTCTGCTGCTGACGTGCAGTAAGCTGTGTTACCAACGTTTCACATCTCCTCCTATCTATGAACAGAGTGAGGGCAGATTTTTCTGACATCCATAAAATTCAAACTATTTTTGAACTTTTTTTTTGTCCCCAAATGTGTCCAATGTGTTGTGTTGTGTGTCCCTCCTCTCCCCACCCCCATTAAATGTGGTGATATGAGGCTGTATCTGTGCATGTATTTTACCCTACTACCTATAGTAATATGATGGTGATATGAGCATTTCTTAAACACTTTCCTTCATCCTGATTACCTGGAGCACCATAGGAGGCAGTTGTTAAAGTTCTTGCCCTGCATCATCAGGCTCTTGACCTCCAAATGTTAATCCATAATCAATAGTTAATAAACCTGGTAAATACACTGGGATGGAGAGTGATGAAGGTAGAGGTAACCCAGATATAGCTGATGTGCAAGGCTGCTGTGTTGTGCAAGCATCTTGCTCAATGCAGCAGTTAGGACTGCAGTTCGGCTGAGCTCTTCCATCTTGTAATTTCTAGGGTAGTATCCAAACACTTTCTAATTAGGAATGCATTTAGTCCTGCAGCTTCCTTGCAAAAACTGAGAAGTGAGTAACACAAAGATACAGGTCGACTTGCCCAGTCTCACAAATGAAGCCTGTGGCAGAGTAAGTCACCGAATCCAAGTCTCTGAAATCCTAAGACCATTATCTTTTTCTTATCCTTGAGTCTGGCTCATTCAAATTTATCACTTGAAGATTCTATACTACCACTGCTAGAGTCTCAAATGCAGGAGATTTGGGACTGAAAGAGAGATGAACCCCAGTGATCAGATTGCTGGTATTTATTTACTGTGTCTTTAATATGTGTATCAGGTAGAGGTAGTGGATTTCAGTGTTTTCCCACTGGTGACTGCAATGAGAACAAGAATTAGCTGGAATGTTAGCTGGGAAGTTTCACCAGCACTGGCTGGGGGATGACCTGCTGGAGAGCAGCTCTTCAGAGAGGAACCTGGGAGTCCTGGTGGACAGCAAGCTGGCCATGAGTCAGCAATGTGGCTTTATGGCCAAGGAGGCCAACAGGATCCTGGGCTGCATTCCTAAGTGTTGCCTGCAGGTCAAAGGAAGTGATCCCTGCTCGAGGGTAGGAAGGCTCTGCAGGAGGATCTGGATAGGCTGCACCGATGGGCTGAGGTCAACCGCATGAAGTTCAACAAGGCCAAGTGCCGGGTCCTCCACCTGGGGCGCAATAACCCCAAGCAGAGCTACAGGCTGGGAGAGGAGTGGTTGGAGAGCTGCCAGGCAGAGAAGGACCTGGGAGTGATGGTTGATAGTCGGCTGAATATGAGCCAGCAGTGTGCTCAGGTGGCCAAGAAGGCCAACAGCATCCTGGCCTGTATAAGAAACAGTGTGACCAGCAGGGCTAGGGAGGTGATCGTCCCCCTGTACTCGGCTCTGGTGAGGCCACACCTCGAGTACTGTGTTCAGTTTTGGGCCCCTCACTACAAGAAGGACATCAAGGTGCTTGAGCAAGTCCAGAGAAGGGCTACGAAACAGGTGAGGGGTCTGGAGAACAAGTCCTATGAGGAGTGGCTGAGGGAGCTGGGCTTGTTCAGCCTGGAGAAAAGGAGGCTCAGGGGTGACCTTATTGCTCTCTACAGGTATCTCAAGGGAGGCTGTAGTGAGGTGGGGGTTGGTCTGTTCTCCCACATGCCTGGTGACAGGATGAGGGGGAATGGGCTTAAGTTGCGCCAGGGGAGTTTTAGGTTGGATGTTAGGAAGAACTTCTTTACTGAAAGGGTTGTTAGACATTGGAACGGGCTGCCCAGGGAAGTGGTGGAGTCACCATCCCTGGAGGTCTTTAAAAGACGTTTAGATGTAGAGCTCAGCGATACAGTTTAGTGGGGACTGCTAGTGTTAGGTTAGAGGTTGGACTTGATGATCCTGAGGTCTCTTCCAACCTAGAATTTCTGTGATTCTGTGATTCTGTGATCCTCCGCCTCTACTCAGCCCTGGTGAGACCACACCTGGAGTATTGTGTCCAGTTCTGGGCTCCCCAGTACAAGAGGGACATAGAACTACTGGAGTGAGTCCAGAGGAGGGCTACAAAAATGATTAGAGGACTGGAGTACCTGTTGTACGAGGACAGGCTGAGAGAACTGGGCCTGCTTAGCCTGGAAAAGAGAAGACCAAGGGTAGACCTCATCCATGAGTATAAATATCTGAGGGGAGTGTGTCAAGGGGCCGGAGCCGGTCTCTCTTCAGTTGTGCCCAGATATACGATGAGAGGCAATGGGCACAAACAGAAGCACAGGAATTTCCAGTTGAATATGAGGGGGCACTTCTTTACTGTGAGGGTGATGGAACATAAGAACAGATTGCCCAGAGAGGTTGTGGAGTCTCCTTCTCTGGAGATACTCAAAACCTGCCTGGATGCCATCCTATGTAACTTGTTATAGGTGATTCTGCTCATCAGGGGGGTTGAACTGAACGATGTTCAGATGTCCCTTCCAACCTCAGCCATTCTGTGATTCTGTAATTCTGTGGAATGTAATAGCCACTTTTCCAGACATGAAATAATGGTCAGGTAAATGAAATGCATTTCTCTCAACAAGGCCAGGCTGGAAGGGGCTTTGGTCAACCTGATCTACTGGGTGGCATCCCTGCCTATGGCAGAAGGGTTGGAGTTAGATGATCTTTAAGTTCTCTTCCAACCCGAGCCATTCTATGATTCTATGATTTTATGATTCTATGATCTTTTGGCATTACACAAGACGATGGCCCCATCCAACCTGATCTTGAACACTTCCGGGGGGGGGCATCCACAACTTCTCTGGGCAACCTGTTCCAGTGCCTCACCACGCTTATCGTGAAGAATTTATTCCTTATATCTAACCTATATCTACCCTCTTTCAATTTAAAATCATTACCTATGACTACTTGTCCTTGAAAAAAGTCACTCTTTGATTTGGGCAGTATGCCTCTCTTATTCTGGCAAATGAGCCAGAAGAGTATAGACAGACAATATAATAAATTATAGAGTGGCTTAGGCATTTGTAGAATTACTGTCCTTTAAAATGCAGTTGTAGAAAGAAATAGGAACTGAAAATATGATTTATAATATAGCAGATACTAACAACTTGAATAATGAATTGGGCCTCATTATGAAACTCAAATGTGTAAACAAGCTAAAGAAGTCTGTTCACATTGCGGAGTTCACACTCTGAAATACAAGATGAAGGCAGGTTAGAATGAAATATGATAGAAAGAATTCATTCAGCATCATACATTTGATAAGACAACCCAAGAGTGAAGGGTTTTCTCTGGATACCCATGAACCTTAACCATGAGCACACCCAATGTGTGGGTGTAAAATTCCTTTAAAAATTTTCCCTTGTCTGTGACATTAAAACAACTGCAGTAAGATTCCACCTTGATGAAATTGTCTGTCAAGGAGCCTTCTTAATTCAATATAATGTTACTCTTGAGCGGACAAACACTGCATCTTTGTCCTGGTTTCAGTTGGGACAGAGTTGTTTTTCCTCCTAATGGCTG
>CM021731.1:203113024-203126113 GCA_011075105.1 Heteronetta atricapilla | reverse complement strand
CGAACGGCTGTGTGGTGTTTAGCTGCCGGCCGGGTTAAACCACAACAATCTTGCAAATGAAAAGGAGATATTAAAGGAAAAATAAAAAAAAATAATCAAAACAAAACAAAACCAATATTTTTCAGTTGACAAATTGGTGGGAAAAAAAAAAAAAAGCTTTTATGCTTTTATGACAGTCTTTTTTAGGGTCACTTTTTGTTGTTGTTGTTTTGTTTTTACAATTTTCAGTCCCCAAAAGACAAAAAATACAGGGTGCCTCTGATGAAATCCAGAATGTTTTTTTTAAAAAAACGCCATGTTACCAAAAAAGCTGGAACAAGCTTTGTTTGTTTGTTTGCTATTGTTTCTTTTTTTTTTTTTTTTTTTTTTTTCCCCATAATCTCTCTTGGAGAGTTTTTTTTGTTTGTTCGTTTGCTTGTTTTTTGCTGGTATTGGAAAGCACAGGTGCAAAGGACACAGCTTAAATTCTGGATTCAAGATAAAATCTGCCCAAGTAACAGGTAAAAAAATAATGAATTTTATTGTAAACAGAGCAAATCTGATCAGGAATCATTGTAAAGGAATAAATATGGAACCCTGCAATCTCATTTATACAGTCAGTTTTCATTTGTACAGCCATCCTTTAAGAAGTCACTGGGGAAATGAGTGCAAACAGAACCACCTTGTAGTCTGAAAATTAAGGGTGATTAAGAATCTCCGATTAAAACCCAGTTTAATTAGTGGACAGTGTGAAGTCAAAGGCAGGCCAGTTCCAACATATTTCCTTGTGTGCAGATGGTGAAATGCCAAATGGCATGAGAAGAAATTTTAATTACAAGAATGATGAGAAAAGTCAAGAAGCAAGGAAAAAAAGCAGTTGCATAAAGAAGACTACATAATAATACAAGCAATACTGAACCCTGAGAGCTCCCAGAGGGTTACATCAAATATTAATAGATGATAGGAATGTACAATCTATACAATTGCACTTTCATTTTAAAGGACTTTAACAGCCTGTGTATAATACACAAGTCTGTGAATGATTTTCATGTAGCAATGAGCACAGTGTAACCAAGTTCCAGCCCCTAGACCTGTGAATCTGAGGAAAAGTAACCCTGCTTTCTCCTGTACACTTCACTCTTCTATTATGCTCTTCAACTTGTTATTAGAATGATATCTACTTCAAGCTTGAGATCTATTAGAGAGCAGGTGAGCAGAGCCCACAGCCTCACATAGTGCTTGAATCTGCTTTACCACTCCTTATGATTGCCATACTTTGATATACAGAAACAAAACCACTGGAGTTCTGAGATACTACTGCATATAAATAATATAATTTTGTATTCTGAAGCTTAGCTTATCTCCTACATGCATGCATACAATTCATTACCAAACATGAAATAAAGTTTAAGTGGCACAAATCAGCAGTATATTACTTTTAACCTGGCAGTCTGCAGGTGCACTGAATATTGTTGAGCTCTGGGAAGAGGAAGAAGCCTTTACGGCTGGTTATGTGGTGTTCTATACTTGCAGGGTTAATAACATGATACCATACCTGTAACCACAGAGCTCTATTCATTTATTCACTGTGAGCATTCTATAAAGTGTTTATTGCAACACCTGGATCAACATGTCCAAATAAATCTCCCACTAAAGATTAATGAAGGGAAGAATATAAAACAGACCAAGCCTTGACTAGTTTTGCATCTGATTGTGTGAATGAGTGATGGAAGGATACCAACAAACAACAAGAAAATGAAAGCCAACCCTGTAGAGAGGGCCTCAACGAAGAGAAAAGTCTGCTCTTACAAGTCTCCATCATGGTAAAATAAATATCACAGGTGAAAGGTACAAATACTTGATATCAGCTGCTTTGGCTGATTTCAGGTTGGAAAAATCATTGGAATAAGAACAAGGAAAGGAGAATGAGTTAAGATCAAGGTCTTGATACTGGCCTGAAACAAGAGTAAATAGGTATAGCCATACATGAAACAGAGTAGTTAGAGCCTGAAACAGCTTTCCAATATGGGCAAAACCTAGATAGTTTTATGACAGATTTAATAATTTTATGAAAGCTTTGTATAGCATAGTTGCTGCAATATCAAGAGGCTGAACATAATGGACTAAATATCCCTGCCAGTGCTATGGCCCTCTCTTCTAGGTAACACGTCAGAGAGATTATGAAAAATACCAGTCTCATTACTGGTAATTTTAAGGGTTTGTGTTCTTTCTAAGTTACAGAAGGATAGAGTTTATCTAGTGATTTACAGTGCAAGAGGTCATCCAAAGCTGAAGGATGGTTTTAATTGAGGTTGTAATTAAGATATCTGCTTTATAAGGCTTTTCCTGTTCTTATTGAATGTCTTCCTTTATGCTTATTGATTTATATATTAATAAAGAAAAGTCTAATGTCAGATTTATTTAGTGATTATTTCAGGATTTGTTTAGTGCTTTAACCCAAAATCAATGTATGAAAAAAAAAAAGAGAGACAGAAAGAGAAGTAAAACAAACAAACAAACAAAACCTCAATGCTGCAGAAGCAGAGAGGTTCAGGTACTTTGAGATCTCCAACATGAGGACTGTTATGGCTTGGGTTGGAAGAGACCTTAAAGATCATTGAGATCCACCCCTCCCTACCACAGGCAGGGATGCCACCCACTAGATCAAGCTGCCCAGGGCCTTGTCCAACCTGATCTTGAACACCTCTGTGTCTGAGGCATCTACAACTCCTCTGGGAAACCTGTTCCAGTGTCTCACCACCCTCTGAGTGAAGAATTTTTTCCTAACCTCTAATTGAAATCTCCCCTTTTGTAGTTTAAAACCATTCCTCCTTGGTTTGTCATTATCTGACTGAGCAAAAAGTTGCTTTCTGGTACAGTCATGATTCAGTGAGTTTGTAATTATTCTGAACAGGGACCTCTGATAGCAAATGTTGAGTGGACTTATAGCTTTTCAGTCCAGCTCTTAAGATTACTTTGCCTTTTACTGCTTCTCATCACATGCTGAGACTTTAAAATCCTAGCAAAAGGCACAATGCTGCAGTCTATGTGACCTAGTGCAAGGGAATCTCCTTGTCCCAGAAAAGGTTCTGGAGTTCTGAGGTTGCATAAATAGTAAATAAATGTAAGAAGAGGCGGGTTACACAGAATACACGTCTCTTCTCTTGAATAGTAATGGCCAACTCCCTGGATCTTGTTCCACTTGAATTTGAATAACTTTAAGGTTTAAGAGAATGAGGAACAATGAGGAACATGTATAAATTGAGTCTTTCTCAGAAAAACTGGCAGTAAATCTTGGGATATTTTGCTTTGGGTCTGTATTGCAGGTCTGTGTCTGTATAGGAGATGCTTTTCTCATAAAATCTCAAGGTCTGCCTTCAAATATTGTTAGATTTATCCTTAAATTAGTCTTTGGACAACTAACATTATTTTTGCATAAACCATAAAGAAAAATGAATTATTTATTTAAGATCACAGAACCTATATAAGACTTAGAAAGTATCTCCTATATCAGAAATCAGAGAAATATGGAGGAAAACCATACATGGAAGAAAAGGCTCATTTCACATTGTCCTTACAATGGCGTAGGGATAAACAGACAATTGAACTGCTAAACCTTGGCACAGATTCTTCTAATTCTGCCCTACAGTGAGAATATTTGTCTCATTCTTCAATATTAATAAAGGTCACCTGGTAAAATTATAAAATAAACAAACAGTATCCTCTTTATTTCTAATAATATTGCACAATCTGGAAAGAAAACAGCATGACTCTCATATGCTGGCATGTGTTTTTAGGCTTGGCAGCTATGGAAAAATAAATAAATAAATAAAAAACAAATAAATAAATAAGCCCTGTTTTCACTTGTATAGGACTAAGAAAATAGGCTGGCTGGAAGTTTTCTCTTAAAAGAAAGTCCTCCTAATGAAAAAAAAAAAAAAAAAAAAAAAAAAAAAAAAAAAGTTAAGTGTAAAGTTAAATTTTTTCCGGGAAAAAAAAAAAAAAATTAAATAAAGTTGTTCTCATAGAAAGTTTATGTTTTTCATTTACAAAATTACTCCCAGACTGCACAATTCTGAAAAAGAGAAGAAAATATTCTTCTGCGAATGTTGTCCCTATGAGCAAGAGTCACTTTACCTATCTCTCCATGATTTAGTCATTTACTTCAAAGTCCTCTTGCTTTTCCTTGCAATCAGTGAAGAGAAATAGAGGAATCACTTGACCAGCTAGAGATGTCTGCGATGAAATGAATGCCACTCTAAAAGTGCCTGTTTTGTCCCATTGACTATAAATAGAGTCTAGATAACTAGTTCAAATGTGGCCATCTACACTGCAGATGTCTAAAATTAGGTTAAATGAATCCAGCCCTATCTGTCATAGGAACTTCAGTTCCTGTGACTTTTGGTCTCCTTCTATTATACAGCCAGGAAAATCTCCAGGACTTCATCTCCCCTAATGCATGACAGATGTTCAGCTCATATTTGATACATTACCTCCTCTGACCAGGACTGAGAACTATCATGCATTATATCAGGGAATTCATCCCCAAAATGAAATTAGGGATGTAAAGTGAGTGAACCATGGCTGCTGCAAGGCCCTGAAAATGCATAGTTTAGAAGTAAATAAGTTTTTTTGGAGTCAAAACATTCAGGGGGTTGAACTAAAATAGTTTGTTCTGCTATTGAAATTCCATGCTTATGAAAGGTGTACTTTTGTTTTATTTTGTTTTATTTTACCTATTCCTCTCAGGCAGGCAGTGGAGTTTTGAGCCCGTTACCTTCTCTTCTGATATGTCTCAAATATTTTCAGAAACTTCTTTTCTCTCAGGAAAGAGTTCAGAGGACTCCAGCTGAAGTCCTGTATAATGTGTGATTTATTTGCTCTGAATTAGCCTCTGAAGGTACCTATCTCTATCCATTGGTTATAGAGGTAACCAATGGAGATTTGAGAGCTCCTAAGCACCTTAGTTAACTAAAATAAACGATATGCATATCTTACTACAAGTCTGCACATCATGGCCGAGATCTTTAGGCATTAATGTAGTAGTAACACCAAACTAGGCTCTCAGATGAAGCCATAGAGGTTTAGTCCCTTACCAAACACAAATATAGCACAAAAGAAAATGCTGCTGTGTTGCACAATGTTTATGAACATCTCTCATGTCTAGTAAAATCTTTTCAATAAACAATATTGATAAGGTTATCTAAAATAACTGCCCCATCTACATAAGCAAGTGATCCCATGGGATTACAAGAAGCTTCAGCTCTAAGTTCATGGTGCAGTCAGAGTGCAGGGTAATATAGCACACATTGGCGTTGTGCAGCCAAAACCTCAATTTCCAGTAACCTGGATTTAGCATACCTCCCTGTGGTCCAATGCTGTTTTTATTATATCACTCCGAAGTCCTTGGAAGCCTTCCATCTCCCCAGGGGAGGAACAGCTATATGATTGGTCCACATTCCTACCCAAACTTGAAAACCACCACCAGTGGCAAATATCACTGATCAGATTTATCCTCCTGACTGTATGCTTTCTGCACCCTTCCAGTGCTTTAAGCATAGACATATGCACCAACAATGTATATCAGTGGCCCAGCACTCAAGTCTAGGGTGGTAGTACAGTTTCCTTCATTTTGATTGTTCTCTAGGTGATATGATTCCACTGGCTCAAACACAACTTGGGATTTTTGCCTTTTGGGGGGATCTAGTTAATTTTTCTCTTCTGGAACAACAACATCAAAACCACGACCAATAACAAAAAACTCTCAAACGTTTAGGACATAACTTATTACAAGACAAATAGCAACCGTAGGTTGCTAGAGTCTCCTCTTTGTACTATATACATATAGGTAATATAAAATTTCTGGGTCTGGTTGAAATATTTTCATTTTGTTTTTAAACACTGCTTTCTAAGACAAGGCTTATGGACTTCTGCTGTGCATATATAAGTCAGGGTCATAAACTGGTTTGGTTTTATTTGGTAGAAACTGCTGTTGAGAATTCCTGTTTTCTGTAAGCCCTACCACTATTTCTGAAAACAGTGTCTTCTAGTCCCTGCATAGCTTGATGGATCCTCGGTCTCTTGTATGACCATACTCAACCTAGTTCATTGGCTGTGGTTCATTGGCTTACTTTTAGCCAGAACTGATATTATCTTAGAAGAAAGCAAAGATAATGAAGTCATTACACATTTTTTAAAAATAGGTATGGGTTGAGAAATTTTATTAATGCTTACCTGGTTGAATGAAAGCTTTCAGCACCAGCTCATGCTACAGATATCAAGACAAGTGAGAGCCTGGCCGTGGAAAATACCCTCCAATTGAATTTCAGTTAACCAATAGATACGAATTGTGGAAAACAAGACTTCATTAATTCATGTGCTTATAAGAAAAAAAAAAATCTATAAGATTTCTCCTTCTTATTCCTTTTGGAAGTTTTTACTGATGGAAATGCCTCTATTTATGAGCACTGACCTAACAACAATTTTTGGGAGCTTCAGACCAGGCTGGCTATATTTAGAAATGTATAGGATTATTTTCTTTCTTCTGCAAGTTACCTTGTTTCTTTCGTTTCTCCTGTTCTCAGACAAATATTATGAGCTTTAAATGTCTCAGAGGACATCTTCATGAGAAGCCATGCAGAGACTCAATCCTGGTCCCACAGAGGTGAATCTGTGGGCCAGGAGTATTTCCATGTTGTAGAATTTTGGCTGTGCCTCCAAAAAATCTGACAAAAGTACTCTCCATTTGCAATGTAGTTTTTGAGGAAAAATCTTAACAATTTTACCTTGAAGAAGCAATCCCAGTCTTAGATGAAATGTTAAAGACCTGAAACATAAGAGGCTGGTGATGGGTTCTATCTGGCAAAGTAAGCATTTATCCTCTGCTCACTGTGGAAATGGGATAGGAACCTAGCTGCTACTTTTGCCTTCTTGCCAGAAGAAATTTTCATCCTACATTACTTTTGCTCAAACTCCATAATCTATCCAGCAGGGGACTTCCTACTTACAGAACAGCTTTTATCAACCTCCTTTTACAGTTCACATAGGAAAAAAAAATAGTCCAAGGTACAGATACTGTAACATCTTGAAAAATAAGAACCCTTCCATGTCAGCACTTCTCTATCACGTTTTTCATTCCTCAGCCAAGCTCTGTTTGCCAAGTAGAAACAACTAGGAAAAAGTGTCTGATTTCATGGGTATAGTTGGAACTTCGAGGGTTGTAAAGTTATACCTAGGGCAGCCAGGGAGGCTAATTGATCTCTAGGATTCCTCAATGGCAAACAAGGCATCACTCTGGTCCTTCCTGAGACAAGGGTGAATGAGGAATGTACAGATTTGCTGCTTAGCAACTCGGCACAAATTTTCATGAGCAGGGTTATTTTCAAATTAACTTACTGGGACTGGAGATTGGCAGTACCTACGCATTTAGCCAGTCCTCCCCCTGAGGCTGGAGAAACATTCCCAGCCATACCTCTCCAGCTCTGTTTGAAGTGTCTCAGCCCAGTGAAGACTCCATGTTTCTTGCCATGTTCTCTCTACATAAAGGTTTTACATAGTATTTTCCTTTATTTTTTTAAGTGTTTTGACTGAGATCTGAATTTTTATTCCAAACAGAAAGGAGAAAGAACTGTCTGCATAACATGGACTATGAGACCCATCATGAGCCACTTCTAAGACTTTTAACACCAAAAAAAATAAAAAAGTTATTTTCCAAGTCTGCTTCCCACCTGCTGCGTTGTGAGCCACAGACCCACTGGGAATGGCTTTATGATGTGTGTGATATTGCGGTGACTGTCCTGTTTCCTGATAGAGTAGGGTCTGAACCCCACCCAGAGAGGCTGAGTAATACATTTAAAGAGCAGGGACTAGGCTAGCTCTGGTATGTTTATAACAGCTTTTATTGATATCAATGACACATCAAAAGGGCATTATTTAAGCAAGATCTACCAAGCAGCTCAAATATGAGTCTCATATTTAGGCAACAATGATAACAAAACAGACCTGGTTTTCTTGGCTTGTTTTTTTTGGAAGAGCAGTGGAGTTGTTGTTCTCTGGGCTTTAATGAAGGAGTCATCAGCTGAGTCCAGTCCAGGAGTTTCTGCACCAACCTACTGCACTCAGTCTTTACTGTTTCCTTTGACTCTTCCAGTGTAATGATTTACTACATCAAATAAATGTTGAGTCCATTTTTTCCCTCTTATATCTGTTCCTAGAGCTCAGCTCTCACATTTTTTCTAGTTAGCTAAGCCTCCTGCCCTTCCTCTGTACTTAGCTCTGTTTCTCACCACATTATCCAATTAGCACCTCACTAACTATGCTGTGGCAGCCTCTTTCCTCTGACCCAGCAGTATTTACACCAGCTCCATTATGTTTCCTATCAATACTCCCCTCATCCACTGAAGGCAATGGGAATAGTTGTTTTATTGAAGGAAATAATCTAAATTGTTTTTGTTGAATCCAAGTCTAAAATGTCCAGCAGTAAAAAAGCATGCTATGGTTTCCCCTTAGTGCTGGACATATTTGTACTCTGTGATTGCATAGGCAATGGTGAATAAGAAAGGACTTTTTATTGTTTGCATTAAAATGAGTTAACATAGTTTACAATAGAATGCCTTACTGATTCTTCTTAGTATAGTAAATTCTCAGTACATGACATATTCTACTACTGCTTTTTGGACTGCAGCAGTGGGATGGATATATTTCATACCCTGAGCTTGAATGCCATGATTTCCATATTTTGTTCCAACAACAGTTTCTATGGGTTTGGTTATTGCTTTTTAACAGGCAGTTCTTTTTGTTTTGTTTTGTTTTGTTTTGGATAAAAATGCCCATTAGATTAAGCAGTCATGGGATTCTACTATTTCGAGAAACAAAATTAGAGAATAAATATGGTGAACCTGTTATTTATAGTTCAAGACAGACACTGATCAAGTGGTTTCAGCTCTGTAACTTATTGAATTACTTAAAGTCTGGGGTTGTGATCTCATCCAACTTTTCTAAGTTAAATCAGATCAGGAGACCCTCCCCCCTTCAAACACACACATACACCTCTAGTAAAAAGTTAGAATTGGCAGTAAGGGCTGTTGTTTATCTCAAGCTGCTTGTTTTTATCGGAATTAGTGTGGCTGAAGACCTTAGTGTTATGTGACTTAAGAAAAAAGTGGTAAATTTTGCTTGCATTTTCCTTCTCATAAAAGTATTTGAGAGAAAAGCTTTAAAATTTGTTGTTTGAATGATTCAAATGGAAGTGTCCTGGTTTCAGTTGGGATAGAGTTATTTTTCTTCCTAGTAGTTGGTATGGTCCTGGGTTTTGGAGTTAGGACGAGGATAATGCTGATAACACAACAATGTTTTGGCTGTTGCAGAGCAGTACTCACACAAAGCCAAGGACTTTCAGCTTCTGGTGCTGCCCTGCCAGTGAGGTACCTGGGTGTGCACAAGGAACTGGGAGGGGACACAGCCAGGAGCTGACCCTGACTGGCCATAGGGATGTCCCACACCATGTGTCATGCTGAACAATAAAACTGAAAGTATTGGTGCTCCTCAGGGTCTGGTGGGTATTGGTCAGTGGATATTGAGCAATTTCATTGTGCATCATACTGATATATCCTGAGCTGGAAGAGACCCAAAAGGATCATCAAGTCCAACTCCTGGCTCCACACAGAACAACCCAAAAATCAGACCCTTTGTCTGAAAGTGTTGTCCAAATACTTCTTGAACTCTGGCAACTTAGTGCCATGACCACTGCCCTGGGGAGCCTGTCCCAGTGCCCAACCACCCTCTGCGTGCAGAACCTTTCCTTAACACCCAGCCTGACCCTCCCCTGTCCCAGCTCTGTGCCATTCCCTTGGGTCCGGTCGCTGTCCCCAGAGAGCAGAGCTTAGGTCCTGCCCCTCTGCTCCCCTCATGAGGGAGCTGCAGGTTGCCATGAGGCCTCCCCTCAGTCTGCTCTTCTCTGTGCTGCATACCTGTGTATTCTATTAATATTATTGGTATTTCATAATACCATAATATTTATAATTGGTATCATTATTAATAGTATTATTTCCCCCCCTTCTTCTGTCCTATTAAACTGTCTTTATCTTAATATTTCAAACCACACTTTTTTTTTTTTTTTTTTTCCCTTTTGATTCTCTCCCTCATCCCACTGGGGGAGAGGGGTGTCAGCAAACAGTTGTGTGGTGTTGAGCTGCCTATTGGGTTAAACCACAACAGGAAGATAATGAAGATAATCTTTTTGAAAGATGAAGTACTTTGGTCAGGGTCCAAATTTAATCTCAGATCAAGTGTTAGTTTAAACATGGGTAATAAATCCGTGCATATTATAAAACCCAAATGACTTAGGAGCACATCTCCTTACATGTCAGTAGGATCTTTGCTCCAAAATCAATGAAGCTTTTTGAAAGTATTTTTTGAATATTTGTACATGCACCTATGTTTTCATATCCTTCCAAGCTCTATGTAGCTGTCTCCTAAATGTAGAGACACGTGAGATTTCACAGCCCAGTACAGTAATGCTTCAAAAACAATGCAGTCCAGTTTCCTTCTCAAAAGCACAGCAACAGGTTCACAGAGAGTTTTAATGGGCAGATGGATGTACACATTGTTGCTTAAGAGAATGAGTGACCTAGTATCTTCTTCATGTCTGACATTTATGCATTTAATGGTCGCCTTTCTGAGGAGAACATATGTTTATGCACATGTTAGCTAGGGCACATAGAGAAAACAAGACCCTCTGCAGTTGGTATTTCAGACACGACTTTAAATCAGAAATGAGTATGTAGAAGATAGTCATGAATGGACTGCTGCTTTAAGATTATGATACTTCTTGTTACTAATCGATGGGGCCTGATCTTTCACCAGTTCTTGTTGGAGAAGACTTGGTGTCATATAGTAATATTTAAGAATTATACCTCTCTGAATCTGGCTGTGAATGAGATCAGAATCAGACCTCTCAACTACAGACTCTTTATCCTTGTGACTTCAGTCTGAATTGACTTTCATCTTGACTTTAAAATGGAGATTGCAAAATAGATCATAAGAGCATAGAGAAAAAATTACAAAGTAATCAAGCAGTCACATCACATTTTCCTTACATCTTTTTTTTTTTTTTTTTTGGTGTGAATTCCAATTCACAGGTCCTTTTCAGCCGCTAATTTTCATAAATACAAATGTTACTGCTGAAAATTCAAATACAGTATTAAAATCACTTATTATTCATAACTTAAGAAAGCACAGTTTCTTATGTATAGACCACATACAAGGAACTTTGCTCATGGAAAGAACCTGGAAGACTGGGAGTCACATACAAATCTCGTAAAAATATGAGTGGAATTTGATACTATTCTAATATCTTAGAGGGTAAATAATTAATGTTCAGTGTTAAAGAAAAAATGTGTCTTCTAGGTTAAATACACAGCCTCTCTTGAATGACATTCATATACCCTCACACTGAAAGTATGAGAAGAAAAAAGTCAATATCTTTAGAATGTGAAACATGGAATGCTAACAGCAATATAGTATCAGGATATGGGTTTTAGGTTCCTAAATACCATCTATTCTCAGGCAATAGTACTTTCATATTGCTGTCAGGTAAGTTAATAAATATCAGAAAGTCAGTACAGGAGTTTATTTGAATACATACAGTTAAACGCATATACATGCACATACGTACATACAGAAACATACTGTATATGGGATGTTTATATACAAATATATATATATAATATGATATATATATGTGCATATGTAGTCATATACGCTCATTCCTTGTCTTCCACAGTTAGAAAGTTTTTTATTGGATCATCAACATTATGCATACCTATATATGCACACAAAGTGTGTGCACTATATAGATCAGTTTGCCTCTTACCCTTAAGATAGCAGATGTGATTTCCAGGTGCTTTACCACTAAATCCACCTAAAGTGATCACTGTTGTCATGAGCTGTATCTATGACCTAGGGAAGTTAGATATCAGGAACCTCCTTTATCCTTCTTTATATATTTATAAAGTAAAGTAAAATTTTCTTGGATACACACATGTAGATTTTTTGTTAAAAGAGGCTTCCTGTCTCTTTAGAGCTGTAATGTTCTCCTGTAAAAGGTCAATTCCTAATTTCTTCTCTCTCTCTCTTTTTTATTTTTATTTTTTATTTTATTCCTTCAATTCCTTCTGTAAATTCTATTTTCTAGAGTGCTAGTTTCCTGGGAGGACACCAGCACCTTGATAGCTTCAAGGCTATCCATAAGGGCAACATTCTTTTGACTTCTATGTATCTGTAAATGGCCTAAGGGCTCTGCACACAGAAAGCAAGAAAGTTATGTAGATACATAATGAATTAATTGGAAATAGATATGATCACATCTGTCTTTCTCCCTGGATTTCATGAGTGTTATAATAAGTTTATATGAGCACTACTTCCAGTTCCTTACATCTTCATGGGTCATATTTCTTCTTCAGTCATTGGACAATGGTTTAATTTTGTACAGTCTTTCAAGTCTACTTTAACCTTGAGTCTTCCAAATGAAATAAATTAACCCCTGTTAAACAATCATTTTCTGTCTTTTCTTAGTTTCCCCCTGTAAACATATTTAAATCTAGGTCAGGAATTAAACAGTACAAGTCAGCTTTAACCCATCCTTTTATTTATTAATTAATTCTTAATTTTACTTTATGCCCAAGCATATTAACTAAACCTCTCACTTGAGGACTGATTTAGCCAAATTTTAGTGAAAAGTGGGGAGTAAACATACGTCATCTTGTTTTCTATGCAAATTCTAGACTTTTATTAAAGAGATCAGGAAAATCCAGTATGAATGGTGTTTATCCTCTTAAATGTTTTGAAATTGTCCAGCATAACAACTCTAAAAGTTAAAATTTTACAACACCACTACTGTCTTTTGGGTGTCCGACTTTTACCACTTTAATTCCCAGGGCAGGCGTTGTTCTATAAATATTTTAAAAGATTGTTTAAAATCACCCCTTTGAAATTCTCATAAGAAACAAGTGTTAAAAAAGAAAAGCTGGATTCAGCCTTTTGATGTCCTTTTTCTTTCTTTCTCTCTTTCTTTCTTTCTTTCTTTCTTTCTTTCTTTCTTTCTTTCTTTCT
>CM021731.1:203032875-203113014 GCA_011075105.1 Heteronetta atricapilla | reverse complement strand
TCTTTCTTTCTTTCTTTCTTTCTTTCTTTCTTTCTTTCTTTCTTTCTTCCTTTCTTCCTTTCTTTCTTTTTTTAATTTTAAAAACAATGAGAACAAACTCATTTTCTTTTATTTCACTCAAGTAATTTGTTAACAGGGAAAAATGTCCTTTGAAGGAAGATTGTTGTCCCTGGTTGTGAACACCTAGAACACCTGGCTGTGTTCTAGAGTGGGAGGATATTTCATTAAAAGATATTATCTTGCAGAAAAAATATTTTTTGTAAGGGGGGTTGTTTTTTCTGTAGAGAAATATTGATTCAATTAATGTTTAAATTTGTGTGTGTATTTTTTTTTCAGATCACTAGTAATTTATTTAGTGTTTAATGTGACTTGTATATTTTGTCAGACTCTTAAAGATCTGTAAAAAATCCCAGAACTCCTAGAATCTGTTCTGAACCCAGGTTAACATGCAATAAAATCCATTCTTGGAATGTTTCCCCCTCCGTTCTTTCTGTTGTATTGTACTGTGTTTTATTGTATTGTATTGTATTTTACACTGCAACAATAAAGATGTAACAATAACCAGAACAACAATGACCCATGACGTGATTAGCCTGGCACTGAGCCTGTGTAAGTCTACACCACTGAGAATCAGCAATATCTGTCCTGAGCATGGTGCCATGCTAACAACATTGACGGAAAATTATCAGCTCTGAGTTCAGGAAGGACGGTCAACACTAAATGGGAATTTATTTTCATAGAGATGCCAACGAGCTGAGAGAGAGGACTGGACTTTCATCTTTTATGTCAGTTCTGGTCAAATTGGAGGACAAGGAGATCAATGTTTGGTCACTGTACTCCATGTCGATGTGCTCCCGTCAATGTAGCACATGCCAAAGAAGTTATCAGCATTTCTTATCCCACCCACAACATTCCCATTATTTTTTATCCTAGCCCCTTGCATCATTCACAAGGGCCCCAAATGCTTCTGCACAGATCTTTCCCCACCACATTTCACTTTTTCCAACACTTATTTGCATCTCCAGAGCCTACAGTAAATGCCAATCAGGCAATAAGATCAGGACAACCCTACATGATGCCAGCATTTCAGAGACTTCTGGAAAATCTTATGCCTTCTGAGCAGTGGTTTTGCTCCCAGAACTAGTCCTGTTGGGCTGCCTGGTTCTCTGCATTTCCTTGTCGATTAAATGTTTGCAGGTTTGCAGTTTACTTAGCTTTTTTTTTTTTTTTTTTTTTTTTTTTCTGGAGTAGCAAGAAAAAAAAAATCACAATAGAACTGCCCCAAATTGCCAGATGTGATGCAGGATAGGAGCTTAAGTGTTTGCTTGCAGCTAAATGTGATAGGTAATCAAATTAAATTAGCCATATTTAACATCTCTGAAAACATTCCACAGAACTATTCCTGTTGGATTTCCAAAACTGTTTTTCAGGGACCAAATTCTTCTCCCTGTAGGAAAATTCTCATTAATGTCAATGTAGACGTGAACTAAGATAGCACTGAGTGATTTTACTGACATCATATAATAGCAGTTAATAATAATACATTTATAGAAAAGAGATGTGGGTTTGATCCTGTATTTTTTTTTCAATATTACTGCATTTTGCAAGCTCTGCTGCACTGTGTCTGTCTGATATTGTTTGTTCATTAAGACTGCAAACACAACGAACTTGAGGCTGTTTGTTCTGTCCAGTAGTCTGTAAATAACAGTAGCCAAAAAGAAACTCTTCTGTTAACTGAGGTAATATTCCCTGCAGACATACTGCTACTACAGGGAGTCTCTGAAGATTTTTCATGTCTCTGAAGACTTTTTTATGGCCTGCAGCTGTAAAAAGATCAGATCCGATAAGATCACACCTGATAATTAAAGAAGGATATGGGTAGTACTGGGATGGATGATCTCCAGAACTACCCCAAGGCTGCCAGACACTGCTGCTGATGACTCCTTGTACATTTTTCTTCCCCATCAAGTCATTCTGAAACCATTTCTCCCCATGGGATCTGGAGGAGGACTGATATGTAGAAAGCAGAGGTTGCCCAGGTGAAACAATTTTAATGCTACTGCTTCGTCTAAACAAATTTGTGAGCTGACAATACAGCTCACTTTTCTAGGAGAAGACTGGAGCACATTCCAGCAGAAGAATCACCTGTCAAGCCTGCACTGTCAAATTCATATGAAAACATTGCATTTTAACAGTGCTGTCTTATTATGATACTGCTATTAAAACCTGAAGACATAAAGATAGAAGGTGGGAAGATGGACAGTTACCACTTTGGCTCATACCAAAGATTGTTGATGGTGGCAGCCTGTTACCAAGTAGGTAATTCGCATCTACAGAAGCAGTCTGGTTTTCTTTATAAGAAACTGAAACAGGATGCGGGAGATCTGGATTCAAATTGTGTATGTGTGACCTTGGCCATATCTTTTCCCTCTCTGAAGTTGTTTTTTTTTCCCCTGAAAAGTAAAGATACTGATATTTCTAGTGTTTGTCAGATCCAAACTGATTGTAAGTTCTTTTTTTTTTTTTTTTTTTTTTTTTTTTTTTTTTTTTTTTTTTTTTTGTAAGAGTGAGTCAGTACACCACCTCCCTCTGTGGGGCATCATCACAGCTGGGATCTGTTGGTACTCTGGTAACCCCTGGGATAATAGCAGTTCTCATTAAGGACTCTATTTTAAAAAAATGTGCTTTATCATGGCTAAAGAAATCCTCTTTCAGATTATTAATTAAAATGAAATCCAATTGTCTTCACCTATGGACCATGACATTTGCAGTGGGAATGTTAAGGGCAGAGAAATGTAAAACAGCTGTCTCAAAAGTTTGCTGCATGAAGGTCTGCAGCTGTGTTTGTCCCCTCCTTTCCCCTCCCCTAATGCATTGTTTCAAATATATTGCTTATTGACTGATAGACTTATTGATGAATTATCCAGCAGTGATCCAGCCCAGGGAGGTCAGTAGGGTGCAATTACAAGCAGAACAGGCTTGGGTGTGCTTCTGAACTACTCCTCCCTGCACAGCTCTTTCAGTATGCATATCACATCTCCCTGCTTGTAGCAGGCTGATGAGTGTGTGCAGTTAGTGCAGGCACACACATACTTCTGCGCTTTCCCTGAAAGTGGAGCATTAGCAACTGCAGTCAAAAAGCACCCTTGCTTCTTCAGCTCTGATCCTAGCAGCAACTGTCTAATTCTGTCTGGAGGAACTAGGAGACAGCACTGGAGGCAAGTTTAAAAAGGACCTAGTGACACCCTGCTGTCACATCTGGTTTCATGAATCTACTTATTAGTAGTCCATTTACAATTACTTTCCTAGTCCCATCAGTAGTGTATATCCTTGAGAACTGGCTGACTGGGAAGGAAGGAGCACACTGCTGAAGGTATGTTGCAGTCTTCTTTGCCTTACATCTTGTGCTGAATGTTTCTATCTGTGCATCTCACTTGCAGACATTCCTGGTCTATGCAGTTTTACACTGTGGACTGCTGGAGCATGGCTTTAGCAAAGCATATCAATAGAAAGAAATGGCCAGGTACCTTATTTTGTTGTTCTTGTTTTATTTTCTTTCCCCTCAGCAAACAATGCAGATTGTTTGTTAAGGGCTAAAATTTTATGATTGGATTAAACTTTCAGGGAAGATGACAACTCTGGCTTCATTTCATATCACAAGCAAATAAAATACTATTATTTCTAACAGGGCAAAATTTCCAGTCATCATCTGTTTAACTGTGGACATGGAACATTGCTTTCAAATTGATGTGTTTATTAAATGTGGTCTGTGCGTGCACTGCCAGCTGAAATTTGCATACATGTTCTGAAATTTGAAGGAAAAAAAAAAAATCACTCATTAACTTTCAAAATGCTCTGGACTGCAGCACACCTCCTTAGAAAAGAG
Organism: Heteronetta atricapilla; assembly: GCA_011075105.1. Taxonomy (NCBI): domain Eukaryota; kingdom Metazoa; phylum Chordata; class Aves; order Anseriformes; family Anatidae; genus Heteronetta; species Heteronetta atricapilla. The sequence continues at coordinate 203,109,128 of CM021731.1, read as the reverse complement.
AAGTCAGGCAGGTTTTTCATTTCACTTAAGTTCTCTTACTGGCATGTATTCATCTGGTAAAAACTCTTTGCCAAATCCAAGAAGTTTGCTGTTATTGCATTTCCATAAATGTAACAGCTGTGAAAAGCATGAATATTCATCCTGTTTGGATTTTTCCTCCAAAGACTTTTTATGATAATTCCGACTTTTCAAGGGGATGGGAACTTAGATAAAAGTGTTTGGCAGGTTGAGATATTTTGATTAGCAATGTATGAGTGTTTCCTCAAATAAACATAATACAGGTAAGGATGTAAAGCAGTAAATAGATGTCTGCACATCATGTTTACTTGAAGCCAACTTTATCTGTTGCTTATACTTGTGAATTCTTTTGCTAACAGGTCAAAACCAATGAAAATAAAGTTTATACACTGCTTCTCATGGGACTTTATTGCCCTAATGCTATACGGTTTCTTTTGAGTTTATGACATTGTTAATGCTGTTATGATAAACTGCTAACTTGGTACATCCAGTATTTATAATGATTGGAAACTTATTTTGGGATATTGCTATGGTTAGAGAAGCCCATTTTATGCAGTCTCCTTTGAAATGATTTGATTACTCCCTCCTTAAGAATTTTCCCATTTGTGATTTATCAGAATTACATATGGAACAGATATGGTCTTACCCTGCAGATAGAATTGTCTTGAACATACAGAGGAAGCACGTGTGCATATATGTGTGTGTCTAGCAGTAAGTCACTAAAGGAAGCCAAATAATCCCAGCCGCTTGTAGCTCAATGACTTCTGTATAATTAAAAACATCCTATTAATGTGACATACTGCAGATTTCAGTAACTGTACAGCAAAAGAAAACACCCAGGCAGGAATTTTGTCACATAAAAACTCATTGGAAACCCTCTTGAGGCTGGTAGTGATTACTTTAAAAATCCTCCCAGTCCCTGGGAAGCAGCAGGAGCTGAAGCACACCTGTATCTCCAAAGTGTGTTGAGTGGAGATATTCATGTATGCTCAAAGTGAATTTAAGCTTCCTATTGTCCAGGGACACATCCTTGGCAGTCCTCACCCAGGCTGGACCTTGCTGCTCTCTGGTGCCAAGGTCAGCGTGGTGGTGGCAGGGATGCTCCAGCTCTCAGCCCACAGTGGGCTGTCACTCACTGTGTCCTACTCAGAGCAGGGACAGGGAAAAGCTGTTTGTCCTTTTCATCTGTTTTCATTTTTAATGCCATCTGTATCAGCCTGGTGCTTAGGCACAAACTTTCTGGTGTTTTTCATGTTTTTTTTTTTGTTTTGTTTTTTTTAATTATTATTATTTTATTTTTTATTCCTTTTATTTTTTTTTTTTTTTTCTGTAGTTGTAGTGTGCTGTGGCTCATGATGGGGGCTGCAGGCATAAAAAAAAAAAAAAAGCTCATTTAAATACACGTGAGAAAAACAATTTGATGGGTCAGATTCTGTTTCCAGGGAGAGGAAATCAGATTACCCTCCTGAAATCAGTAGGAAGTTGTTTACATGAACAGAAGTTGTTTACATATGTGCAAACTGGTGTAAAATCTCACTTTCCCTTGGTGCTGTTTGAATTTCTGTGACCTGAGGACCTGGATCCATTCCTTTAAAGCTTGGTTTTATTCCAGGAAAAATAGCCAAAATGGAGAATTTGTCTTTTCACTCACTGGGCACAAAAACCTGCCTGTGTGAAATAATTGCAGGTATCAGAGCAACCTCCTTTTATCTTTCACCAAAGCCTATGGAGAGAAAACCAAACAAACAAATCAGCAACAAACAAACAAAAACCCAACAAGCGAACACCAAACCCCCAGCACCCTCCCAAACCTTCTCTGTTTAGTTGCCTTTAAGACACATATAGTCCTCTCAGCTACTTTAATGTGTGCCAGTTTCTGCACCACGGCAGTCTCATGCTGCCTCCTTCCTGACCTCCACCACCGCTTCTGAAGAAATGAGAGGTAATTCAGCTCGCCCTCTTGGCCACCTCAGCCCTGCCCTTCTTCAAAGCAGATTTGTCGATCATATAAAATGCAATCGCTGATGCGTTTCTGTGCTGGCTTGCTAGTCGAAACCAGCATCCGGAGATTCATGCATTTCGTTAAGTTACGGTCTCGCAGCGCTACGTTTACCAAGCCCTCTAGTGTCTTGAGGTGTTTTATGCAAAGGGGTCCCTTTTGCTGCTGCCTGCAATACTGGAGGCAAAGAGGGGGATTTTGAAATGGCTCATGACAGATTAGTGAAGTTATTAAGATCTGGAGTGATTGGTGAAGGTGACAGAGCATCCGTGCTTCCACCTGGAAAAATAGAATTCTTTTGTGTACTTTGCACACCAACACTTGTATAATTATTACTGCTACATGGTTATGAGTCTGTCAGAGGCTGGTTACACAGAGACTGCAGAGTTGTAGAAGATAGTTAAGTATTTACACGCTTCAACAGGGATTTCTGAAAGTGTATTCTATCACAAGCGTGCTGCAGCACTGGAGTGCTGCACAGCTTTTTCAGCTCTCTAATGAATGATAGCTGAAAATGAAGATGAAGGGAAGAAAATGCCATGAAGCTTCAATATTGTAGCAAACTAGGATCCAGATGGCAAGCCTTTTTACAGCAATATGCTGGATTAACTTTAAGATTCCCCTGGCTACTACTCTCCTGTTTAATGTGTCTTTCCTCAATGCTATTTCAGTATGATTTTTTTTTTTTTTTTCAAAGTAATGCCATAAAAACGTGTGGTTTCAGGCATAGTCTGCTTTCAGAAGAACTTTCCTCCTCTGTTAACACCTTCAGAGCTAATTAACTGATTTCACTATCAGTAGCATCAATGTGAACTCTAAGTTGAATAGGGAACATTCCACTTGCATTCACAGCGCCATGCACAGCATGAAACAAACCAGATGATTTACATACAAAGGAAGAGAATTAACCTCTTTGGGGAAGAACAGGTTTTCACTATTCTGAGCTGTAACTCTAGCTAGAAATCATTTTTGACAGTGCAGCTGCAATAATGGCTGAAATTATCTGCAGGGAAATTTCAACCCCCTGTTCAGTGTTGTCCCCCTGTCAGTCTTTTCTAGGGCTGGAGGTTGGGTAGTCATGTTTCTCCCTGTAACTTGCAGATCCAGCCCTATCTTCTTGTAAACTGCAGCTGGTGTTTGAATTTGTTCTTCCATCCTTGTGTAGCCATAGCAAGGATCACTAATGTCTTCACCTTCCTGAAAAGTTAGTCGGTGAGACACCCAGTGGTGACAGTGAGCACCGGTGATCTGGCTGGTGGGACCTGCTGGGTGCCTTCCTGCACACTGCGGGGATAAATAAAGAGTGCCAATCTATAAGTTTAATAATTCATCATGAACCTTCATCCCCTGTCTAACCTAGACACCAAAAGTGTTGCCATCTGTCTGCCACGAGAGCCTTTCCCAATCTGTATTCATCCTTCTTATGCTTCAGTTGATGGAGACATGGAGGCTTGTATTTGTGGAGAAATACAGCTACTGTATAGTCTAAAGAAACACTCCAGCAGCTGCTAGCAGCATTAAGCTCATATCACGTCTACAGACTAGCCACAATAGTATGTTTTAGTAAATAGAGCTTTACTCCAGCAGAAGTGTTGTCAGAAAGCCAGCTTCAGGCAATGCAATGCTTATGACTCTCTTTTTTATTCTCAATTTCTGTCACTACTTGACACAGATTGAATAAAAAATGTTGAAAAAAAATATTAAATGAAGTGTCTCCAGAACATCTCAATTATTTTGGCCTAGATTTTAACATTTTCGTAAGCTGGTCAGTGGACTTAAAAACTGTATGTCTACAAACATGAAGATCAGCAAGCCCCTCTCTTTTTCTTCTGTCTATAATGTGTAAGACATTTCTAAATCATGTTAAAATCAGCATGAAGAAAGACACATCCAAGTCCTAGAATGTGATACAGTTCCTCTGCTTCCTAGCATTGCCTAAACTGATAACTAAGCACTTTATACATCTCACTGCTTAGCGTGAATGTTCCTTTGGGCTACCTCTAGGTGTTTGCTATGGATAGACTCCCACTTTGAACACATGCTTTTCTAGATTCCATGGATAGCACATCTAGACCTTAATTATCCAGGCTTAATAGCCATTTGACTGCAGTCAACACCTCAGGGAATCCTTAAGCCCCAGATTTGGTCAGTACAAATATATATACAGTCAGTACAATACAAATAACTCATTTGTAGCAGTCACTGTGATGCTGTCATGCCCATCTTTTCCATAATGGCAAATAATCAACATACTTTTCCAGAGGGTTGAAGACCTGAGTTTTAATTCCACTTCAGCCTGGACTTTTAGACTCCCCTTTCCCATGAATGTAGTCTACTACCAAGCTAAGGAGTACTCTGGAGAAGAAGGAAGTTGAATCCTCTTTTTGGTTAGGATCTGCAACCTTGTATATAAAAGACTGGTGTACAAGGAGAGAAGGGAATAAGAAATCTGACTCTAGTCTTTTCATTAGTGGTGTTTTCATTTTTCTGGTGTATAATTTCCATTCCTATGATTGCTGCTAATTTTCATCCTGTACTGTTCTGAAGTATGCATGTATCATAATCCCAAAGAGTAGGAATAGGAGACTGGGACTCTTTCTGGTTGGGCTCAGGCTCCCCCGTGTCTGATTTTTTCTAGTCCTGCATTCTGAGACACTTTATTGTACTCTAGGGGCTACCCTTCTAGAAAACCTTAGATCTGTTATGTATAGGAAAAGATTCAGGTGCCTAATTCAGGTTCAGGTTGGATATCAAGACAAAGTGCTTCACCGAGAGGGTGGTTGGGCACTGGAACAGGCTCCCCAGGGCAGTGGTCATGACACTGAGCTTTCCAGAGTTTAAGAAGCATTTGGACAATTCTCTCGGACATAGGGTCTGATTTTGGGGTGTTCCTGTGTGGAACCAGGAATTGGACTCCATGATCCTTGTGGGGCCCTTCAAACTCAAGATATTCTATGATTATGTGATTCTAATTATAATTGTTTGATAATATCTGAAATGTTTTAAGAAATCCACCTGGCCTCCAGCTGTCATATGAGAGGGCAGGAGTCTCCTGCAAGTCCTGTGTAGTACTTGCCAATGTTATGAAAATGTTTCAGATAACCTCTAGGTGTCCTATTGGAGCTAGAAACTCCTGTTTGGGCAGCTAAAAACAATTGAGAGTATTCTGATATGTCAGTGGTAACTTCCAGCCAGAAGCCAACTGTAGTATTCAACTCCAGATTAATCCTAAAAATAGATATCTGTCTGGTCAGCTAAATAGCTTTTTAGGCTCTGCTGACTGTATTGACCAAATCATTATTACCTCAAATGGGCACTTAGTCTTCTGGTGTAAGATAGACATGGGGCTGATGAAAATACCTATGAAAGATGTGGGTCTTCCTGCAGTGAAAGCTTGAGAGTGAAGAGGGCATCCTGCAGCATCTTAACACTACATTCTACATTTAACAACAAAAATGAGCCCTAATGGTCTACCATGTATAAGTGAAGAGAGTTGCTGTTGTCACCAGCTGTTTCTTGGAAAGATTCAGCTCTTTTCCATTAGACATGAAGGGTGTGTTAAGCTGAATACCTCTTTCCTTACACCATTAGAAAATATTATCTTTCTCCACTGTCTTAAAAGGAGTTTTAGTGCTCACTTTAGATGTCTAAATCAAGTGTCAATGATAGGACCATCACAGTCCTTGAAATGCTGCAAAAGCTACCTGGCTTTTGAACCCTAATATTTATGAATGGCTGAAGTGAGTGCAAGGGTAAAAAGCCTCTGCCTGCAGACACTCCAAAGGCTTGTACATGTAACAAGGGGTTAAAAGGTCATTGATAAATCCAAAAGGAAAGAAGAAACTCAGAAAGAAAGCTCTCCCAGAGATGCCCTGAGCAGTAGTAGCTCTTAACTGATCCAGCAAACTTTCTTCTGTCCTGTTGGAAGTATTCCAGTAATGCACCAGTTATCTATCATTCCCTGGAAGGATGGCTGGATATCATCAGTTTTTAAATATTTGCACTAAAATGAGAAAACAAACAAACAATCAGAAAAAAAGGCATAAATATGCTGTTCACAAAACAATAAGCACCCCCATATGTCATAATAATGGGAAATTTGGTCTCTAATCAGTTGACCATTTGACACGGTGGTGGTGAGTGCTTTCCTCTTTATCACCTGTGCTCTGGACTATCAGCCCTTTCAAACCAATAATTTACTGTAGTGGACATTGCTGAGGGTGAGGAGGAATAATTAATTGCAGGAAAATACTGTTTCCTTGCTGGAAAGTTACTAAGCAGAGCTATGGCAGTGTGAATAATGCATGAGGTGATTTCCTTTCAGGAAAGCTACTAGTAAACATTTTCACTAGTTGAAGATTTGGACTTGGCAATAAAGTGGTATTTACATTGTTTTGGTGATACAGAAAGCAGTTAGGGAACAATTATGTGATTCTCTCATATTGTATGACTCTGGAGAAATGTCAGTATCCAATTAAATAAAAGGAATTAAATAAATGATGAGAAAATTTAACATTAATCTAGTTTCAGGTGCATGGGTAAGTTATTGCTTACATTTTAAAGACCCAATATAAAATACCTTTCAATTTTATTTTTCAAGATGAATGTTGCTATGGTTTCTTTAAATATGGGTAATAAAAAATAATTTCTAAATACTTTCAATTAACTATTTTAACTTACTATTTGTAAATGAGTTTATAGTGGTAGCTATTACTCTTTTAAAAATAAAGATATTAAAACCTCATGTTTATGAAAGAAGATGGAAGATGTAGTTGAGCATATCAAAAATGAATACAGAAAGCTCTCTAACATTTTTTCCATTGTACTAGGTTTTTCTAATTTTTTTTCCAGATAACAATTTTTCTAAATTGTTATCTGAAAGCCATCAAGTTCTCACAAGTTGAGGAACATAAATCATAGCAGGATAGGCAGCCTCCTGTTTCATTCATTGAGCTCCATATGGTTATCTAACTCATGTTCCCGCATCCCAGGGTCCTAAAATGCTTAAGTCAACATTCCTTCTGAATTGTGATACGTCATGTTAATCAGCCTCTACAGTGTCCAAAAAATGTATGTAAATTAGACTTTTGATGAACCAGAATATTTTTACAGGATTTTTGCATAAATCACATATGCAAGCATGCACACACACACACAACCTGTTTAGAGAGGGGGATATTTTTGGACCTCATTTGTTTTTGAAGTAGATTGCAGCCAGCACGCTGATGCTGCTTGTGAGCAGGAACATATGTGGCAGCATTCCAGGTCCCATGGCAAGAAATGGCTTGAGCTTAAGTCCATTCTTGGCCAGAAAAATTGTACCAAGGAGAAAGAAACATAACAGTTTCCTCTTTCTTTGTCCTCCTTCCTCCCCATGCCCTTTTCTTGTACCCTGATGGTTGTTTTGTGGGTTGCCTGGTGACAGCAGTATGGTTTTTTTTTATGGTTATCATAGGAGAAGACTATCATGTTATGGTAGATTAATGGTTTTGCCTAATTTGTTCTTTCAGCAAAAACAAAACCCCAAAATCAAAAGATTTGATTTGAGCTTAAATCAATTTATATCAATTTTAAGTTGATTTACTGACTTTCATATTTCTTATCGACCAACACGTCCCACAGAAAGCTATTGCTAAGGCTGGATAGGAGGAGTTGCATAATTAAGCATGGTCCAGCTGCAGATCCTTCCAGTTTCATTCTCTTCTTCTCAAGTATCTTGCTATATTTTTGTGCTCCATCTTGTCCTTAAAGGTTGTATTCAGGCTGCTTACAAGGGATGTCTGGTTCATCTGTCCCTCCCTCCTGCTGGAGAGTGTGATGCTGAGGCAGCAAAGCATAAGCCACATAGGCAGGGCTTTCTGTCTGCCTCAGAGGCCAACAGAAAGATACAGGCACAAGAACTTAGTGAGGCTCTTAGGCTTAGCTGAATAGGCAAGAACCATCCATTGCTGTATATTTGAACAGCTGGGACCCTAGCTTCCACGAATTATCACTCCACCTTCTACATCTTGTGTCCCTTACAAGGAAAAACTGTCTCTGAAACTGTAGTTTTGCTAATTTAAAGACCTTTCTGATATATCTAACAAATGAAGGTACCCACTATTGAAAGCATGTCAAACCTCACCAAGAAAGTATCAGACAATGTCTACTTATATTTTCCAGACATGTTGCAGTTTAAGGACCTTTCTTCTTTAGCTTCCTTAGCACCAACATTCCCTTTTCTAAAAGTTATTAGGCTTTCATGAGGCTGTTGTGGGCCATATAGGTATCACATCCTTTGTGCATTTGGGCCTTAAAAAGCTTGTCTGGTGTTACACAGTGCATTCTTTCTGCAAACTATATCAGTAATATGAATTCACTGATTATAATAAATGTTATGCATAAACTAAAAAGATACTCTACCTCTATTATCTATATATAGATATTTCAAAAGGAGTACATAAATGTATCATACTTATTCACCAGGACACACATGCACAGAAATGCATACATAGAAGCATATATGCAATCATATCTACAATGTATGATACAAGTCACTTATAACAATGAAAAGTTAGAAAAAGACAATGATTTGTCATCTAAGCCAAGTTCCACAAAGTGCATTGAATATTAGGTTAAAACATCAGATGACTACAGAGACAGACAGGTTGGCTGTTGCCTTTTTAAGGATGTATCAGAGCTTTTAAGTATGTGCAATTTTATGGCTAAATATAAACAGAAGAATCCTTCAATAATCATAAATACAGCTGTAGAGCCAAATTCTCCTAATGATGTAACAGCAATATATATAGAGAGAGATACACATATATATTCAAAATCACGGTTTGAAGTTCTTAATTCTCAACACCGAAGTCTCAATTTCCTGCCAATTTTATAATTTTTCCTGTTGTCAATTGCTTTCTAAAATAACTTTGAATGAGGTTGAATTAAGTTTTAAATTTAAAAAAAATAGAAGCAGGTGCTGTGTCTATATCCACTGCCACATCCCTTTCTTTGTGTCTTGTATCACTGCTTTCTGGAACAAGCTCTTTGATCCTGTTGCTTGTTGTTAATTTTGCACTGCCTGCTGGTGGAAGCTGGGGAGGGGAAAGTTGCAAAATATTAAGACAGAGAGTAAGTTTAAGCTGTTTAAAAATAGATAAGTTTTTCAAACTGAGTAGAAATAGGATAGTATTACTGGTGAGAGTTTCAATAACAACCATGCTATCAGTGGTTTAAATGTGTGTTGGGTTTGGGTGCTTTTAATGGCAATAATTAGGTAATCAATATTGTTTTAGAAAGGAAAAATATCCTGCTTAACAACAGAATAACATTGATTAGCTAAGCTAGTACCATTTTAAGAAACATTAAGTAATCAAGACTATTTCCATGATGACATCCCAAAGAGAGAGAAAATCAGGCAAATCTAGTATTGGATGAAGCTGGGTTTGCACTTAAGCTGTTGCTCAGGAAATAATGCCTGATAGCTTTCTCTGTGCAGTCATTGTAGTAGAAATGTGTGATGGAGGCACTACACTATCTGTTCATTTCAATGAACTTGGATCTTATCCCAGGTATAAACGAGATGTTTTCTGAAAATCTATATCCCGCTCTACTATTTTCATTACCCTCACTTCATATACTTGTCAGTTTAAACCAATATGTTTACTTTTGGGTATCTTAAAGAAAATAATGAATATATAGAACTTCTGCTTTGATACTTACAGAGAGTTCTCCTGGTGTTTTACAGGAGAAGACACTATTAATAGCTCCATTTAACATCAGAGCAAACTCAGTGGTGGGGTGAGAGAATTTGCAAAGAAACTCTGTGTGCTTGTGGCACAAAGAAGAGGAGTATCCAAAAGGGCTGAATGTTAATTTGCTTCTATATCTACTTAGGAACCTTGACCTTTTTAAATTAAGTATCCAAATCGATCCAGAAGTACCTAAAGTTACATTTATATGACCAGTTACAGTCATAGCTGCATCTGTTCAAACACTGGAAAGCAAGAATATGTAGACAACTAGAACCGATCATTCTGATCAGGGTTCTCAGAAAGATCAACTTTTCTTGGAGGTAGGATGCTGAGTCCTTGTCTATGTTTTATTCCAGGTAATGACATTACAGCACTGCTTTTGCTAAACCTGGGGGTGGAATGGCAGTGAAGTATCATTTGGCCTATGCATGGTTTTGCACAGGAATCAAAGAGTGTGCTTTTGGTGAAGTGTACAATATCTATGGGGATGGATCCTGGGCACTAAGAAATAACACTAATGTTTAGAAAGAGCTAAAAAGTGTAAGTAAAGAACTGGTTGTTATTGACTATTCTCAATACATTCAATTCTCCAAGCCATTTGAAACCAAGCGGGGATTCCATGAATCTCATTTCCAGACATAAGAACAGTCAACATCCCTTCTCCCAAGAGTTAACTTATCAGACACTCCGTGTTTCATGATCTATGAGCATGTACTTAAAGCATATACTCCTGGAGGAAAGTCATTACATATAAATCACAAGTTTCATTGGGGAAAAATACTTGCAGCCTTTAGAGCCTTAAGAGGCAAAGCTTGAAAATATGATCCCTCTATATTATGAAAGTCAAAATTGGAAACTAAAGTATCAGTTTCAAAATTATGTTCCTTAAGAGTAGCAAACAAATAAAAATTGGTTCATTTCATTTTTGTGATGCTCAGAGCGAAGTAGTAAATATACTTTTAAGTATTCAAGTATAAGTTTGCTGTAATTAGAGCTTAATTGTTGAGCAGATGGGAAGTTTAGTTTTAGACGTGTCAGGAAAGTTACTGCATATCCAATTTTAGTTAAGAGGTCCTACATAGCCTTTGTCCCTCAGGAATTTTGCTTTTAGCTGTATAAGGTCTTTAAGTGAAAGATAACATTAGAATCACAGAATCATTAAGATTGGAAAATACCCTCACAATCATCTAGTCCAACCATCACCCTACTATCAATATCACCCGTTAAACCTTGTTCTTAAGCACAAGGTGCAACCTTTCCTTGAACACCCCCAGGGACAGTGATGCCACCACTTCCATTATTCCATTATGATCTGGGAGAGGAATAAAAGTGATATATATGCATTTATAGAAGGTTGGAGGAGAAGCTCAAGAACCTCTGTCTTAGTTTTCTGTTTCTGATGTAGATTATATTACATAGATTATAAGTGAAATACCTTCTTGCTTTCTGGTATCTTCTCAGACAATTGGTGTTTTACATGGATTGGTTGACTGTGGAGTTTCAGATTCACACATGTAAAAGATTAATGACACACAATGTAAAATACTTTTTTTTTTTTTTCATTATAAAATTTACCCAAAAACATTTTCTAGGATTCAGTACTCTAAAAGGCTTGACATAATGTTGCCCATCACAATCCTTCTTCTGACAGGTTTTACAGGTTTTATATTCATTTTACTTCTTTTCTAGATCAGGAAATTGGAAATAACTGGCAATAACTTTCCAACCTGCAGTTGTACACAGCTGGATTCATTTGCCAGAAGACTGAATGCAAAATAATGGCTAGAATAGATCTGGTCTTTTACACTTTTAGAGTACTCTGGAAATTTAGAATGTCTTGAACAATCATCAGAAAACAGGTCTTATTATATAGGAGCCAATGATCAATACGCACTTTCTGACATTGTAGACTTGATAACGGTAAATATATTGATAAGTTATGTGAAGCTGTATGAATTCAAATAGAAGTTTTTTTTTTTTTTTTTTTTTTTTTTTTTTTCTTAATAAAGATATTTTACATGGTCAGATACACCAAATTGTCTTACCGTATATATTAGATCACCTTGCAAAATCCTCAGAATCAGGGAGCTGTGGAAGTGACAGTTTTTCTCTGAATTACGTTATTTTGATCATACTGATAAGTTGAGCAGTAATCATAAGGGTGATAGATAAGAAAAGATGTCCTTCAGGACATCATGTTCAGGACAGGCAAATGTGGCTAAATAACCTTGTGTATTCATGACAAGACAGATTATTTAGCCGTAGAAAAACATTAAAAAAAAAAAAAAAAGATAAAATTGGGACCTGTATTGAAAAATCATTTGATAAAGAATGGGAAAAGACAGTTCCAGGAGTCTCTGTGGGTTCGGAAGTCTAATAATTGTCTAGAAATAGCAAATGCTGTAACAAAGGAAATAAAGAAATACCACTGGAAGTTATATTATTATGGGACTTACATTTTTCAGATACACAGAGCTGCTAACACCAATAGTTCCCATCTTTCTAGATTCAATACCAGGAATATTTTGTCTTAAAAATCACTGAATAAACACTGCAATTGTAATTAGTTTTTGTGACAATTAACCCCTCATCACCTGTGATATTTGCCTCGCTAAAAAATTATGGTTTATTCCTAGTCTGAATTTTTCAAGTTTCTAAGCGATCTTTTTAATATGTTTATCTTATAGACTGAAGGGCTATCTATTGTCAAAGTTCTATTTCTCTTTTAGGTTCTTATGGCATGTGATTGAGACTCTTGTGGTCTGAATGATAAACTAACTGGATTGATTTCATCCTTTTTTTTTTTTTTTTTTTTTTTTTTTTTTAAATTGCTACACATGTTTTCCAGTCTATAGAGTGGTTCTATAGTCAGAAAGTGGTTCTTTTCTGAATCTTTTCTGAGGGTTTTAGTATCCTTCTTAATAAATGGAGGGCAGAACTGTTCACAGAATTACAGCAGGTGTTATAACTTTGACAAACATGGGTGTTTGTTGTTGTTAGGTTTCATTTCTTTGTTTGTTTTAATCCTGTGGAGTATTTCCATGTTTATAATTATAAAATCATATTAATCCTTTTGGTAACAATGTATTAGTATGAAGTTACTCTCATTTTTTTTAACCCTTAATGGTCTTTTTAAGACCATTACAAAACTGCATCTTTCAAGACAGAAGCTGCCATTGCATTATCATGACCTACATTTTTGCCTTTGATGTGTGCTTTTATATTTGAAACACATGCAGTTTGCTTACAGACTATAGAGATGACTTGTCCTCCTCCTTTATTTATTTCTCACTAGGCTTTTGGTCATTAACAAATTTAGTATATTTTGTTTATGTGGTTTTATTGTGGTCTTATTCCAAAACAATTGGTAAAAAGATTAAGAAATACGATTGGTAAAAAGATTAAGAAATACAGAACCAAACAGAATGAAAAAATCTCATGTTTGTGTCTACTTGAAATGCAGATGTTTGACAATGATTCTGATTTAGGCTTGTGTTCTGAATCTTATTATACAACAAGTTTTTAATCCTTTTAATATATGAATGCTAAATTGTTCAAGTCACTCAAGGTATCATGTGGTCTCAAACATATTGCAGAAATCTATTCCAGCAACATAATTATTTTCATAATACAAAGTTGTAAACATATCAAAATGTTACCAATATATTTTAATTTTCTACAAATGCATAATACGACTACTTGTAGAGCATTATTTTAATTATTGACATGATTTCATTTTAACTGTTCTATGATTTCATCCAGGAAAATGTTGCATTAGCAACTCTATAAATTCCTGTATTAAAAAAGATATATCCTTCTAAAAAATATTTTCAAAACAACTTTATTCTGGAACATCTCTAAAGCTCCAACATATATTTCAAAATCAGCATTTATGGTCTAGATAGTTCTTTGGGCATATGCTTAAATGAATTACCTGGATTTGCTCACCATGAAATTCTCAGTTTTTGTAACTGGTAATCAATATTATTATTACAAGGTATGTTTGGGGTCAATAGTGTTTCACTAACTTTGTCCTATGACTACATTATTACTTCTTCTTTTCAACACTTTTTTACTGAGAAATATCTGTCATATATTGTTCCTAATAATTCTATTTTATCTACACAGTAATTTACACAGTTGGTTATGCAATCCAGTGCGGAAGGAACTTGCGTTTTAAACTCTGGATGACATTTAATTCAGTCTGCTTTATGACAGCCAACAATGTAACTCTCACTGTAGCACTAGGTACAAAAGAAGAAAAGATTATGTCTCTGACTGCATAAGTCTTACCTTTCAAGTAACTTGATTTTTCTTCTTCAGCAAAATATGGTGATGGCTCCCCTGTAAGTCTAATTATAAATTCCAGAATAATTGAGAGTTGGCACTGTTCTGTCATTAACTGGTTTACAAAATCAGCAAGATTTTATTTTTTTTAATGAACTTTCCTTTAAGTTAAGTTATTATTATTGTTATAAAAGGGAGGAAATGTTTTTTGAATAGAGGCATAATTGGAAGCTTTTTCTTACTGATTCTGTCAGTTATTTGATGTTGACATCAAATTATTTTCCATACATGACCAAACTGAAGAATCATAATGGTTAATTGTCAGAAAAAACTTTAAAATTCAGCAACGATATTTGAAGGTAAAGAATTATTAAAGAAATCAATGCTTGCTCTCATTCTAATAACCAAATGAATGCAGAAACAGAATGAATTAAGAAGCAGGAATCCATGGACCCTTCTCTTGTAAATCAGAGTATATAGGCTATACTGATGTAGACTCTATTTATAATATTCTCATGTTTGAAATGCCAATTGACTGAATTTCAGAAAAAAGTTCTCTCTCAATGATTGCTGTTAAAAACATTGCTTGTCTTTTTATTTTTCCTTCATCTGTGGCTAGATATTCTGTTTCTATCAGACTTGATTGCTTCCCACAGTGATTTACCCGTGGAGCAGGGGCTGATGTAGTATAGCCCTGATTTATTTCTTTCTGTTTCCAGTTAAAAAATATTTTCATAAGCATATAAAATCCTAATGCATTTCTCAAACTGTTTCATGAGAAAGTGGATGCCCACCTGACTTTTCCGAAAGTAAATGGTCAGTACACGTGAAAGAGATGATAGATACCTAATGACACATGCTAATGTTGTAGTATACAGTGTTTTTGAGGAACATATTTAAAAAGATGGAGTATTTATTTCAAAAGCAGATACTGTATGTATCTGCTGTTGTTGGCCTACTGTTGTTTCATAGTTTCCCTAGTCTCATACACTGCTCTGGTACGGTATAGACAGGATAAAAAAAAAAAAAAATTACATAAAAGAACAGAAGTCACAAACAAAGTTGGAGAACATGTAATTTCCATTATACACAGTTTATATCTCTACTTTTACCTATATGTAACACTTGGTTAAAAGGGTTAAATATTGCTTTTGAATGTCCTTTGGCAATGTTTGAAACTTGCTCAAAACCTGAAAAACACTGGAACTACGTAAGTAGGAACTACGGAATTGAATCTATCCATTTTATACTTCCTCTGTTAGATTAGAGCAATCTTTCTGTAATGATGAGGAGAATTTAAAGTTACTTAGGGTATAATTCTTGAAGATAAGAAAGAAATATTTCTGCTCAAAAGAGACCTTAGCTAAACATAAGTATGTTAGACCTTAATTTAGTATAAAATATGTCAACCAGCACTTAGACAAATCTACTGCAGGACTATCACACTTGTTTAATTGCTCACATGAAAACAACATGGCAAAAGGTTTGGAGAACATTCTGCCCTTCCTGTGTCAAAGACTCTCCCAGCTTATATCAAATATGATTAATCTCTCCAATGTCAATTTCGAAGGCTCACACATGTATGCTTCACTTTGTTACAAGTCTACCGGGAGATGGACTTAAATCACTTGAATGAATATTGGAGGGAGAGCTTTGCTGAGCTGAATTCATTTGGTTCAGATTTTGTTTGTGGTGTTCACCTTGAAAAAATATTGAAAGTCTCTCAATATATTTGAATTACTGTTTGGAAATATTTTCAATAAATCTTTTTAAGGAGGCAACTGGAGAACTGGATTTTATAGGAAAAAATCCATCCTAATGAATACCACAGTAAGCCATCCAAACATTCATGTAAGAATTCATCTGAAAAGAGGCCATAACTAATACTTAAAACTTAACAGGTGAACTATATGATTTTTGAAAAACAAACCACCACCAACAACAACTTTAGAGACAGTTAGGAATTAGTCTCTTGTGAAAATATGGAAATTATTGTATCTGAACTTTTAAAAATGCCCATGAATTCTGTACTTTATTTTTTTTTCTTTTTAATTACATTTAATAACAAGGCATGTCTGAAAGAATTACTTTCCTTTTTTTTTCCCCTGAAAAACAAACAACAACAACAACAAAAAAAAAAAAACTCCTCTTTCTCTCATCTTCTCATTAGAATACAAGAATACTTTTTTAATAGCCTGATCCACTTGAAGAAGAAAAAAAGAAAGGAGCAAGTCAGTAATCGTAGCTATGTAAGGACACATGGAACAAAACAGTTCACAGGGCAATTAAAGATCCAGCTTGGAGAACATTGATTCCATTTTAAACTTTGTGCAAACTGAAGAAGACATCTTAGTATTCAATCTTTGAACAGGTGAACATCTAAAAATTTCAATAGGAGAAACATACAAAGGTTTACTGAGATTACTGTCTGATATGTGCTTAGGTACATTATGTATTAATTTGAATCCCTAGAAAGTGCTTGACAGTGTTATAGGTCAGACACAAAAATTCTTTTTTTTTTTTTCTTTTTCAACCCTGCATTTTATTGCACTTTTGAAGTTTGAAAATCATTTAATGGAACTGCAGTTAAAACAAAAAGCTTATCATAAAGATAACAAATCAAATAAATCATGTTGAATCACAGAGGATCAGATTTTTTTTTTTTTTTTTTTTTTTTTCTAATTAAGAGCATGAGCCACAGAATGCAAGGGCACTATCTGGTGAAGGAATTTAGACCCATTTACTAGATACCTCAAGTCTGAGAGAAAGATATGTGTCAACTAGTTCTGAATCTTATTAAAGGTTTAATTAATTTCAATGGGCAGTGTATCAATGGTATACTGGTTAGCACTGAGTTGTGTTAAATGGTAGAGTATACACGTACTTGATACACATGCAGAGAGGAATCTGATTTACTGAGAGGTCTGACAATTTATATGTTCTTTTTGCCTTTCCTTCCTTACACAAAAAATATTCACAATTATGCCTTTTCTGTTGATTATGCCTTGCTTGTTGATTTTTGCCTTGTTTGTTGATTTTTTTTCTTCCTAAAGAATAGTATACTGATTAATGCTTCACTAATTGTAAAAGAAGACTTAGATTGAAATAAAAGCTGGCCATTAATAAGGGTTACTTCTTTTTACTTTACACTTTGTCCAAACAAGCTTGTTCTCTGAAAGAATATAGAAAATAATGACCATTCTATGTCAACACCCACCAAATTGAGATATAGGTACTAAGACAAAGAGAAGAAATCTTTCCCATGGTTTCCAGAACATAGTTGTGTTTTGTTCTCATCTGAATAATCATTTCCCCACCAGGTTTCCAAGGGAAATTCAGTCAGACAAGGGAATAATAATAGACAATCCTCTTGCACGAGCTGAGGTTGGCTAGGGGTGGGAAGTTCCTTGGAAGACAGCATTCAGAAACTTGTACAGAGACCTGGGCTGGGAGGCAAGCTGAAAGGTTTTGGAGAGAGCCACAAGATTCTCCAAAGACACATCTCCTCTCTTTGCCCTTCCATGTGTTGCCTCTCCTCCAGATAAATTCATATAAACTGAAACAACAAAAAATTTCTTATACTTTCCATCATCCTTTCTATGTAAGATATCATGCTTTTACCTAATTATTCAAAGAATTTGACAACTATCCCATCACCCTTGTCCTATTTTATGAAAAAAAAAAAAAGGATATCTTACTCAGTTGTTCTCTGTTTGGCTTCTTTGCATGCAGCTGTGTAGAATCTGGGTGTCTTGCAGGAGATCAGTGTTTCTATAGCTAAAAGGTATGACTGCAACTGAGGTGATATCAGTCACAAAGAGAGGTTTCAGACCACCAAGGAATCATTTTCATGTAACACATTAACTTTTATAATGTATGTCAGAAATCATTACTGCAAACCATTTTGAGATAGGTACAGTAATTGAAAATTAAATTTGTTTATTTCATCCCACCCCTAGTTGGAAAATGTACTTAGTGTAATATTTTGCTTTGTAGGTATTTCCTGGCTCTTTCATTGCACTCACAGGAGAGCTTACAGGCTCTCCCTGAATTGCTGTAATTTATTCTACTAATTTAAAACCACACAGAAAAGAGGCATGTTTGTTTCACTGACAGTCTTTTCATTTTCTTCATATGGATCCCTGTTACAGTTAGGTGAGGTGGAGCACTCGAATGCTCAACGTATCCCATGCATGCAGTCCAGTATATATGTCTTACTCTTATTTCAATGGGAACCATGACTTTCCTACAATTCTCTTTAGGATTTTTTTTTTTTTTTTTTTTTTTTTTTTTTTTTTTTTTTAGGAATTAGGAGACAGTTTCCTGACTTTCTTCTAGAAGAACAGAATATAAAAACTGACCCACTTTATCAGACCAATAGTTCATCTAGCCTAAAAGGCAATAGAAGACAGTCTTTTAGGAAAAGCTTGTGTGGTGGTTTTACTGTGCTAGGCAGCTGAACACCACAACTGCTCTCTCACTCCCCCTCCTCAGATGAGGAGGGGAAGAAGTAAAGGAAAGAACAACTCACCGGTTGAGATAAGGATAATTTAATTAAAGAGAAAAAAAAATATAAGGAAATATTATTATAAATTAAACAATTCAACTAAAGGGAAAAAAAAGGGAAAGGGGAAGAGGAAGGGGGAAATGAAATAACAAAACAAAACAAGTAAAGGCTATGTGGAAGTGCAGAAGAAAGAAATTACTCTCTATTTCCCACAAATGAGCGATGCTTGACCACGTCCTTGAAGCAGGGCTTCAACGCACGTAGCCGGTGTTCGGGAGGAGGACAGACATTTTCATGAGAGCCCACCCTTCCCCTCTTCCTTTTTCCACCTTTTATTGCTGAGTGTGACATCATGTGGTATGGAATATGCCTTTGGTTGGTTTAGGTCAGTTGCCCTGGTGATGTTTCTTTCTCACTTTTTTTGCCCAGTGCCTTAGGAGAGTTAGAGAGAGTCCTGATGCAGTGCCAGCACTTCTCAGCAGTGGACACAACACTAGTGTGATACCACTGCTGTTCTAGCTACAAGTGCAGAGCGCAGCACTGTATGGGCTGCTGCAGGGAAAGTTAACATCCCAGCCAGACCCAGTACAGCTTGTGAAATATATAGACACATTTTTCACCAGTCATTGAAATAGCAATATTAGAAGGGAAATGCCAGCCTGTCCTCTTTAATAACTGCTTATGGACATGTAGCTCATTAGTGGTTCATTTTTTTAAACCTGCTGATGTTGCTTGCATCACAGTCTTCTGTAGCAACAGATTCCAAAAGCTCTGGAAGGCTACTTTTATCTGTTTTGAGTGTTTCACAGTGTCCCTAGAGTGTATGCAATGTATATGTGGGTAGTGACGCTCACTTAACTTTCTGTTTTAAACTGGAGAGTCTTAACTTCTTTAGTCTCTCCTTATAAACCTTTGGTTCTGTCCCCATTGTCATTTTGGTAGGTCTTTGTACCCTCTTTAAGTCTGATATGTCATTCCTTTGCTAGAAGGATGAATCATGGACAATAGCTAAGGTTTTATGCAGTTGCAAATGCAAACTTTCTTTTTTTTTTTTTTTTTTTTTACTCAGTGCCCTTCCTAAAGATGTTCAAATGTGTTGCTTTCCTCAGCTGTTGCTTCACATGGAGCTATGTCACCTCCAAAGCACCTGTATTTTCCTTGGGAATACTCCTTTCTCATCTTGAGAAAGGTTATGCTGTGAAAGATGAGGTTGCCAGCTTTCACTGTTATAAAGGTAGACAGCAAAAAGAGGACTCTGAATCTGATACAAACTTATAACATGTAACCAGGAATTAAAGTTTTTCTCTTTTATACCCTTTACTGGTCAGAAAAGTAAATGTTTACAATTATAATTCTAAAACACATAAAAAAAAGTCCTTCCATGTATCCAAGACTTCTGATGCACTACATTTTTTTTTTTAATTCTTGTGAGCTTTAATCATTTACATAACTGTTTCACCTCATAAACATTTTTTTTTTTTTTTTAAGATAATTTTCTCTTGTAGCTTAGCTACTTACTCTATAATCCAAAACCACTGCTGTGCTCTCAAATTCCTTTAAACTGCTGTAACTCCCAAAACTCACTGCCAGGGGCTAAAGCCATATATTATATAGTACTGATGTTGATCTTTGTCTCACTGAGAAGGTTTTATTTTATTTTATTGAACACAGTAATATTTATTAACTTCAAAGTTCCTCATGGCATATACAATACTTGAAAAATTGCACCTACAGAACTGGGGACAGAGCATGTTTTGAAGGAAGTTGAATCAAATCCTAGCTCGATCTTTAGAAATCCAGACTGTGCTTTGATATCTCTAGCAAAGCTATGTGCTGTTTGAATATCAATCAGGATACACAAGGAAAATAGGTGTTGAGTCATGCAGAGGGATAAAACTGATTGCAACAGATATTACAGGCTATGTTACTCTTAGTTGCTTCACACACACCTGAATTGGTTCTCAGTGGTGGTTTTACCATGATGGACAGCTAAATTCCACCACAACTGCTCTCTTGCTCCCCGTCCTCAAAGGAAGAGGGGGAGAAAACACAGCAGAAAATGGCTCAAGAGTTGAGATAAGGACAGACAAATTGTTCACCAACTACCATCACAGGTAAAACAGACTTGGCATAGGGAGATTTATGTAATTTATTACCTATTGATACAAGTTAGAGCAGTAAGAACTAAAAGCAAATTAAAACCACCTTCCTCCCATCCATCCCCTTCCATCTTCCACCTTTTCTCCCCAAGCAGCATAGGAGAATGGAGAATGGGGGCTGAGGTCAGTCCTTATGCTTCATCTCCGCTGCTCCTTCACGGTCCCTCTCTGCCCCTGCTCCCCGTGGGGTCCCTCCGACAGGATGCTATCCTTCTGGAACTGAGCCTGCAGGGGCTGCCCACAGGCTGCAGCTCTTCAAAAACTGCTCTCACATGGCTGTGTACTATGGGGTCCATCCCTTTTGGAGCAAACTGCTCCAGCACGGGTCCCCCATGGGCGGCAGCTTCCCCCAGACCTCCTGCTCCTGCATGGGCTCCTCTCCACAGGCTGCAGCTCCAGCACGGGACCTCCTGCGGGGGCTCTCCATGGGCCACAGCCTCCTTCAGGCCACATCCACCTGCTCCACCAGGGGCTCCTCCACAGGCTGCAGTGTGGAGATCTGCTCCATGTGGGACCCATAGGCTTCAGGGAGACAGCTTGTTCCACCAGGGGCCTCTCCGCAGGCCACAGGGGAACTTGTGCTGTGTGCCTGGAGCGCCTCCTGCCCTCCTGCTGCAATAACCTTGGGGACTACAGGGCTGCTTCTCTCTCAGTTCTCACCCCTCTCTGCCAGTTGCTGTAGCACAGCAAGATTTTTTCCCCTTCCTTAACTCTGCGCTCCCAGAGTTCCAACCAGCATCACTCATGGCTTGGCTCTGGTCAGCAGCACATCCCTTTTGGAGCTGTCTGGAGCTGGCTCTGATCTGACATGGGGCAGCTGTTGGGCTCTGCTCACAGAGACCACACCTGCAGCCCCCTTGTGGCCAAGACCTTGACACCTGAAATGAGTACAAATGGCTAGAGTACATTATGGCTATAAGATTTAGCAGTCTTTAGAAACATTTCTAGACTTCTGAATACAACATTGCCTTTAATTGCAGCCTGAATTTCAGTTCACTTTTGAGACAAACGGAATGTCTGTGTGGATATTGGTTAGGAGAAAAGGGAATATTGACAATCCTTTGTGGGCAGGTGCCTAATAGAAGATATAATATGTTGGGACAATTTCCTCTGATGTTGAAGTAGCAGGAAAAACAAAACTTTAACTGAACTCTAGAAGCATCTCGCATCTTGATTCTATGTGAAAGTAACTATTTCCCTATGTAAAAAAAAAAGCACTTAGTGTTGATGGTGTTCCTTTTTTTTTTTTTTTTTTTTTTTTTTTTTTTTTTTTTCTTCCCTCCTCTAAGAGTTCCTGCAGTAGTTATTCCAGGAGGAAAGGTGTTGTTTTGCTTAATTATTTGCTGATTACTGAATGAAAATCTAATAATAAAGGGACTATATGAATGTCCCAAATCTGACCACTGACCACAGGGCATAGTCGTGAAAAGCCCAGGATTGTCTTGGGCTGAGAAATACCCAGACCTTCAGGTTGCTTGTGTCTTTCTCAAGTTGTCATTGCAAAAGGCTAGTGTATAGTTCCTGAATTACATATGGTTCATAAGAAGTCCACTTGTATATGTATGGGGATCATAACTATGGTAGGAGGAAGGTGCTAGTTAGCCCAAAACTGCCACCAAAGAATGAAACAAGAGAGCCAGATATGAAGAAGATGGAGCATCTGACCAATTCTGGAGATTTCCTGCATGTACAGTTCAGACCTACTGAGAAATAAGTAGGGACTTGTGTATATGCTCCCTCTCCTACCATGAATCATTTACAGAGCTACATCCATGTTCTCATGTTCAAAGTATGTGTCTTCAGGTTTACACTTTGCTCTTAACATCAAGATACTTTTGCTAACTTAGTTTGCAAAAAGTGAATGGCACCACCTCTACTGCTCCTTTACCTTATCCTCCGGCCTTGCCATTGTTCCCCCTGGCACAGCCCCCCTGGCACAAAAAAAAAAGCTGGGCCTTTACCTTATCCTCCGGCCTTGCCATTGTTCCCCCTGGCAAAATCCATGCTTCAGCCCCATCCCCCTTCTTACCTAGTTTGATAGGGCTTTAAACTAGGTAAGAAGGGGGATGGGGCTGAAGCATGAATTGTTGGGGCTGTGCCAGGGGGAACAATGGCAAGGCTGGAGGATAAGGTAAAGGCCCAGCTGAAGTGCGTCTACACCAATGCACGCAGCATGGGTAACAAACAGGAGGAGCTGGAAGCCATCGTGCAGCGGGCAGGCTACGACTTGGTTGCCATCACGGAGACGTGGTGGGACCAGTCTCATGACTGGAGTGCTGCGATGCCTGGCTATAAGCTCTTCAGAAGGGACAGGCAGCACAGAAGAGGTAGCGGTGTGGCTCTCTATATTAGAGAGTCTTTCGATGTTGTAGAACTCGAGGCTAGGAATGACAAGGTCGAATCCCTTTGGGTTAGGATCGGCAGGGACAACAAGGCTAGTGTTCTGGTCGGGGTCTGCTATAGACCACCGAACCAGGATGAGGAGACAGATGAGGAGTTCTACAGGCAGCTGACAGAAGTTGCGAAATCTTCAGCGCTTGTACTCGTTGGGGATGTCAACTTCCCTGACATATCCTGGAAGCACAACACATCCCAGAGAAAGCAGTCTAGGAGGTTTCTGGAGAGCGTGGAAGATAGCTTCCTGACGCAGCTGATTAGTGAACCTACCAGGGGTGGTGCCCCACTAGACCTTCTCTTCACAAACAGAGAAGGACTGGTGGAGGATGTGATTGTCGGGAGCTGTCTTGGGCAGAGTGACCACGAAATGGTGGAGTTCACTATTCTTGGCAAGGCCAGGAAGGGGACCAGTAAAACCACTGTATTGGATTTTCGGAGGGCTGACTTTGGGCTGCTCAGGACACTAGTTGGTGGAGTTCCTTGGGAGGCGGTTCTAAAGGGCAGAGGGGTCCAGGAAGGCTGGGAGCTCTTCAAGAGGGAAATCCTAATGGCGCAAGAGTGGTCTGTCCCCATGTCCCCAAAGATGAGCCAGCGGGGAAGAAGACCAGCCTGGCTGAACAGAGAATTGTGGCTTGAGCTTAGGAGAAAAAAGAGGGTTTATAATCTTTGGAAAAGTGGGCAGGCCACTAGGGAGGACTATAAGGATGTAGCGAGGCTGTGCAGGGACAAAATCAGGAAGGCCAAAGCTGATCTGGAGCTCAATCTGGCTACTGCCGTTAAAGATAACAAAGAACGTTTTTACAAATACATCAACACAAAAAGGAGGACTAAGGAGAATCTCCATCCTTTACTGGATGCAGGGGGAAACTTACAAGAGATGAGGAAAAGGCGGAGGTGCTCAATGCCTTCTTTGCCTCAGTCTTTAGCGGCAATACCAGTTGTTCTCTGGATACCCAGTACCTTGAGCTGGTGGAAGGGGATGTGGAGCAGGATGTGGCCCTCACCGTCCATGAAGAACTGGTTGGTGACCTGCTACGGCACTTGGATGTGCGCAAGTCGATGGGGCCGGGTGGGATCCACCCAAGGGTACTGAGAGAACTGGCAGAGGAGCTGGCCAAGCCCCTATCCATCATTTATCAGCAGACCTTGCTATCGGGGGAGGTCCCAGCTGACTGGCGGCTAGCAAATGTGACGCCCATCTACAAGAAGGGCCGGAGGGCAGACCCGGGGAACTATAGGCCTGTCAGTTTGACCTCAGTGCCAGGGAAGCTCATGGAGCAGATCCTCTTGAGAGTCATCATGCGGCACTTGAAGGGCAAGCAGGCGATCATGCCCAGTCAGCATGGGTTTATGGAAGGCAGATCCTGCTTGACGAACCTGATCTCCTTCTATGACAAAGTGACGCGCTGGGTGGATGAGGGAAAGGCTGTGGATGTGGTCTACCTTGACTTCAGCAAGGCTTTTGACACCATCTCCCACAGCATTCTCCTCAAGAAACTGGCTGCTCTTGGCTTGGACTGGCGTACGCTTCGTTGGGTTAGAAACTGGCTGGATAGCCAGGCCCAAAGAGTCATGGTAAATGGAGTCAAGTCCAGTTGGAGGCCAGTCACTAGTGGCGTCCCCCAGGGCTCGGTGCTTGGGCCGGTCCTCTTTAATATCTTCATTGATGATCTGGACGAGGGCATTGAGTGCACCCTCAGTAAGTTTGCAGATGACACCAAGTTAGGTGCGTGTGTCGATCTGCTCGAGGGTAGGAAGGCTCTGCAGGAGGATCTGGATAGGCTGCACCGATGGGCTGAGGTCAACTACATGAAGTTCAACAAGGCCAAGTGCCGGGTCCTGCACCTGGGGCACAATAACTCCAAGCAGAGCTACAGGCTGGGAGATGAGTGGTTGGAGAGCTGCCAGGCAGAGAAGGACCTGGGAGTGATGGTGGACAGTCGGCTGAATATGAGACAGCAGTGTGCCCAGGTGGCCAAGAAGGCCAAACGGCATCCTGGCTTGTATCAGAAACAGTGTGACCAGAAGGGCTAGGGAGGTGATCATCCCCCTGTACTCGGCTCTGGTGAGGCCGCACTTCGAGTATTGTGTTCAGTTTTGGGCCCCTCGCTACAAGAAGGACATGGAGGTGCTTGAGCGAGTCCAGAGAAGGGTGACGAAACAGGTGAGGGGTCTGGAGAACAAGTCCTATGAGGAGCGGCTGAGGGAGCTGGGCTTGTTCAGCCTGGAGAAGAGGAGGCTCAGGGGTGACCTTATAGCTCTCTACAGATACCTTAAAGGAGGCTGTAGTGAGGTGGGGGTTGGTCTGTTCTCCCACGTGCCTGGTGACAGGATGAGGGGGAATGGGCTTAAGTTGTGCCATGGTATTTTTAGGTTAGATGTTAGGAAGAACTTCTTTACTGAAAGGGTTGTTAGGCACTGGAACAGGCTGCCCAGGGAGGTGGTGGAGTCACCATCCCTGGAAGTCTTTAAAAGACATTTAGATGTAGAGCTTAGGGATATGGTTTAGTGGGGACTGTTAGGGTTAGGTTAGAGGTTGGACTCGATGATCTTGAGGTCTCTTCCAACCTAGAATTCTGTGATTCTGTGATACTGCTACGTGGAACTAGCTCTGGAGGAA
Source organism: Heteronetta atricapilla (assembly GCA_011075105.1). Taxonomy (NCBI): domain Eukaryota; kingdom Metazoa; phylum Chordata; class Aves; order Anseriformes; family Anatidae; genus Heteronetta; species Heteronetta atricapilla. The sequence continues at coordinate 203,083,405 of CM021731.1, read as the reverse complement.
ACCTCAAAACTGTCCAGGGAAATCACGTATAGTCAGAGTATGCCTAACAGGGGATTAGATGGTTTTTTTTTTTTTTCTCCTTGCTCATTTCAAAGCTGCAGTGGAGATTAAGTGCCAAAATTATGCCCACATCTCTGGGTGCCCCACCTTGTCCCAGGGAAGATATTGTGCTATTGTGCTTAGGGTATTATACTCAGAAAATAAATATTTTAATTTTATTTTCTTCATAAAGGGTCCCTGGCTATTACTTCACTGCTATGAAGAAGGAGTGGTTGTGAAACTGAGTCAGTTGCTTTCAGATCTGAGAGTCCTGGTTTAAATACTTTATTGGCCAGAGATCTCCTATGTGACCTTCACTTCACTAGTCTACTTGGGCTTCCATTCTTTACCTATAAAACAGAAATGACTGCTTTTCCTTGCTTTACAGAGCTACTATAAAATCTGTGCTGAATGGGGCAAGGTAATTTAGATAAAAAGAATATAGAAAAGCTTGGGCCGGAAAGGAGAAGTGTTTTAAAATTGTGTGAATGTACTTTTGTAAAACGCTTCTGCACCTTCCATACTTTCCCAGCAACATCATCAATATTTCCAAAGTGGAGTGGGATATGTCATAGAAGTTACAGGACTCTGCTAAAGTCAGCAAGCATTTTGTTTGTCCAAAATTAGCTGGAACCTATCCCATAACACATTCTGTTTTAAAATGCACCATTATCATCTCAAAGCACAATGTTGAATAGCTTCTTGTGTTCTGTATTTTTGCCAGCATGCACAAACTCACACAAAAGAAAGAAGAAAGCAAAAAAAAAACAAAACAAAAAACAAAAACAAAACAAAACAAAACAAAAAAAAAAAAAACACAAAATAAAACCACCAACAAACCTTTACATTTATTTCATTATGCTCTTTGTAAAACATCCTCTATATGTCTTTTCATGTCTTGTAATTTGTATTTATTGAAGTGACTGGGCTAAAAAGGCATTTAATAAGACTTTAGATAATTCAATTCCCATATGATTTCCAGCTGAGAAACCATCTTCCTTAGAGAGAAAAAGAAAACAACAACAAGAACAAACTTTTAAATCAAATCCATATAGATTTTTTCTACATTTTAAAAACATTTACTGCCATGTCTGGCACCTGTTCATATGCTGCTATTCAAACACAAGGTAGAGACATTTCTGTTTAGAACTGATCTCATGAAAACCCCACTGCTTTCCTAAGGAAAAACTAAGCCAAACCTTTCCTTTTGTATGAAGAAAATATTCCAATAAACAGCAAAGACTTTCCATAGTAAGTTAGAATCCTTAGATTGATGAAGATAAGTGGAGTTGCTTAAAACAATGAATATACATATTTCAGTAGCTGTCATTTAAAGCACAGGGCATTCTGAAATCAAGGTTAGGATTTTAAAATCACAGGCTTGGTGGTTCTGAGCAAATAGAGCTCATTCAAAGGTGAGTGATACCTTTTTCCTTTGACCTGTACCCAAAACTGAGATGGGGAAAAAACATCTTAAGCTCTCAAAAAATATTTCTAGATGCTCAGTATGAGATGTTTGATTGAATTTGGAGGATAAAGTGATGTACAAACTGCCTGTTCACCTTAGAGTCTATACCAGCTAAAAAGAGTTGTGCCGGTGTTATTCATTCTCTTGGTCGTAATTTCAACACTGGCAACATGGGGAGCAGGTTTAAGAGGTACAGTGTGCACTCTGATACCTTTAGTAGGATCAGCACTTTTTTTTATTATTATTATTATTATTTTTTTAAAATCTAAACTCTTTAAAGAGAATATCTTATTCTCAAGGGAGCTCACTGTGTTTTTTTGAGGGAGGAAAACTAACTTTTCAAGTCCATATATTCTCAGATTTTCCTACTTTGTTGTTCAATGGTTGCATTTGTTTCCAGTAACTCCTAAAGTGTGTAGAAGCTCATACCAGTCACCGTCCCTTGAAAAGGAACCCTAAAAAAATTGCCATCCTGATCTTGAAAATACTGTGGAATCTGTTTAATTGTTTGTACATGTGTACAAATATTTTTTATGTCCAGGTCTTACAGCGTAAGATGAAATTGTGGAAATAATAGAAAAATAGATGTGCTAATGATGGCAAGCAGAAAATAAAATTCACAAGAGAAGTTAGAGTACCATATAGCCGTAAATATAATGCACAAATGTTTTGTCAAGTTCTGCTCAGATGTAGGTTTGGATAGCATAAATAATGTATGAGTTTTAATCAGAGAACTGCATATTTATGTGCCAAGAATATAACATTTTTCAGAAATATCAACCTCATGTATGTATATGACATATATATACAACTGATATGAATACATACTTTATATTTAAAACAATCTGCCTCATGAAAGCATGAAGCACAAGGTAAAATATTTTAAGAGTATTTGTTGTTTTGTATAATGAAGAGTGGTAGCATCTCTTTGATACAGTTTTAACAAAACAGCCCAAATGCCAGTTGCTGCATACCACTCTGCAAGTCATGGGCCATTGATGCCTCTCAGGACTTGTCCTGGGAGTGTGTGTGTGGGGAAAAAAAACACCTTTCTGATTGAAGTTTATTAAAGCTAATAGTAACAACCTGCCATATAGAAGCACTATCTTCAGAAATGAGTTATGATTTACAAAAAAAAATGTTAGCGGATGCTGTAAATATTTGGTCGTCAGCTGGAGAATATTTTGTAGAACTATATAAAAGCCCATTTCTAAATCAAGGTTAAGTTTAAATGTATTCAGCAGAAGAGTTAATTTAATCCTTTCCTGGATTAAACTGAATATGTAGAGTTATTTTCCTTGCTTTTATTTAATCCTAAACACATGCTTATGTGGCAGAACAAGACAGGCTAACATTTAACTGAACTGCAGTCACTAGAAGACACTTTCAGGATTCATTCATTGGTACCACTATGAGGGTAAGTTTTCCTAAGCCTAGACCTTGCCCCATGGATTTTTTTTTTTTTTTTTAAATTGAAAACAAAAGAGAAATTCAGTACTGTGTTATGTCTTACTAGTAGAAAACATTTTGCCTATTTGGAGTTTGAATATAGTTTGGAGAGCAGAGGCTGTTCTCTGCCTGCTCCCAGCACAAGAGGGATATAGACATTGTATAGTGAGGGTATACCAGGACCAGGGTATTGTGGTCTAGAGGAGGGCTACAAAGTTATCAGAGAGTCAGGGCACCTCTCCTATGAGAGAGCTGGAGATGTTCAGCCTGGAGCTCCAAGAAGACCTCACTGAAGCCTTTCAGTACTTAAAGGGGGATTATAAAATGAGAGAGTGACTTTTTACTTGGGCAGATAATGATAGGACAAGGTGGAATGGTTTTGAAATAGAAGAGGGGAGATTTAGGTTAAATTATTTGCTCAGAGGGTGGTGAGACACTGGAACAGGTTGCCCATAGAAGATGTGAAAGTCCCATCCCTGGAGGTGTTCAAGACCAGGTTGGATGGGGTCCTGATCTAGGGGGTTACATCCCTACCCGTGGCAGGAAGTTGGAACTAGATGATCTTTAACATCCCTTCCAACCTAAGCCATTCTATGATTCTATGGTTCCTTATAATTCTATGACTAGAAAGTGGCAAGCCAAACAATGACGGAGATGGGAGGAGGCATGCCTGGAACAGCTTTCCAGATACTTGGGGGAGATGCTACATTCCCATTGAGGAAAGTGGTTATTTCCTGGTGCCAGGAAGATCTGGCAAAGATTTTAACTTTGGAAAGTATTTCATAGAATCACAGAATGGTTTGGGTTGGAAGGGACCTTAAAGATCATCCCCCTGCCACTGACAGGGACACCTTCCACCAGACCAGGTTGCTCAAAGCCCCATCCAACCTGGCCTTGAACACCTCCAGGGATGGGGCATCCATAGCTTCTCTGGGCAACTCACCACACTCACAGTAAATATATATATATATTTCCAAATATCTAATCTAAACCTATCCTTTTTTAGTTTAAAAACATTAATCCTTGTCATATCACTACAGTCTCTGACAAAGAGTCCCTCTTTTGCTTTTTTGGAAGCCTGTCTTAGGTACTGGAAGACTTACAAAAACTACAGTGCCTTTGAGGACTACTCCCAGGTTGAATAACTCCTACAGCCTCCATTCCTACACTATTCTAGTTCTCAGTCAGACAAGACACAACTGTTCCATGTACACCTACAGCATCTTCAGCTTTCCTCAAATGCCATATCTTGTCTATAAATACACTAACCTAGCAAACATAACAAATACTCCTACTATTCCTGCAGCTTGACTATTCTCTGAGTAACGTATTCAACAGTTTAGCTTTCTAGAATGTGCACTCCCTGTGCAGTCTGACTGCTATCTCTACATCTTTACTCTTCCCTGTTATTTGCTCCTGCCTGCATGCTGTTTTAAATCAGCTGCAAGTCCTTCGGGTGGGACATATGCTGAATGTGACAGTGCTTGGGTCTTCAGACCTACCGTAGATGAAACAAAAATAATAGAATCTGCTTTCTGTCTTTTAATTATGGTAACTGTTCAAAATCAAACAGAAGCTACTGATGGAGGCTCGAAATGTTCTTTCTTCTGGTTTTTTTTTTTTTTTTTTTTTTTTTTTTTTATCTCTGTAGAAAACAGAACAATTAACTGGAATTTGCTTATGAAAATTTCCCTGTGAACAACAGCATCTTTATCCCATGTGGTTTGTCAGGGAAATGAAAAATCTCTCTTTGTAAAGTAAATAGTGCACCACAGTGGTTAGTCCAGAAGGATACTGAAACAGGAACAGCCCTATGTGACAAGTCTTTAGTGACACTGAATTACATGTCACGTTACATCCTTATTGACAAATAATAGAGACAATGTTGATACTACTCAATATGCATTGATCAGACTTTGCCAAATATATGGTCTGGGTTGTGGCATCAGTTGCAAATAGTAAGAATTGGTAACATATGATTACCAGTCTTTCTCAGTCTGGAAATGTGGTTTTTGTTATGGTTGTTTGTTTCTTTTGTTTTGTTTTTCAGAGAAGGAATACTGCAGATATTTTTGGATATCAGCTGCCATCAAGGAAAGAGAAAATATTTACTTTGGAAGTTTAAAGTAGCCCCACCAAAGCATTTCCAAAAAAAATGGTAGCATGCAGGAATGTGCTTCTTTATTGATCCAGTACCACAAACAGCAGTTGTTCAACATTTTAAGAAACTATGTAGTCAAGTTCACAGCAGTGAACTGAAATTTCTTTGTATTGGTTATATAGATCTGGAGGTTTTCTGGAATTCATGTGGAGGAACATCTTAGCCTGGAGTTTACTGGGGAGCAGCTCATAACACTATGCTGTTGGCCACCACAGCAGACTATAAGAAAAGCTGCAAGAGGGATTATTGTCTTTCTTCTGCGAACATTGTTTTAACAGCCCCAGGGTCCAGATAAAAATCAGCTTCCACGCCTCCATCATTTGATTAGAATTACATCATTTTGTGTCCGGTGGTTACAAAAAAGGGCCCATCCCAGTAATATTTTAGTAAAACAGACAAAATCTACTGCAATACAGGAATATTTTACATGAATTAATGAGAATTAAAAATATTTAAGACATAAAAGAACACTGTTTCTGTGTAGGACTATTATCTTGTAGATATATGTTCTCATATGCTTTACGCTTGCTGGGAAAGGGCAGAGGGTAATAGGAGTAGGACCTCAGCAATCTGTATCCTGAGCCACTGAATTTGAAAAGGGTCATTTGGTATTTGAGGTTGAAATTATGTTTTCAGAATTTAGTGATGTAAATTAGGTTATGACTGCTACGCCACCTATTACCCTCATAACACTTACATTAACACAAATAGTCTAACACATTTCTGTGTTGCTATATAACCTGACCAGCACCAGTCATGTTCTGATTATATGCTCCAAACCTATCTTTTGCAGTTTGCTCACTGATTTGCAGATTGCCAAAACATTCTCTAGACCATCATACGCTATGTAGACTGCTGGATTTTACAGCTACTTTTCTTATATGGTTATAGACACTGCTGAAAGATTAGGCTAATATTAGATGCCTTCATTTGTTGAGCTGAACCACTCCTTAAGTTCTTGCTGCTGTGTTGACCAGGGTTGTGATTCATTTGCCCACACACAGGTGGCTGGTGCTAGATATGCCACAGACTCAGACAGCTATAGGGCCCAGTAGATACGGCATCTGTAGGAGAGAGAGGAAGGAGCCTTGAGGCTCCAAGGGTAGTGGGGCATCTCAGATGTCAATGGGTATCTGTGTAGAAAGCTGAAAACCATTCTAGAGACCTAGATGCATATCTCTTTTGACACACAACTATAGTGTACCACCACCACAACAAGATCAGCTGTGGAAATCCATACTACAGATGCCTCTTAGGCATCTGGTTGCCTGGTTTTCCTCCTCTTAAATCACTTTCTTTACAAAAATGCTTATAAAGAACAAAACATTTGAAGGTTTCTGCATCCAGGACATTTGAGAATATAACATGGACAATCCTCAGATACCCAGAGGATCAATCTCATGCTTTCAGTGGATGTTATACTGAGCCTTGTTTAATGAAATATATGTGAAAACATTAATTTAATAAGAGCATGTGATCATGTGGACATATCGGAGATTTTTCTTTCCAGTATTTTTTCACTCCTAAAAAAATACTAAAATCTTCTTTGCCTCAAAATATCCTTCTCAAATTTAGGGCATGAATTTCAATTTACAATATCAATACTAAAGGAAAATAGTGAACAAATGGCTTATGATAGCAGCAAAAAGCATTATCATTGTTGCTGAGTGTGAGCATATACTATGAAATTGGTTTGTTCATCAAAGGTTTCACATTGAAAGTTTAAAATAATGATAACAGGTGGATTCAAACAGATGGGAAGAGCATGAGTTATTAGTATTGGTACAGTACACTAGAGAAAATGTGTTGTTGTTTAAGCACTGACTAATTAACAACTCATTTAAATAGTTTTGGTGCATATGTTTCAAACTTAATACTATACTGCAAAAGCTAGAATAAGTAAGTTTTACAGGTAGAGGAAAGACCACCTGATGTGGACTTTGGAGCAGGCCTTTGGAAAGCAGTTTGAAGTTATATTTCCCTTGAGAAAGTAGAAAAAAAACCCACATCTTTAAGAGAATGAAATGCTACTCTGCATAAAAACCCCTGGTCTACATTCAACCTGCGATGACAGTTCTGTATTTACCCTGACAATTCCCATCTGTATATACCCAGTTTAGATACTATTCATTTTTAATTTTAGTTTAATAGTACTTAAATGCACTTTGATTCATCTCATATGCTGAGTCATCTTAAGATCTTAAATTAGGAGCTTGCTCACTGAAGTAACCTATACTGAATACACATCTATGTAGGTCTTCCTTCTTCTTACATTTGTGGAAACAGGAAGATTTTAAGGTGATTTTTTACTCTGGAATAAATTTAAACAACATTGTCTGCTAAACAATCTATTCACAAATGAAACACTATTCCAGAGGACTAAAGGAAACAGAAAGGGAACAAGCAGACAGGGAATTTTCCCAGGCACAATTACTGCAGAGCATTATTGCTAAATATCATTTATGAATGGAATCAATTGATATTTCCCCAAACCAAGTTCATGTCACAAAGACTAGTATTAATGTTACAGTTAACTCATTAGGAAATATGACATTTTAATAATGAATTTTGTGAGCTACAATTCTATGTTCAGTGAAAAGAAGAGCAGCTTGACACGAGCATATGCCAAATGACCACACAGTCCTGTGTTTTCTCAGTCTCATATAAATGTAATATAATGACACACTTCCTTGGATACCCTTGATGTTTCCCACAAAGGTGAATGTAAATGAGCTGCTATTTGTTCTTAATTCCCATTTCATTTCCTTTAATACTTAAGTTCACTTAGAATTTTGTCTATCTAAGGATATTCAATTAAGTGGTCATTCTGGATATCAGATTCTTCCCAGGGCATATTTAACTACTTCATAAAACTTTAGAGGGATTTTAAGGTGAAAACATGAATGGAAGAGTCCTTGTGCAGACATCTCAAGTTTAATTTTGGAAGGATTAGACATTAATGTAATTAAGGAATACTAGTTCAGGTAGAAAATCTTACATACACTGGGACAAACAACTCAGCAAAATGTTGTATTAGGAGTATTGGATTTTCCCTAAGCAATTTTGCATTTGTATACTTTTACATGTTTGTTCTCTTCTTACCAATTGCTGTTGACAAATAAAGTTCTGTCTCTGTTGTAGAAAATAGCTTCTATCAGCAGGCTGAAGGGCAGAGATTTCACTGAGAAACGGAACATGTGTTAATGTGCCCCCAAAGAACAATGATGAGACTACGTGGCACTGCTAGTTCTATTGATGGAAACACTACCTTATTATGATGGTGTTATTTATCAAATAAATTGATAAAAAAAAAAAAAAAAGGTTCCTGAATGATCGAACAATATTACCTAGCCCACAAAGCAGCTTCAGTCTTGGGGAACATAGTCATTCCAATAACTCTAGCAGAACCTTCACTCACTTGATTTCTCAAGAAGATTGATTGTTGCTTGACAAAATTTTGATTGCATTGATTGCAAGTGATATTTAAGTTGGTCTATCACATTTCAATTTAAATGAATGCTTGTAGTGGTAAAACACAGCCTTTTAGTTGAGGATGAAGCTGTAATTTACAGATTGACCTGGATTATTTTCTAGTGTATTCTCAAAAACTGAAGTCATTTTTCTAAACAAAATGAGGGAGACATACATATAGTTATTCAGCTTGAAAGTGCATTTCTATTCTGTGTTGTTTAATAAGACAGGAAACTGTAGTCAATAATCAGTAACAGAAAATTCTTAAAAGTTAGTCATACTGTTTTATTTATTGCACACAGTCTGTCACATCTGCTCCTTATCCCTCAATCACTTAATCTACAAAATGAAAGAATTGTATTTGTTCCGAGGCTCTTTGAGATTAGAAGATACAAAATAAAATAAAAATCTATGGAAGACTTACTCAATTTTACTGTCTAAATTAATGGACAATGAAATAAGAGCTGTGTCACGGGATGGCCCTGAGCAATAGGGCCATTCCTATAACAAGATAAACACAGTACTTCTTTCTGAGCTGTGCGATAAAATCTGTATTTCTCTCATAGATGGGGAAAGTTCACATTTTCAATGTATTTTACCTATCATCACAAATAAAATATCAAATCAGCACAAAAATAAAACGGCATATTTTGCTATCTGTTTCAACTTCAGTCCTGTCAAGTTCTCTCCGAGCATTAAAGACAGTTGTGCACCAAGGTAAGATTTTTATTGTACTTTTACTAATTGACATTAGGCTGGAAGTTGGTCTATACAGAGTTGTGTCCTCTGTTCAGTAGACATTGGATCATTTAGGCTCCTAGCATCTCTCCTGGCTGATTATTAGTATAGTCTCCAAAAGAAAAAAAAAAAAAAATCTGATAAAATCATACCCCAATGAATGTGAAAATTCATACTGATCTGCAAGAAGCCACAGAAAAGATGCCTTGCATTATCTCCATTCTTCTGTGGGTTGATTTCTGGTATGATAAAAACTGAGACAATTTGAGACAAGATGGATGCCCAGCCCATTTGCAATACTGGCAAATTCCTTATGTCTCAACAAGGTATAAATGCATAAAGAACAATTATGAATGGGTGTTACCCATCTTTACCACAATCCTCCCACACACATACATTATGTAAACCATGTAATTCTAACACAAAATGGGATCAGTACACACCGAGTCCTGGGTAGAGTTTTGGCTCTTAAAGCTGGATATATTTAGGCTGATAGTTTATAAAGGTCATGTTTTTCACAAATATATGTAGGGTAGCATTACCAAAGGAAGGACTCTGAGACCCCAAGTCTTTACTGTGTGTACACTGGAAAGTTTAACTCAGAGAGGATGTTGTAAGCAAGGAAGTGTCTCAGTGTCTGAAAGGGAATTGCAGGTTAAGCCCTGGAAAGCTGCCCATGAACAACAGAGAAGAGAGTTTGGGAACTAGATTCAACTAAGATGTAAATATTGGACACACTGCATGCAGAAATTTTTGTCGGTGGTTTTTGTCTCACTCCCTGAAACTATCAGCCATTCCCTGAGCTGAGTCTTGTCTCTGCAGGAGATGGCTATACAGAGGAATTCGGGTTTGGAGGAGTGGAGTCAGCTGAATCTGTGAGAAACCCAAAAGCGGGTAGCAATTTGGTCTTGATGAACAATGTGTTGGAAAGTAGGCAAAAGAAAGTTTCAGTAGCTTTGCGTCAGTGAATTCAAGGTGAGAAGAGAGGGGTTTGTAACTTGTATTGATGTTAGAGTGAGTGAATTTATCTCTAGAGTATATATTGACCCTGTTAAAGGAAGCAGAAGGAATGAAGATGTGGTTATTATTTCTGTAGACAAATGAACTGAGCTGGGGTGGTCCCAGCACCAAAATCCCCATTCTGGCTCCCAGAGTTACTGCAAAAGTCCCTTGGATGGCACTGGGCTATGCCAAATAGATCTGTAGCAAATAATCCTTGGGACAAGGAATTTGGCATTTAGCAATGGCCAGGGAAACTTTCTAAATAGTAACCTTCCCTACAGTCCTGAGCACGGGCTGGGTGCTGAATGCCAGAGCTGCTTCATCCAAACAGATCTCTCTCTGTGCAAGAGGTGGGCCCCGGGCACTATGGGCACGTGGTGGCTTGGCTGATGATCCCACCATGCTTGAGAGCATGCAGAAGAGCTGACAGCTGTTATCAGCTCAGGCAGATTACTGTCTACCAGCTCTTGTTAATTCCTCACCCATAACCTTTAAATGGACAGGAATGATACTTTCTATATGCACCTGCTGAGAGAATTCCAGGGGGAAAGGTATGGGCAGTTCTGCATTTGTGGTTCCTAAGGAAAATCTGCCTTTTAGTTTGCATATATCAGCTGAGATGTATAAATACTTTCTTCCCATCGCAAGTCTATTGCGCAAGTCTATTGCTATATCACAGCCTCTAAGGGCAACTTGGGCTGTTGGTCCTAGAGATGAATGTGTGTTCAGTATGCTTCAGAAGAACTTTTCAATTTTTTTTTTTTTCTCTCCATTTCACCTATTCTATCCCTTTCTTCTTAACATTGTCTTTAAAGACTTTGTGAATCTCTTAGATCTAACAGAGAAAAGAGCTCAGAACAGAATGCGATACATCTTCACCCATACAAAGGACTTTATCCTCTGTGCTGTAGAATTTGTTTTGTGCTGCTCAGAAGAATAACGCCCCCAAAAACAGATACCACAAAACACCTACTGAGACTAGAGGAAACCCAGCAAAATGACTCAATTTTTATATGAGAGATATTGAAGCATTTCTGTCTCAACATTTTTATTTTACAGTTTATTTCCCCCTTCCCTGTAAGCTTTCCTAACATCCCTCGGGAAAAAAAAAAATAAATAAAAGAGTCATTCCTTCACATGCATTAACTTTCTGACACTTTTAAAGTATCTGATTTTGTTGTTGTTGTTGTTATTTTGTTTATTAGTTTGTTTTTAACTGGGACCATATTGGAATTTCTCCTTGAAGAATTTTAAATATTTAATAACCTCAATATATTTTTAAATACTAGGCTGCCTGTTTATTTATTCATTTATCTCTCAACCTTTCTCAAGCATTACCAAAAAATGTCCATTTATAATACACCAAAGTAGACTAGTCATCATGGCCAGAAGGAGATACTTTAGTGGGAAAGACAAAAACTTTAAGACTTTTTTTTTTTTTTCCTCCCCATCAGTCATTTCATGTAGAAATTATCATGACACTGCGGCTTGCCATTAAGGAAGACTGAAACACTGTAAGTGCTGAGTGAAATAATGCTACAAGTGATACGCCCCATGTTTAAATATCCTCACCCTGCATCTTGCTTAGTGTACAGGGATCAGCAAGCATCGCTGAGGAGCTCTTGTGCATTCCTCTCGGTGAATGGCTGCATTTTTGCGATTGTTTACATTCTGGGTTTATGGTTAAGTATGAAGATGTTTTCATGTGATTACTTTTATCCTGCTATTTAACTCCAAAAATGTCTATTCTTACTGCTGCCTGATCCAGTTCAGCCTTAATTTTGGTTATGTTTTGCTGATTACTGTGGGATATTTTGGAGAGTGCACAAGTCAGATTTGATGACCACAAATGCTATATTGTGTCAAGGCAGCATTGCAGTCAGGGCAGTTGGAAAAGGGATATTGAACAAGCAATCATAATTTGAGAGATCCTTGAGGTAAATTAACATATCTTGCAGGGGTCTCCAGAGGATGTTCACATCAAATATGAAACCATACATTCCTTGTACTTCTTTAAAACTAAACCATATATCCAAATGTATGATTTTGATGTGTTTCTAGCTTAGGTTATAATTTTTGCATTTACTGGAATTGCCTAAAATACATTTTTTTTAATAAAAAAGTAAAAATCTTATTCCACCCATAAACTTGCATAATGTTTAACATTGCTTTAAACTCCTTCCTCACATGTGGAACTTTAAACATTCCTGGGGAAAAGGAAGGAAGGGAGGAAGAGAAGAAGGGAGTGAAGGAGGGAGGGAAGGAGGAAGGGAAGAAGGGAAGAAGAAAGATAAAAAAAAGAAAGTGAGCAGAAGCAAGAAAAAAATAATACAAAAAAATAAATAGAAAGAGAAAAAATAACTCCTAATTCTTTATTCATTCAACCTAAAGTTAGCTTCCTGGAGATCTTTTGTCACATATGCAAAAATATGTACTTCTCTGCATCAGTTGCAATACATTCTACATCTCATGAGATCTTTGGTTGTTGCAGAAAAGTACCTAGATGGTTCTTTTGGTCTTCATAGAATCAATCCTCTGTTAATAATGATCTAACAAAAAAATTATCCCAAGTGCATCTACAGTATCCAGTCCACACACATGGTAATACTGACAAAAGTGAATGTATCTGTCAGCTGTCAGAACGGCCAGTAGATTTTCATATAGTTTCTGGGGAATTTATAATCCAGATTTACACAGTTGAGAGATACAATTAGTAAACTGCAATATGTCAAAACTTAAGCCTGGAAAACATTCCTGGAATTGCAAGATTATTTTGACCATTGAATTATCTAGGTTAGAACTACCCAAGCTTTTAAAAATTCACTGAATATTATGAAAACACATGCTTTCACACCAGATTTCACCTGCTTCTTCCTTATGGTTGGGCAATGGTACAAGAACAGTCTTTCTTTCAGGACACTGGATTACATCCAGCACCTAACAGAGTCCAGATATGCAGACATACACAAAAGTGGCATATTTATATCCATGTATAAAACTTGAAATATTTTTTCTTCTATTTCATATAAATGTTTGGAATGGACATTGTTTTGTGTAGATTAGATCACATACTGAAGTAAAGCAAAAGATTAAACACAGGAACAGACTTTGTAAAAAAATGACCATTATACAGATATTCATTAAACAAATGCATCAGGAAGTAGAACTGGTTATAGAATTACAATAGATAAATTCCAAAGATACTCCACTGCAGATATGTAATTAAATACATGCTAACTTTATTCTTCAATGAGTTGATGAACTGGGCACTTCATGAAGGAAAAGATACCTCAGTACAGTCAATATTTTTTGGCCACAAGTAATCAGGGTACAGCTGAATCTGTATCACTGAAGTCATCACCATAACCTGAAAGAAGACAAGAAAGAAAACTTGGAGACAAAAGACATGTTTATTTGCTCTTCCAGAGTGAGAAAAGGGAGTAAAAATACATTTCATGCAATGAAGTGCTGTTAGATACTCTTTTACATCTCAGTCAAAACTAGTCATCAAATAGGGACAAAAGGAAAGAAGACAACAAAGAGCAATTGATAAGTATTTATGGACTGTAAATTAAGGATGTAATCATGACTTTTGAAGCAATCATGATAATTCTAAGGAAACTATGTGAAATGCAGAGATCACATCAATTGATTTGCCTAATAGGAAACTATCTAAAACAGAAATAACAATAGTCAGTGGTAATTTTATTGCTTCACAAGAGAACTGCAGATGTAAATATTCCTGATTTTGCATATAAGGAAATTGAAGTAGACTGCCTACTAATTCAACTGCTTTGCACATTTCTACTGCCCTACATAGGAGCCAGATTAGTCCTAAATGACAAAATTGTCCAGTTCTGAGATTTTGGCCTGAAGGCACAAAATAATAATTAATTCCTTGATCCACATGGAATTTTCATGACCAGAGTTATCATTTTCTGCCTTTAGTTATTTCTGCATTAATAGGCTGTCCAATCCTGTTTGTTTAGTATTCCAACAAAAAGTGCTTAAGATCTTTCATAAATTATGTGTAGATTTCTAAATAGTCTAAAAGGTGATGACAGATGCCCAAACTTAGCAATTCTGTTGAATACTGTCAAATGACATTGAATTACTTGGATGAAATTAATCTACTACTGAAAGCTACAGAATTTGCTGGAGGAGGACAGAAGAGTATGTATACTTATAGATATTGTTAGGACAAGAGAGAATGACCTCAAGTTACACCAGGGTTCAGGTTGGAAATTAGGAGAAATTTCTTCTCAGAAAGAGCAGTCAGGCATTGGAACAGGTTGCCCAGGGAGGTGGTGGAGTCATCGTCCCTGGAGGTGTTTAAGGAAAGTTTGGATGTTGTGCTTAGTGACATGGTTTAGTGGGTACGGGAACGGTTGGACTAGATGATCTGGAAGGTCTTTTCCAACCTTAATGATTCTATGATTCTATATGTGTGTCCAAAGGCTGAATTCTTGAGATAGTTATATTTAATGTTTGGGGGATATATTCAGCAGCCACCTTCACATGCAAGAATTTATCTACTCATTTTCTGTTGAAATGACTCAGAAATTTCTTAACTAGTTTTGCTTCTAAAGAGTTGGTAAAGCCTCAACTGTAAATTGCAAGCTGCATCCTAGTTAGCTTTTATTTTTTATATATTTTTTGAGATAAAATTGGCATTATTTATGTGGTTCACTTAACATGAATAATGTATTAGTTTAGCTAAAGCTGAATAATTCAAATCAAATGTTGGTAAACTTTAAAAGCCTTTTTATATGGAGATTCAGAAAGAATCACATCTCCTTTGAGACATACTGAATGTGTTTACTGTGGATCTTTTAACATTTTTTAAAGATCCTAGTTGATATTATGCTTTTTTTTTTTTCTTTTAGTTGGGGGTAAAAAATCATTTTTGTTGTCATATAACAGATGGCAACCACAAAAGACATCATATTAGATATGTTTGAAACAGATCATGTGAATTTGAATTTTATACACAGATGCTTCACAATGAGCAGAGCTTTGCAGAGAAATGTAGAGAACAGACAGAACTAAGTATTTGTGTTTGCACATGCACATGCACACAAATATATTTGTATATACATAAATATGTATGTTATGATGCACTACACTTTCCTCTAGAGTGGAAATAATAGATTATAAGCCACCATAGTCAGAAAGCAAAACCCTCCGGTTCAAGTTTTAAAGCTTGCTTTATATACACTGCAGAGCAAGAGGACAGGAAGAATACATGTAATCAAATACACTATTGATTTAGATCTCAAATCTGACTGTTTTCATTAACATGCATGTGGATCACATCAGTGTGTCTGAAAATAAAATGAAGATTGAAATAAAGCTGGTGGTTTTCTACTTTTCGTTCTGTGAAGAACTTCCTAAAGAAAAAGAAAATGTATATAAATATAAATAGCTAATAGGAAAATACGTCAGACAAAACTCAAAATGTTTTGGTTGGGCAATGTTGCCCCAGAGCAAAGATCTCAAGATTTAACTTTCTCCACAGTCCAAGCTTTGGAAGCTTTTCCAAGCTATAGGAAGTTGTATTTTCTACAGGTGTAATTCAGTGTACAGAATGAGTTATGAACCAAACTGA
Organism: Heteronetta atricapilla; assembly: GCA_011075105.1. Taxonomy (NCBI): domain Eukaryota; kingdom Metazoa; phylum Chordata; class Aves; order Anseriformes; family Anatidae; genus Heteronetta; species Heteronetta atricapilla. Next base: position 203,067,469 of record CM021731.1, on the reverse strand, counting down.
GTCTTGAAATAAGCTAAAATGACTTTTTCTTTTTATTTTTTCTTCCTGGTTATTTTTTATCAGAATCATTTCCTGCCAATCAGTTCCCCTCAGCCTGTTCTTTCACAAGGCCAATAACAACTCCTCTGCAGGAAAAAAAAAATAAATAATGATAATAAAAAATAAACAGTGCATGAAAGTGAAACAGCAAGGGATAGGAACAAGATGGTCCTATGCCTTCAGCAGCTATGGCCATAGCATGTTCATGGAGCTTACTTGGAGCAGCTCCAATCTCAAACTGAATAAGCAGCCTAACATACCAAAATAAATAAATAAATAAATAAATAAATAAAATAAAGCAACAGTGTCAATGCGTATAATCTGCAGAAACTTTTTCAAGTTGGAAAATGACAGTATTCTTTTATAATATTATTGTTATTATTATTGTTATTTTAGTAGAACATCTAATACACCTGCAGTCAAAAAACGAGTTTTCTGGAGGAGAATAATTTTCTTCAGGAAGCAAATAAAATAAAAAGGTGACTCTTACCCTATAGTAAAACTGTTCTTGTTGTTCAATAAATATATATATAAACATTATATATAATATTATAGTATATATAATGTAAAAAGAAAGAAAAGTCTTCTTTAAATTACTCTGTGGCCTGAAAGAACCACTTGCAACAGTTTGGAATTAGTGTTTTCACACTGGTAATTGCTACCTCTTTAATTTCTTAGATTATGCAAAGAATCAGGAAAGAATCCGAAGCCTGAAATGATAGATGTTTCCATGAAAAAAAGCTTCCTTGAGGCAAATTTTGCTGAAATTTTTTAGGGCTTAAAGGTTTATACCATAACAATTGCACAAGTGTGACGTCTCAAGAAATGGAAAATCAGTAATGGTCAGAAAATATTCTGGACAGACCAAAATAATCAAAGAAAACATTAAATGAAACTATTTTTCCCTACATTATCCCCTTCCAAGTGATACAAAAATATAATGCTATCTGCCATAAGTGTAATGATATTATCAGGATTGCTTCACAACTTTTTAATATCAACAGATACAAAAGGACATGTAATTAACATCTTTCCTATCTCTTTTGAATGAAACCAGAAGCATCCTGACACACTTCAGGAATACAAAACCAAATTATCTGTTTAGACTTGTTTGGGTTCAGCAAAGCACATTTTGAAGCTCAGCTTCTAATTAATGTGACAGTTACATATCACACTTCAAGACTCTGTCCCATTGGGTTTCAGTTCTCTGTGGATAATGGATCCACAAATAATAATAATAATAATAATAATAAATAAAGATCTTCAGATGTTGAAAAGTGTTATATATTCTTTCACTACAACTGACATATCTACCTACACCACCTGAGGTTTTCATATAGTTTAAAACAGATTTCATTAAACTATCAAGGACACAGACCATGAAATCTACATGGCCTTACAACATAATTATATAAAGATGTAGATACGATTACATTATGTCAAAACATTTTGTCAAGTCTCCAGTTATGCTGTTATTATTGGCCATTAAAAAAATAAAAATAAATGTAGGTGGACATAAACCCAGAACACTCCTCCTATTCTGGACACATTGCCAGATTGCATACAAAATTTAAAATGTCACGGGTAGTATTGCTGGCTAAATTCCCAGTCATAAATGAGAATTTATGTGATTTTCTGCATGGTTCTCCAGTCTTTTTTCCTGTCTGGATCATCCTGCTCTATTTAACCCTGCTTTGATCGGGGGGTTGCACTAGTTGATCTCCAGAGGTTCGTATCATCCTCAACTGTTCTGTGATTCCATAATTGTTTTGCTCAGTGCTTCTTTTACTGGGCTTCTACTTCCAAATTATGGTATCATTAAGATCCAGCTTACCTGGTCATGGAGGACCCCAAGTAAAAAAAATAAGTAAAACTTCTTGAGAGATTATTTTTGTCTCTGAAGCTTATCTCTTTTAGTCAAGTTACCACTCTTGCTCTGCTTTTACACTGGATAGTTGCTATTTGTTCACAATATCCCTACTATCATGATTAGTGTCACGGTAAATTTTTACAGCTCTTTGTATTGATATGATACTACTGTCACATGGAGTGGTAATAAATATAGAGGAAAAGCCTTTGGAATACCATCCCACATATCATTTCAAATTCCCTTCCTGAAGCAGAGATGGTATATATGTTTAAAAAGAACAAGTCATCATAGTTTCTGCAACTTCACTGTTTTTCATGTTTTTCCATATCCAATATCCATGGATATTTACTTTCTGGGTGTAAGACTGGAATCCTTTTCTCTACTGAACCTGTTGCACAACTTGTCATAAAAAGAAAATTTCAATTTCATTTGTATGTGATCTAACCAATTCTGATAATTTTAATCCCCTCTAGGTTGAAGTTGAGTTAAAAACTTGACTCTTCAACTCATTAGCTATGACAACATTCTTGCAGCTCAAGACTAATGCATAGCTTTTCCATTTTTGCTTAACTTTTTCTGAAAAGTGACACAAGGTGACCCATTGCTAAAAATTTTCATTCTCAGAAAGTAAAAGTAGAAGCTCCTCTAATCTTAGTCATCTGAGAATTTGGTATCCAGTCTAAATTCTACATTTTTCCTCCTTTGTGGCAGCAAAGAGAGTTTAATGATAAAACACCTTCAGAAGGTGTTTTATCATTAGAAAAGTAATTTAAGAAAAAGAAGAATCACTTTTTAAAAATGTCTTTTCCCCTTTCCATTGACAATAAAATCCCGGACCACAATGTGGACAACATTCTGGACAGTCAACCTTAGGTCAAACAGGTAAAGGTAAGGAAGGGTTTGATTCACCTAACTTTACATACCTATAGTATAGACATTGGGGTGCTCATCCTGGACTATCTGTATATTCAGTGGATGAAAAACTAGGAATTTTTAAGGTAGGAACCATCTCATCTTAAAGTAGACAACTAAGATAACTCAAATGAATCATTCTTATTTCACTCCACTGGTGAAAATTAAGATAACTCATATGCAGATATCTATAGCATAGATTTCAAAAGATGGACAAGGTGAATCCCATACCAAAATCTGATAAGATGACTCTCACTCTAATGTTTTAGAGCATGGATTCTTTGTAATTTTTTTGTAGATGATCCTGACAGAAGCTGTGCTTCTGGAAGAATTGTTGATTACTACAATGCTCTTTTCATGATCCAAGCAAAACCACGACAACGTCCCAGTTCCACCATTTCTGATGTGTGCCCATTTTCCTCTTCATGTGTATTTACAGCTGTTGAACTAAATTCACTTCTGGTGCAATTTTATCAAATCCAAAGAAACTTAGTCCACAAACACTAACATGGCATGTACCTCATCAGTTGTCAAAAACCAGTTTTACCTTTGTGGAAACTGGGAAAACATTAAGGAATAGCTCAGACACTTACAGAAGACAGGTATCATTAAAGAGATTAAAACTAATAACTGTGTAGTGCATAAGCTTATAAGCAATCCATGTTCATGTGTAATTTTCCTTCCAAAGTTTTAAACACATTAATAACTATTTACCATCACATACTTTTTAGAAACCTCTACTCTGCCAGCACATATTTTTCCAGAGCAGATACTGACACAGATGATGTTTGTAACTCTCCCACCTTTTCTCAACATATTCTTTTCTAATATGTATATATATTTCATTTTCAGTTTTGAAAGAACCTGAAACAAATGGTTGTAGTTAACTCCATAAACATGATACAAAATCTGTGTGTGTGGTTAGCGAATCTCTGTGGAATATTACTGTAGATACTATAGTCCATGCATATAACCTGCAGGCCATCTGTAAAAACAAAACAAAAATGAGATGTAGCAGAATCATAAGCTTCACCCAAAGGAAAACTGCATGCTCCAATACCCTTTCCTCCAGCATCTTTTCTAATAACTCTATATAAACTTCCTCATTTCCCTCCATATCTCTTTCCTTCTGTTCCCTTCTTCCTTTTCATTGTATGTCTGCTTTTATGCAGATTTTCACTGAATTTATTTTCAAGGAAGAGTGCCTTTACTGCACTGCAAAGGGGGAGTGGAGGGTCAGGTGCTGACCTATTCTCCTTAATCACCAGTGATAGGACCTGCAGGAATGGTGTAAAGCTGAGGCAGGGGAGGTTTAGGCTAGACATCAGGAAGAGGTTCTTCACCGAGAGGTGGTTGCACAGTGGATCAGGCTCCCCAGGGAAGTAGTCACTGTACCGAGCCTGTCTGAACTTGAGAAGCATTTGAACTGTGCTGGTCACATGGTCTAAAATTTTGGGTAGACCTGTATGGTGCCATGAGTTGGACTTGATGATCCATATGGGTCCCTTCCAACTCGGGATATTCTATGATTCTATGACTCTATGCTTGTGAATTACCAAAGTATAATTTAAATAGATGAGAACATGGGCAACACTAGACAGAAGTATTTGAGAACATTTTACTGTTGTGAAATGCTGTTCTTTCACTATTCACACTCTTCATATCAATTTCTGAAATCTGCCTCACAATAATAATTTGCTAGGAAGTTTGTTCAGTTAAAAAAATGGGTACATAGTCTTTTCAATTCGTTTAGTAAGAAAGATTAGGAAGAGTGTCAAGCTATTACAATGACTAAATATTATTTATAAAACCACCTACTGTTAGATTGCTCTTCCTTTATTAAAATTCCTGTTTGTGATACAATTTTCAAACAACCAAACAAACAACAGTAACAAAAAACTACAACCAGTATTCTGTGTTAATGTAAGTGCCCCACATTCAATCACAATCTTAAAAGCATAGAAATACAAAGGGGAAGATTCATGCTTCTTTTCTGCCTTCAGATTACCTACAAGACAAATTAGCTCTTCATAATTAATATTATCATCATTTTGAGTATACAATATACATCAGCTACCTACCCACTTTCTTGTGTTTCCTTTTAGCTCCTTGCCACAGAATTTTTGATGAAGAACCTGAAACATGACTCTTGAGACATGAAATTTCCTCAGTAAAGCAGTCCCTACTCTCTTTACTGCAAACCAGTAGAAGTACCATGCTATTATTGTTTATTCATATGGTAAAATTTGACATGGGTTGGGTGCACCACACATTCCCGTTCTGATCCTTTGGCAAACTAGGCTACAATGTTTCAGTGACTTTGAGAGTTTATATATTTCATTATGTATGTGAATCATCCTCTTCCACACAGAATTAGTGTTTCATTTTCAGGAACAGGAACTAGAAATAGTTTAAATCTATCATAAAACTTTGATATCTAAGATTTTATCAGAGTTGATGCCCATTTCTCACATTTTCTACAAAGTTAACAGTTTCTTAGATTTGTCATGGAACCCTGTGAAGTAATATAGAACAGCCTTTGAATAGATCTACACAAATAAATAAGAGCTAGAGGTTCCCCCATTAGAGAACTGCTAGAGTACAGAAAACTGTTAATTCTTACTTTTCTGGAATTTCCTTTTTATTTTCTTTTACAATTTATTTATTTATTTAATTTATTTTTATTGAGATACTTCCAGAGTATGCTACAAATTAAGCCATATTTACTACTGTACAAGAAATACCAGAAGAGCCTCAGGTTGGGTCTCACAGAAGCTTTGCAGATATATGTGTCTGTGTAGATAAAGACAGAAAAATTGTAGAAAAATGTACAAGTTTTCTAAGGGAAAATGTAAAGATGACTTTAGACAATGATCAGGAAGTTACCAAGAGCAATACACTGGCATATGGAATATCAGGACTAGTTAGAGTAATAAAATCATATCTACCCACAAAGCATAAACATCTACTGTTTTTGAAATTTGTCAGATGCTAACTGAACTCTCAAAATTGGTCTCCTCAAGGATAACTTAACTAACTCCTAAAAAAAAAATATTTACCATTAATTCTTCTTGGCAGAGAAAAATGAGGTGTACAAAATATTTGCAAATGTTCACCACATTGTCTCATTCCACAGCGGTTTACTCTGCGATAATATACACTTTCTATACAGTACTATTCATCAGCATTTGTAGATTTCAAAATGGATGAAAAGGAAGACAAATGTTATTATATCTATTAAAAATGAGAGAAAAGAGATGTAGTTGATTAGAAGCTACCTCATAACTGATAAACGCATCAGAATTCAATCCAGCAGGTGCACTGCCTGCTAGAAAACACTATGAGGTACAAACAAATAAATGATAGTGCTACACACTCTTCACTTATTTAATAAAGAAATTTTCTGTACTAGGAATTAACATATTTGATTAAAAGATCAACTTATTTGATTAAAAGTTCATCCTTTTTTTACAGAGGATCTGGCTATGCAGTTCATGAAATGTCCTGAAAGCCATCAGTGTGAGATTATTACCTCAAAAATACTCATAAAAAATTAACATTATAGTTTTAATAATATATGTCAGATAAATCCTTAATGTTTTATTTTCTGAAATGCAAAGAGAATGGGTGCTATTTTTAAAATAAGTGCAGAATAAGTTTTGCTGTCATATCAGATTTTAGATTTTGGACAAATTCTTAATTTATTTCTTACTTATTTAAGTCTTTAAACCCTGGAAGACCTGAAATTTTGGTTTAAAATAAAACTTTTATTTCTTTCATGGTTCAAGTATAACACACACAGCACAGGCATATTTTTAATTATATTTGCACACTAGAATAAATTTGTTTCAATTTACTTTATTGACAACTCAGGGTCAGTAATGCCTGATTCCCAGATTTGGTAGGTATAGCATGTTATAGTGAGTGAACTAGAAAAATTTCTGTTTTCATTTTGATCTTATGGATTAGAAATAGAGAATGGAGATGTGCTTAAGTACCTAAATAACCTGTTTTTTTGCAGATAAATGACTACTTAAACATGCCTTATGTATTTGGTGTTAATCTGTAAAGTATGCCAAGTACATTCATGAGTTAAGAAGGGGAGGTATACTCAGTAGAGCGAAAGGAATCTGCTGGACTTCAGACTGCAGTATTGCACAGTGATGTATCCAGATACGGCACCAAGAATACATGAAGTTAGAAAAAGCTTATCCCTTGTCTAATGTACATGGCATAAAATGGCACAAAAGTCATTATGATAGATTCATGAACAGTTATGGAATTGTGTGTTATGCTCATACAAAACTCATATCTGCTTCTTGCTTGTACTTATCAAAATACAAGGTTGCATTACTTTATGTGAAGTTCAGAAAGTAACATTATGTAATGATTTACATCTTCCTTGATGACTACTTCAGTCTTAAAACATTACTTTACCAAATGTGAATTTCAAAGATATTCAAGCACAGTTCTAACACAAAGTTAATGCTGAGTTCTTGGATGTGTTACTTTACAATTTCTTAAACTTAACAAATTGTACGGTGAACTAAACACAAGGTCATCCATAAAAGTATTTGTAAAATGTGCCCATAATCAATTCTGCATGAAAGAATATACATTAACAACTTTTTATATTATTATATTTCCCTTTAATCTTGAAAAAAAAAAATGTATAGAGTAACTAGTTGGATTCTTTTGCTTAACAGCAGAAATGGGAAATGGTCCTCGTTTCATGTCCTTTGATAATGAGTGCTATTTTACTGCAGAGTAAAGAAATCTTTGATATGCCATCCACTCTTCAGAAACCTCCTGCTTGCTCATGCATCACTCATAGGAACACTGTCAAGCCCTCCAGGCAAGGATTGCTCATTCTCCTTGCTGTTTTCACTCAATAAATAATTTGCAATGTAAATAAACCAGAACAGATTAATAGATTGTGAGGAACGGAGAGAAGTGATAGGAAGAAAGAGACAGACTTGGACTTAGTATATAATTTTACTTTACAAAAAAGGTCTTGTCGCCTAGATTATGCTAGAATAGCTGGAAAGAAATCCACAAGACAAAAGCAAAGCTCCATACCTGCATTAGCAGCATCTCCCATCCACCTCAGATCTATATTCACAAATCAGAATTGTGAAGCATATGATGATTTGTGTTGGCTACTTTTGTTATTCATAGTGTAAATCCATTGTAAGTAAGAATTATTTGGTGTGATGGCTGGGACAATATATAGTAGAAGGGATCATCGTGTTCTTCCTTACATTTTTCTGCTTTGCAGATATCACCAAAATTGGCAGTTTGCAACTTTGAGATAATGTTGTGAACACCTGGACATTGCTTGGATAGCGGTACTTTGCATGCAATGAAATGAAAATAAACCAGTTTCACTAATTTCACTAATGATAGTGTTTGTGTTGAGTTCTCTTTCAAAACTCTTAAACAAAGTCATGACCATATTAGTAATAGAGCCTTACTATTGTATCTGTTGAATATGGGTCTGATTCCAAGAGAAATGTGTATTCTTGGTGTTGACACAAAGCTGGGGGGAGTGGCTGATACCCCAGAGGGCTATGCTGCCATTCAGAGGGACTTCATTAGGCTGGAGGGGTGGGCCAAGAGGAACCTCATGAAGTTCAACGATGGCAAGTAGAGGGTCCTGCACCTAAGGAGGAATAACCCCAAGCGCCAGTACAGGATGGGGGTGCAGAGTTTTCCCACTGGTGACTGCAATGAGAACAAGAATTAGCTGGAATGTTAGCTGGAAAGTTTCACCAGTACAGGCTGGGGGCTGACTTGCTGGAGAGCAGCTCTTCAGAGAGGAACCTGGGAGTCCTGGTGGACAGCAGGCTGGCCATGAGTCAGCAATGTGGCTTTGTGGCCAAGAAGGTCAACAGGATCCTGGGCTGCATTCTTAAGTGTTGCCAGAAGGCCAAGGAATGTGATCCTCCCCCTCTACTCAGCCCTGGTGAAACCACACCTGGAATATTGTGTCCAGTTCTGGGCTCCCCAGTACAAGAGGGACATAGAACTACTGGAGTGAGTCCAGAGGAGAGCTACAAAGATGATTAGAGGACTGGAGCATGTGTTGTACAAGGACAGGCTGAGAGAACTGGGCCTGTTTAGCTTGGAAAAGGCAAGACAGGAGACCTCATCCATGAGTATAAGTATCTGAGGGGAGTGTGTCAAGGGGACAGAGCCAGTCTTTCAGTTGTGCCCAGCGAAAGCATGAGAGGTAATGGGCACAAACAGAAGCACAGGAATTTCCAGTTGAATATGAGGGGGCACTTCTTTACTGTGAGAGTGATGGAGCACCGATACAGGTTTCCCAGAGAGATTGTGGAGTCTCCTTCTCTGGAGATAATCAGAACCTGCCTGGATGCCATCCTGTGCCACTTGCTCTAGGTGATACTGGTTGGCAGGGGGTTTGGACTGGATGATCTTCAAAGGTCTCTTCCAGCCTCAGCCATTTTTTGATTCTGTGATTCTGTGGTTTCCTCTGAGGACACCATTTTTGTTCCTTGCTTATTAAGGACACTTAAAAGAAAATGCTATTCAACATAGTTCTCCTTATAGTAGCTCTCACTTTGTTATGAATCCCTGTACATTTTTTTGTTTGCTTGATTTTGTTCCCCTAAACTGTTTTAATTTTAATGTTTATCTGAATTGGTATCTGGAGATCACTAGTACAAAGGAGCAAAGAAATGTACAATTAAAGCTATTTCAGTGGAGAATCTTACAGAACTAAAAAAGAAGAAACTAGTATTTATCTGTGTAAAAGGTGTAGGATTATGGAATCACTCTGATTTAAATGGACCTCAGGAAATCTCTAGCAGAGCCTCCTGCCTTCAGCAGAGTCAAGACCTGGATGCTCAAAGCTTTACCTCACTGGGACTTGAAAATGTCCAGGAATGGATATTCCGCAGCTTCTCCAGGCAACAGTTTCAGTACTTAATAATAAATAAATAAATAGATAAATAAATTCTTTATAACCAGAACCTACCTGTTTTATTTTTGGACTTATTTATCTTCTCCTGGCTTTGCCTTCTCATGAACCTTTTCTTTGGTACCACAGGGTTGCTATTAGGTCCCCTCTAATCTTGTCTTCTTCAAGTTGTACAAGCCCAGAATTAGTGCTGAGGCCTGATGTTGCTGCTGTTCAAGGATTTCCTTAATTGTTAATTATGGATAGTGTCAAAGAATTTGCTGTCTGAAGAACTCCAACATTCAGAGAAAGCCATAAGGAAGTAGTCAAGACAAACTCAAGTACAGGATTCAGCACCCTGAGTGCATCCACCAGTGGGCACAAATAGCCCTTGCTTTCCCTGATCAGCTTTACCTGGGCCTCCACTCACACACCCTGACCATGGCCCAGGTGAGCCATATAAGCTCTGTGTTACAGGTATGCTTGTGTCCAGATATATCACAGCCATGCTAAGATGTCTTATGTACAATGAAGTACAACTGGAAACAAAAATGATAAAAAATAAAAATCAGTCAAGCTGAATCTCCTATTTGATCCATTGGTAAAAAAACAAACAAACAAACAAACAAACAAAAAACCTTATTTTTGGTGGCCAGCTGCATTATTTGGTGGAAGGCTACATATCGACTTTGAATACATGACAGCCCATGTCTAAGTCTTAGTGCCTCATTCAACAGTAATGACTGTAATCCATGGGAGTAAACCACTAGGTGGCATCTGGGTAACAGCCTTTTGGATAACAGTTAAAAGCTGGAAAAATGAGATGTTAGGTATGTGACACTTAAATGGATATTGTCTATAGAAAATTGCTTGACCTAGCCATGTGAGATGAGATTTTGTGCAGAGTTGATGAGATTTTGTGCAGACCCTTGATTTTGATCATGAAGCCTTAAAAATATTAATCAAAGTGGTTCAGAGGACTAACTCAACTGCACTAGGCATGGAAGAGTTAGTATGTCATGAGGTGAACTGGCCAACCTGCAAACAGAATTCCTGGGTTTGTGGTCTTTATGAGCCCTTGCATTAATTAGGTCAGAATCTGCATAATGATTTGGAAACAGAACTAAATAATGGAAAGGAAGACAGACACTACTGAGGAAGAGACATGAGTTTAAAAAAAAAACAAAAAAAAAAACTTATGTGTTCCAGCACTTAAATTTGCTGTTGTTTTGATATAATGTGATATGTGACTTTTTTATGGGAAAGGAATCAATTTTTTTTTTTTTTTTTTTTTTTTTTTTTTTTTTCCCAAGGAGTACAACTTCCTACTCCATTAACACTGTGTTTGGTGACTAGTAAAAAGCTCACAAAGGGCCTTCTTTAAATTGAGTGTTATTATTTATACATACAGCAAGCAAGTGTAAGTGGCTTTTGAGGCTTTGGTCTGGGTAAAACAGCAGCTATTATCCATTATTCTGACTGGGAACATGAACAGAAACAGTTTCTAGAAAAGCAATCTTTTACTTTCAAATGCAAGCAGCAAATGCAACTCAGAGAACATGGTGACTGCTGATTTTAAGCAGCAGAGGAAAATGCAGAAGTGGCATAAATCAAGAAGGAAGCCAACTTTATGTCCAATGGATTCAGTACAGTGAGAACAATACGGGATGGCAGATATTTTCAGAGAAAGTCTCCTCCTGTCTTAACCTCTATTGAGAGAGAAAATCAGCAGTGAAGAAAGAAAGTGAAAAAAAAAACAAACAAACAAGCAAACAAACAAACAAACAAAAACTTTCATATAACAAATATATTGTAAATATCTGTCATCTGAAATCTTATTCATGATTCTTTGCTCCACCAACTTAGTCTAAAGCAGTTGAGGACAAAATTGTTTGACATAGGAAAATAGTTCCTTAAAGACCTGGCTTTTAAAAATAATTTTGACATATAAGCTAATTAAGATTTGTATTTTTAAATGCTCAGGAGACCTATCCAATCTTCAGAGAACATACAGGGTGGTTTTAGAGCGGATGTTCTGTATATTTGTTCGTATATGTCCTGGTTTCAGTTAGGACAGAGTTATTTTTCCTCCTGGTAGCTGGTAGGGTGCTATGTTTTGGATTAGGATGAGAAGAGTGTTGAGTACAAATACCAAGTTAAAGTCGTGGCCAGATATTTCATCGTATTGTAAACTATTATTACACCGCACAGTACCATTATGATCTTAAACCAGGGCCCGGAAAGGATAAACAGAACAATGGGGATCACACACGAATTGGTGAAAAGAATTACATGCAGCTTGGTGTGACCTATGTTATCAGGATCACAACCTACACTATGTTCTGCCAGGTCATACACAGGGATGCATCTAATCCGATTTCCTCTTTATTAACCATTAATTGTGTTTTAAGTATTCTTCTATTTAATGTCATTGTAATCATACAAAAGGATGTGAGTTTTTTTTTTTTTTTTGTTTTTTTTTTTTTTTTTTTTTTTAATGTAGCTAAACCCAACAGAGAATCTAAGTATGTTAGATCACTAAAATTATCTTTATCAATCACATTTGTGAAAGCCCTATGACATTTGTTTAATGATTTAAATTCCACCATATTATGTAGGCTGACATTGACTAGATAAGATTTCTCTCCTAGTGACTTCCTTTTTTTAGAAACAGTTTTAGGGTAGTCAGCCTTTAATTGTTCAAATCATACCATCTGATCCTTAAAAAATATGAATGTAAAATTGTTGTTTTTTTTTCTAATTCACCTAAATACATTTATATTACAACTTAAATTCTTAAAAAAGACGAAATAAATAGTTTCTAGTTATCTGTAAAACCAATTTTATAGCATATAAAATCAGTAGATATCATTTAGCATTTTCTTTAGTAAATACTGAAACAAAATGGAATTATTCACCTTTCGTGAAATCCTTATCCACCTTACTGACAAATACGCAAATAGCAGACTCACACAATAAAAATAATGCTTCTACCTTCTCTTTGTTTTGTTCCCCCCAGTTAGTAATGAATATAGGCTATTGTTAGGACTCATTTGCCTCCTGTTATGATCAAAAGACAGACATTTTATTTTTTGTCATATGACTCATAGACTTTTTCAGATATTCATTTTCCATATAACTTCTCTGCATTGCTTAACTTTTAATGCATAATTCAGTGTGATCAATGCCTATCTTCCTCCCACTATTTCAAAATGATGTTAATAATTCCCTCTGAAGGATAGGTAGCACCTTAAACAGTACATCCTTTTTTTTTTTTTTTTTTTTTTTTTTTTTTTTTTTTTGTAATTGTTTCATTATAGCATTTATTAAAGCCTATTTTAGTGCCTACGTAAAAGAAAGTTGGACCCCAAGTGTGGGACAGTCACTCACATACATATCTTTATTATATATTTTTTATATCAGCTCAAGAGCCTGTGCAACATGGACTTGCTTCATCCCTTGTTTCTATGTTGCATAGATGGAATCTACAGATAGAGAAAGAAGAAAAATAACATTTCCACTTCCATATGTTGCAGTTTTAAAGTTTGTGAATGACATCAATTTTGCCAAATACAGGCATATTCAGTAGATCTTCTGATCTTGGGCTCCAAAGCAGGTATTTCTGCCAGGCCATGATTCATCTCATCCTGATGTTGGCATCTAAATTGGGCCAGATGAATTGTGTCTTAATTTGCTTTTGCTTCTGTGTTGATTGTAAGTGTAGTCCAAGATGTCTGACAGCATGGTGTGTCATGTGGATTTTATCCTCTTTGTACTTTCATTTACTGTACAACAACAGAGGAAATAAATACAACCCATTTTTAATTCTAAAAATTTAGTGCAGATACTCTAATCTCTATGAGGTTATGATCGATCAAGGTAAGGTCCGCTTTAAACATGGATAGAAGTATACATATACATAACATAATAGTTCTCATTTTATTCTTCAAAGACAATATTGAAACATGAAGTGTTGGTAGGCTGATTTCCGCAAAGCTGACAAGAAATCAGAAAAATATATATTTTTTTTTATTCTGAGAAAACTGAATGTAGCACTGGTGCAAGTAGACTGAGTTTCATTTGAGTCAGTGAATAGGATTGTTCTATAAAAAGAAAACCTCTGGAAAGCTCTAATATATATATTTTTTTTTTCCTGCAGTTCTTAGGGAAGGATTAAGCTATAAATTCAATTTAATTTTAATTGCTTTAGGTCTCTAAGGAACCAGTACAAAACAAATGGAATCCCAGAGGTGAAAGTACTGAATTGGTCCTAGCATTATGTTTAAATGAAACACACAAAAAAATGCTAATTAACAGGGGCAGAAACTAAAATTATTTAGGATTTTATTTAATCTGAAGCAAATAGCTTTGAATATAACAATTATCTAATTATACTGTTTTAATACTGTGGAGATTTTTGCACTTGTGTATGAAGAGGAACTGAATGCTTAGAACAAGTAGTAAATTCTTTATTTCCACTAGAGCAAATACTTTATCATCTGCTTGACCTATGGCACAGCAATTTAGGATGCAGAACTCAATTGTCTAGAGAGATTATACAGTACTCATTCATTGAGTTGGAAACATTTAATTAACACAGGAATCATAAGAAGAACATACGTTATTGTGGTTTTGTGGAGTCCTATAGAACCTTAAGAGAATATACTCATTCAAAACAACAAAATAATAACTCATACTTGAAAAGGTTGATTTGGCAAATCCATCTGCTGTCTGGGAAATCTTCATAGCCCTCCTGTATATAGGCAAAGTGTACCAGTGAGCAGAAATTTAGAAATTCTCAACTGAGATCCAGATTTTCAGAGATTTGTGATTTTAATGGGAGTTAAGTATGACTGAGCATCTGCACCCATCATCAGTAAGACCATAATACAAGAAAGGGAGGAGACCGAAGAAGCACACAAGTAAATGGACTGGGAAGTGGAATTATATACATTCATGTTAATGGAGCACTTAAGTATCACCTTGTAATACCCTTCCTGCCAAGAGGAAGTAATTTGACGACTGCTTATCAACACTTACACTCTTGCTGTATCAAGCTACCTTTCCTTCCCATCCTTTAGTTCTTACACTGATTTTAGGTTCAAATGTAGAGGCTTGTTACGCATTTACAATGCAAACACTTTGATAGTTACAAGCCCAAATATTTTTAGTGGTTAATATTGAAAGAGTACATGGCCAAGCATTGTAGAATTTCTGATTGAAAACAAAGACAAGCTGAACCATGTCAGGTTTTTAGCATAAATCCATAGGCACATTATGTTGTCAGATCTAACACTGTTATCACAGATTTCATGGCTGAAAATGCTCAAGGATTAACAGTTGGAATATATGCATTTTGGAAATCAGTGTGGGAGGGGTAAAGGAGGAAGAGAAACACAAGGAGGTAATGACAGTGTCAACACAGGGATGAGAGATGGGTATCACAAATTACACCAAAACTGTATGTCAATTGAAAGAGAGAGGATGGTGGATTTAAAGGAAGAATGAAAACAGAAAACGAGAAACTCACTTTGAAAGAGTCAAGAAGAGAGTCAGGAGAAGTTGAGCAGATTTAGCCAAAAATAGTACTTTTAAAATGTAGTCAGAAGAGTGAGCCTGTAGCCACTATTTCGGAATACAAGGTCTTTGAGCAAGTGATGAATCCTGAGGGCCAGTGATGAAAATCAGAGGCAATATGAACAGGAAGAAGAGCTAATGAGCCTGGCATAAGAATGAAGAAACAGTTTTGAGCTAATCTGGACTAGGGACATCTAATTTCACTGCTTTGTCTTTCTTCTCCCTTTCCCCTGTCGCCTCAGATGGGATTAGTTACAGTCCTGTGGAAACACATAGATACACAGTGTGTTTTTCAGAGTCTTATGGACCGTTATCTTTATTGACTTTTTTTACCATTCAATTTTCACAGTCATAAGCAACATAAAGGTGACATTAGTCACAAAGAAGCACGTTTTGCAAGGAGGTCACTTATGATGACTCAAGGAAATCCTAGCAGTTTATACTATGAGCAAATATGGTCTGGAACATTAAGGATAGCTGTGGGAAGACAGAATGAGTCAAGCATGTTTGTAATCCAGATCATCTCTGTGTAAGAGACCCCATAGCTCTTTAAGGTCATCAATTACTTGACTCACTTTTATTTCAATAGCTCTTAGGCCTCAAGGTGTTCAAGAAAATCCTATTAAACTGATTGTAATAAATGAAAATTTATTTTTTATGCATCTCAAGTGGGTGAAAAGGCAAGAAATCTGGAGAGCCTGCCAATAAAAGAGGGATATTGGATAACAGGGAGACATTAGAAAGTAGAGTCCAAAATGACAGGTCCAAGAAAACTTTCATTTAGGACCAAAAATATTTTGGGAAAAGATAGCACAACTAGGAGGTACTGTAGACTGAGACAGGCCATGTAGGTTGGAAAAATAAAAAATGTAATATTGGCTAACTTCCAAAGGAGATTCATGACTGTCACTAAGGGCAGAATTTGGCTTACTTACAGCAAAACTTTTCTTAATTACAGTGCATATGTTGCTTGCTATTTTTTTCTTTTATCTTTGTATGCTTCATAGATACTTGTCACTGTGTAAAGGACACATTTTTTTTTCCTTCCTCATAAACTGTTTAAGCAAGGATGGCATGTCTGCTACAGCTACATAGTTGCACAAGTGACTGAGTTTCTTCAGTAACATGAATTTGTTTTCATCTCTCTTAAGTAATTACTTGCCAATAAAGCTGATCCTTCATTACTTTAGAAACCTTTCTCATGTCTGCAGAGCATTGCCTACATCTCAGGCATATGGCCTTTTCTCTGTAGGTGCCCCCAGCTTCATCCATTATTGTTACTTTAGGAGACATCAGTTCTTAATCAAGAGAGGCCATGTGTAAGGCCATGTGGGTTTGCACTTTTCAGTCAATTCCAACAGCTGTATGCACAAACATAAATTAAACTATTAAGAATCTAAGGAGATTATAATGACTGCAATTAACTTCCAACTTATTTAATAAAAAGTGTGTTTCCGATGAAGGGTCATATAAAAGGAACAGATTGCATGCAGTTAAACGGAAAAAAAAAAAAAAAAAAGAGAGAGAGAAAAAAAAAAAAGAAAAAAAGACGTATCCAAAGAGAAGAAAAAAAAGCTTGCTTTGGTATGATCCCAAGGAGACCTTAGGAAAAGCAGAGAACTGTTTTATCTTGGGCTATGTTTTCACTTTGTGTAGAAAAGGTGTTGAATAGTCTGACGGAATTGATAGAAAGACATACTTGAAAGGCTTTTTGCTGCATGGAAGCAACCTTGATCAGGGGAAATACTCTTCGATACCAATAGCATATTCTAGTATATTTTAAAGCTTTTTGAAATGTGTACTATCATCCCAGTTCTTTCTGTTTTCTCACAAAGATTTCTGGTCTTAAATTTATGAGTAAAGAGTTTTACATTTATAGTTCTCTAATGGTTTTAGTCTTCTGTTATGCGTACAGGTAATTCAACATTTATAGAACATATTCCAGGATGAATGTACTACCACACCTTTATTGGACAATTGGCTATTGAAATCTATTTGAATAGTGAATTACTGGATCTCGCAGCATCATTTCTATAACATTTGTAGGGATGCTGATCATAAAATACTATACCTATCACTGTCAAGGACTCAGGTAATTAAGGCTTTGAGAAATCATCAAAGGTTTCAAGAGAGCAAGGTGGAAATGCTTAACCATGATAATGATAACTCTACATAAGGGAAGATGGAGTCAGTGAAAAACAGACTGAATAGCCAGATTAAGTGAAACCGGAATGCCTAGCTAGATTCTTTGATGACTGCGTTTGATGGAAGTCCACTAAATTAAATGGAAGTATGTTAATATTGGAGGAGGCTATCTGGTCCAATATAAAAATTGGGAAGGGAAGAAATTTCAGAATTATTTTACAAATGACAATGTAGAAGAAAAATACCTAACGTCTTATGATTACATTGTTATGATTAGTTAGGAAGGTTACAGACATCAGTAATGCTTAGAAATAAAATAGTGGTTCGATAGTGTCAGTTCACAGAATCACAGAATCACAGAATCAGAGAATATCCTGAGCTGGAAGGGACCTGCAAGGAACATCGAGTCCAAATCCTGGCTCCACACAGCGTACTATCCAAAAGTCAGACCCTATGCCTGAGAGTGTTGTCCAAATACTTGAACTCCAGAAGCTCAGTGCCATGACCACTGCCCTGGGGAGCTTGTTCCAGTACCCAACCATTCTCTAAGCAAATAACCTGTTCCTAACAACCAGCCTGACACCCCTTGACAGCTTTATGGCATTACCTCGGGTCCTATCTCTGTTCACCAGAGAGAAGAGGTCTGTAGAGCATCCACACTCTAGTATTATTTAGCTACTGGGGACAGCAACAAACAGAGCAGTATATTTTACCTGTTATGAAGATAATAATAACTAAACATTCTTATCTTTCTAGTTTGTGTTGGAAAACACAGACAAAGAAAAGTCATCAAAGTCACAAAAAGATTTGTAACATCCCTTTTTGTGTTCAGCCAAGCTGCCACAAAACCATCTCTAAGAGACTTCAGTGTGCAAAGGAATTATTAAAATTAAAATAATTCCTTGAACAGCTTGGTTGACAAAGTTTCCCTTAGTATTACTCTTTCCAATAATAAAATATTTTTGTCAAATCCTGTTCGTATTTCCAAGAAATGCATTAGCTCTGTTTGTTACAGCATTAGAGAAGGAAACCATATTAGTTTCTTAGATACCAGCAAAATGTATCCTTTCCACAGCAATTGCCTTCCACAACCTTATTATTATTATTATTATTATTATTATTATTGGCAAAGATGAATTGTGTATACTTTCATTTTAGCTTTAGGACTTTCTTCAGTTCATGTAGAATTAAAATAATGTTGTTTGTTGTATTGAATAATCCCAATTCTTCCATATAGCTGACTGATGCTTGCTGGTTTTAATATTTGCAAATTCTGATTTTCTAATTCTTTTTCAGATCACCATTAAAATATTAATAATTTCTCTGAACATGCTGGTGATCCTCTCTATCCTTAAATACAGACAGACCTGGGTACATGTAGTAATGTGTCAGTGCTTCAGTCTGTACCCTACTCTTATTAAATATGCCAGTAAAGGCAGCCTGTGAGAGCTCAGCAAACATGGACTGGCTGAAAGATTTCTGTTTAGCTATTCACATTTTAAGCCACAGTTATCTCTGGTCCTTCAAGCTGCCAGTTTCCGTTCTGATTTACACATTTCCTAATCCACATTTTTTTTCTCTGCTGTGGTAACTTAGCCACAAATGCTGTCTGCTTCTGTCTAAAAGGCTGCCTCTTTGCTTCAGACAGCTTCTCTTGATCCAGATATTTTACAACAGAACTTGCCTTTCCTCCCCACCCCTCCCAATCAGCCTACCCCAGTGTGTTTAATTATATTAACAGTCCCGCAGTACTTAAAATCACTCAGGAGATGAGGTGGTCAGACTTTAGTCCTCTCTCTTGGAAGCTAGAGGCATACCTTTTGTTCTGATTCTGCTCAATTTATTTGAATCATGCTGTTCGGCCCATCCTAATGACCGCATGAGGGCTGTGACCAGGTTCATCAGCCTGCCATTGTTCTAGCCCATCTGCACACTCTATCCCATCCCACTGACTTGATTTCTTTCCTCCTATCTATAGCTACAGTCAAACAGCAGTGATGAATAAGACTAAACCTGTTGACATTTAGTTACAAATTATTATTATTTTTTTCTTGCCACAGCTTCCCAAACATTTCAGGCAAATATCTCCAGGCTCCAAGTATGAAACTTGAAATACACAAATAGTTTTAAATGATGAAAAAGCTGGGAGAGGTTCACAGTGCTAATTAACTGTCATGTCAGTTTTCTATAATGACATATGTGAGCATGGCAGTTATCAATCTGAACAAATAAAAACAATACTTAACTACCTCTTGAGGCTTTGAGATTTTAAAGAGAAAATAAAAATGAAATATATATGCCCTTTTTGGATGTCATTTGAATTATCATACTGCCTATAATATCACCAAATGTGCATGATGCACAGGCTATAAAGGACTACCACCTGCTTAAAAGAATTTACAATCAAAGGGAATGTTAGCAAAAACAATGAGAAATGAGGTGTCTTTCCTGAGCTTACACTACCTGCCAGTGGCAAGAGAGGAATCCAAGTTTTATGAAGCTTAGTCCTGATTTGTTTCTCCTAAACTAAGCCATATTCTGGAAACCTGAGCACAGGGAGCTCTCGCTCCACATGGTTCATCACTCATGATGTCTCAGATCAAGCAGGTAGACTTCTGATTGTAAAGGAATCAGTCTTCAGTCAAACATCTTCCCTTGGAGTGGTGACAGAATGATATCCCACTAAAAGGTTTTTCTTCTTTGCATTTTTATAAGGGTGAAGAGATGGGGCATGAAGGAGATGAAGATAATTATTTAAACTGTATCATTGACAGTATTAACTCATCACATATTTCATTACACATGACTTCCTAAAGAACTAGAAATTTGTATGACTGAATGGCAGCACATCTTTGCATAAACTGCTAATGCACTCCCATAATTCAGCTCTTTTAAAGGGTCAACAGTGCAATCATGAGCAAACTTGGAAATGTAGAAGCATCTGAAAAGGTAGGAAAGAATTGGTGTCACGTCATGGAAAAACTTGACAAAATTATTAAAGGTTAAAAGTCAGTAATGAAAGGAGGCTTATTTAGAGCCCTACAACCTGATCAGTCATATTTACAATGCTATTTAGTAAAGTTATTTTAATTAATGGTCAGAAAAACTGTTCCTGAGATGTAGTTTGTTGGTTTTTTTTTTTTTGTTTGTTTTGTTTTGTTTTTCAGTTTCCTGCTCTTCATTGGAATAAGCATATTGATATGAACTTTTTTTTTTTTTTTGATAATCAGTGGCTATGCTTATGTCTTCCTTGTATGTGTGTAACTTGTGTAGAATATTGTATTTTACAAGCTCTATATCACACCAGCACAACAGAGCCTTTTTCTGAATAGTGGATTCTGGTAGAGGTTCTTGTCCCCAAGTGCTTCACCCAGCAGAATGAGACAGACGGCAGCATGAAACACAACAATATGTAAACACAATGTACCCAGAATTAATTAAGTATTTAGTCATAAGGTAAATAATAGAGAATAATTAAGAGGAATAGTCAAGGGGGAAAAAGCATATGGTTTTGGATGACATTTTGAAAGAGATGAGGAAAAATTACATAAGAGGTTGCTCTATTATTAGTTTGCCATTTTTCTTAGAGTAAGGTCTTGGGAACCAATAACGCCTGAAGCTGCACCCTGTTAATGCCACAAGAAGAAAATAATCAAAGAAGACATCCCAAGTCATCTAACCCCTTGCAACAGAATCTGACTGTGGAATAGACTTGATCCAGGGATAAGTTTTCTCTAACAACAAGACCAAGCAAAGAATCATAGGACCCTAGTTAAAGTAAGCCAAAGAAATAATAGTTATAAATATATGAATATAATATTTCTCAAGGTATGGCCAAATTAAGGGCATTGAATATATTTATGGGGTGTTATTAGTTGAAAACTCAGAGGAATAGAGACTCCACATTGAGTAGAAACTGTGCTACAAACAACAGTCTAAAAGGTTGAAAAGGTTGGATGTGAAGTACAGAAACAGAAACTATGCTACAAACTACACGGTAAAAGGTTGAAAAGGTTGGAGGGAAAGTACAAGAGCAAAGAAAGTTGCTAAAGGCAAAAGTAAGAACAGACAGTAGGGTTGCTTGGGATTTATTTTAAGTTGCAATTGCCTCTAAGTTAGCCTCCTCACCTATTCTTGTATATCTCCACAGTAATGGAGAAATATATATATTTTTTTAGGAGATAAATTTAATTTTACCAGAGTATTACCCATTTCTCTGTGTAGACTGTAAAGATATGGTAAGTCAAAGTTATAAATCTGCAGCTGATTAGCTAAATCCCATTAGATATCTCCTGACTCTTGGGGTGATGTTATGCCAGATGGTCAAACAGCCTTTCAAAAGTATATGAAGCAAAACCAAAACAACTGGAATTTTCCTTCAAGATCTCAAGGAAGAATAAGAGTCTTGTACATAAATCCTTTATAGCAAGAATTATACATATACATTTACCTTTATATATATATAAAGAAAGTATTAAAGATGGTGAATAGTAGGATACTTGACTTCCATATGTAACATCAATAACACAGACTCATCATTTGACTCAAAAATACAATAAAAAAGAAAAATTGCACTGAGCAAAGATATGCGAAACACATATAGAGAAAAAAAAAAAAAAAGCCAAAAGAATATAAAAAGATCAATAATACTTTGAGCTGCAGTTCTCTCCTGGGAAAGGTACTAAGAAATAGTGGGTGAAAGTAGGAGGTACAGCAGCAACACAGTCATGTTTAGATGAATGGCAGAAAGCCAAATGTGTTACCTACTTTACTTCAACAACAGGAGCTTTGGTTATTCAACACAGACCTTTAGGGAAAGTATGTTCTGTATAACTACCTGTTTTCTCAGCTAAGTGCAAAGAAATAAAATATTCAGGTGTGTGTTCATAAACAAAACATTGTTTTACTATTGAATAGACAGTTGTCTTTCAAAATAGCACTGGTCCTTACTGTACAGCAAAATGATTTCTTGCAGAACAGGTCTAAAGAATCAGAAATAACTTATATTTACATGTTGTAAAATGACTTTAGAGAAACACAAATTTTCACAAACTAACTTCACTTTTAAATGCATTTCTGTGACATGTCTGTGGCATAGGTGAAGGAACAGATTTTTGGGAGACTCAGAAAGCTGAGAAGGAATAATATATTAAAATTTTGGTTGATGTGTGGCAGGTTGTTTATGAATATGCTATGTATGTACATGTTAGTTGAGCACACTATGATTGCTTTGAGATAAATGAACAAACAAAGCCAACGTATATCAGTACGTATTTGCATTAGTCATATTCTGAGCAAACTGTTCTGCAACGCTGACATGCTGAAATTCATTCATAAGTGTGCTTATCGACAGGAATAGAATAGGACCATAACACAGACAAAAAATAACACCATCTGTTATACCCAGCTTGAAAGGCAGCAAACAGAAGGAAAAACTGGGTGCCTAATGATTCAGTGACAATGTTAGAGGCTACTATGGCAGACATCTCAACCTGACCTAGAGTCCTAGGTGCTTTTCATATACATATTATACATATTCTGTAAGAAACAACAGCATAGCTTATCTTAAATTGTCTGAAGGAACAGGACAGAGAAACCAACCAGTTTTAGTGGATGATGATGCTATTTTCAGTGGACAGAAAAAACGTTTCTCCTAAGCCAAAAGCTATCCTAAATGGCCAATCTCTGACCATAGGCCTGTGTATTGCATTTATACAGATGTTCACTGATGTCACCTTTTTTGCTTTAGCACAACTAAACGAAGGGCACAAACACCTTACAGTGGTGATTCTGTCAGAGAGCACAGCATGTAGCAAGCTGTCCTACTCAGACTTAGCAAGCTTGATGACACCAACCCATTTTAGAAACAAAAGATATCACCTCTTGGAGGTGTGTGAGCACAACTTTGCACAGTACATTCTGAAAGCAACATTCAGTAATTACTTTGCTTGCTGTGATCACTCCCAACATGTGAGTAGAGCAGCTGTCATGTTAAGTCTATAGAGTTGTGGGGTTCATGCTCTGCACACCTAAATGGTGACAACCACTTGCCCCTGACAACACAGGTGCCCCTAATCAGTGGAGCTGATAGCACTGCTGCACAATAACATCCTGCGTGGTGTACTAGGATATGTAATTTGAGCATCAACGAAGAGAAAAAAAGACAAAAAAGTTCAGTATATGTTTCAAAGTCATGGGCTCACTGGGAGATCTAGGATGAAACCAAAGTCAATACCAGGGTAAGTTTAGCAAAGTGTTGTTAACAACTCTATTTTTAAATAATCTATTCCTTTGTTTGTTTGTTTGTTTTAAAAAAAGTCTAAAAACTCTGAAATTCTTGACTATTCAAGAAATAGATTTATGTTGATATATGTCTTCCTGCTTTAATCAGACTCCTCCAAGACCTTACAACAGCACTGTGTGCATACATATCACTTTCTCTATTAAATCATTTTGCTTGTAATAGGCAGGAGGAGGTTGTTATCATCAATACACCAGGAAAAATTTGAAAGCTTTAATCAGAAACATATCACAAATATTAGAGTCATTTAATCTCTTTAAGAAAGGGTGGTATCTGTCTTTGCAGTATTGTATTTTTAACACCAGATGGTACTCTCTGAAGGTATAAATTGCAGCACCACATGACTTAGGTTGTTGTTGCAAACTAAACAAGATGTATTTATTTATAAAACCTGTAATGAAACAATAGGCTAAGGATCAGTTTCTTTTATTGGAATAAGAGATTATTTACACAAAATAAAACTGATTTCATTTTTTAATGTTTTGAAAGTGTTTGCATTTATTAATGTCTTGTTAAAAATCATACTTGATTAATACTTTTTAGCATTTGAGCATTCAGAGGTGAAGAAACCAGTTTAATGTGTGCTTTTAATTTCTGAGTTTAGTTGTCTATGGATAAATGTGAACAGGTGGATATTAGCTGGTGGTTCATTAAGGTCCTTTCCAAACCAAATCATTCTGTGATTCTTCAACATTAGTCATTCATTAGATTTTCCTCTGAAAGAAAGAGATTTAATAGCAAATGTTTAAGGCCAAAATTATGTTTGGTCTGCTATTACTTTATAGTGACTATCATATATAGATATTATAATAGATCTATTATAATAGATCTATATTTATTAATATAGATATTACTATATATTACTATCACTTTATAGTAACTTTACTAAAAATGGTTTTGCTTAGATTACAGTTTGAGATTCAGCACTTAATGCTGCATAAATTTTGAAATTTGTCTAAAACAGAAAAAAGGAGTGAGTTTCCAAACAGTGGTGGTAAAAAAAAAAAAAACAAACAAACAAAAAAAAAAAAAAGTTATATGAAGTTGTATTCACAATTTTACAGGACTATTATGCCAATTAAGAATTGCTCATGAGTAAACAACTAAAATTCATTATATGAAATAAGCTAAATTACTGTTTCTATTATATTAGGAGGGGGAGAGAAAAAAAAATGTAGACAATGTTGCAAGCATCTGAGAGGATATGGTAAGCAAAGAAATCACTGTCAAATATTAAGTGCTCAGTTGAAACTGATGATCTACACATATTTTAATTTTCTGAACTGAAAACAAAAAATAAAATATGCTCATCATGTGAAAATAAAACCAAAAATGATGTGGAGTAGGATTACAATCAATTCTCTGAAAGTTCTACAGTTTTCCTTGCTTTCTTTCCAGCTAATCTGTTAGATGTGCATAATAAAATGAAATGAAATGAAATGAAATGAAATGAAATGAAATGAATAGAATAGAATAGAATAGAATAGAATAGAATAGAAAGAATTGTTCAGATGGGAGGAGCCATCAAAGGTCATCAAGTCCAACTGCTTGACCTCTTCAGGGCTAACCAAAAGTTAAAATATTACGAGCATATTATGAGCATTCTCCAAATGCCTCTTGAACACTGACAGGCATGGGGCATCAACCACTTCTCTAAAAAGCCTGTTGCAGTGTTTGTCCAACTTCACAATAATGATTTTTTTCCTAATATTCAGTCTGAACCTTGGTACAGCTTCATGTTGGGCTTCCTGTCATCTGTTCCTGGTAAGCAAAGGCAAGTACCTTCCTCATTGCTTCCCTCAGGGAGCTTCAGGGAACACTGAGGTTGCCTTTCCTCCTCTTCCTCTCCAGGCTGAACACCCTAAGGGTCCTCAGCCTCTCCTCACATCACATGCCCTCTTGCCATTTTACCAGCTTTACTACCAGCACTTTTGGACACTTTTCAACTTTTTAAAAATTGAACAATTTGTTATTGAAGGTAAAGTGCAGGAAAAAAAAAATGATTCTGTCAAATCCACAGCATGAGGTATTTGACAAGACTCTTATCAGTGTCTTAACTGGTTTCGTTTCATACATTGATCTATAGTGTGTTGCTGAAGAACATACAGAACACAGTGAAGTGCTAGCTTCACTGCTAACAGTTGTAGTTTATCCATTAAGGAGTTTACATTCTTAATACTTTTTCACACAAGGTCTGTGTTCATACATTCACATAGTATGAGTTAATGCTCAGCTGTTTTCAGACTGA
Source organism: Heteronetta atricapilla (assembly GCA_011075105.1). Classification (NCBI taxonomy): domain Eukaryota; kingdom Metazoa; phylum Chordata; class Aves; order Anseriformes; family Anatidae; genus Heteronetta; species Heteronetta atricapilla. Next base: position 203,041,455 of record CM021731.1, on the reverse strand, counting down.
TATTTTTCCCTCTCTTTACATTTAGCTGTCTATATGTTTTAAGCCTGAAACTTATAAATCTATACATAAAGGTATTTAGGAGGTTTGTTTGTTTGTTTGTTTGTTTTGGGGGGGAGTAGGGCGGGGCAGGATGGGGTGTGGGGAGGGGAGGAAAGGAGTACCAGGAATACACTAGGGCTGAGACACAAGTCACTGTACCCATCCTCTCTGGAACAATCAGTTAGTTATTCAGCACCTCTCCAAAGCACAATAAAAGTATGATGCTGTTGGAAAAAATGTGAGCTGCACAGAACAGTAAGCATTTTTGATGTCTTTGGTTGATTATCTGAATCAAAGTTGAACTCCTGGGCATTTGTGAATACCTTGTCATTACCTTTCATGTGTTCTTTGTTTTTCATTTCCAACATATTGATGATAATATTATTAACATAGTTTCCTATCTCATTTGCCAGTTGATATATCTGTCACTGAAATCTGGAAATGGAGGGGAAAGAAGCAAAGTCTGAAGCCTGTTGACTTATAGCAGCAATTTCTAATTACAGTATTTATTTAGCTTGAAAAGATGTCCCATCTACTCCAAAATTGGAGCTCATGGTGTGAAATATCACTCCATCCAATGCTAGACAATGATGGAAAGGGAAACCTCACATTTCCTTTTTCCCCTTGGTAGCATATATTAAATATTTGGTTTATGCTGCTAGCAGTTTCCTGAAGGAAACACTTCAGAGCTCTAAGTATATAGAAGCATGTGCATTTTAGTAAGTTAAGCAGGCATTATAATGCATGTCAACAATCACATCAGGCTTCAGTGGAGAGACTTATAGTAAATATTGTAAGAACGTTAGGGTGGCCATCACACATTAGCAGTACTGGCATTAGAAAATGGACATTGTAGGCTAAGGTGGTAAAACAGTTTATTAGAGCAATGATAATGCTGCTAGCTCCCTGTGGTAGCTAATTATAGGTGCCAGATAATGTTGATGCATTTAAAGATCCGTTGCTGTTTTCTATTACAACCTCACATGTCCTAGAGCTGTACTGTATAAAAATATTGAAAATGAGAAAGCAGATCTTTAGAACAGATCTACATAACCCTGATGCAGAATTTAACAAAACAAACAAACAAAAAAACAAATATAATAGTAAAAATTATTCATAAATAATGATAACTGTTCCCAAGAGGGCTGTGACTCCTTAAAGCTAGGCCTTACTGGAACACAAACTATCCACAGATCCTTGACATAGAGAAATTAAGACACGGAGATGTTAATATTCAAGGGAAAATATTTTCCCTGAGGTCATGGAATCACAGAATAGCTGAGGTTGGAAGGTACTCATGGAGATTGTCCAGTCCAAACCCATGCTCAAAGCATGCTTAACTAGAGCAAGTTGCCCAGGCTCTTGTGCATTCAGCTTTTGTCTGTCTCCAAGAATGGAGATCTCACAACCTCACCAGGCAATCTATTACAAAGATCAATCACTCTTACATTAAAAAAAATGTATACTTTTTTCTTATATTTACAGTTTCAATTTGTGTTTCAAAGTACATGAAAATGTTCATGTACAAATAATGGAAAGTAGGTTCTTTTGAGGTTTATTTTCAAACCAACTGATTTCTGTGTCTCAAACTCTTTCAGTAATGTCTTTGCACTTCCCCCTAGGACCTCAAGAACCTTTTTCTTTGTAACCCATCTAAGATCTAATGCTATCAGGAACTCCTAATCTCTGTTTATACTATCACCTTCCTTCTTACTGTCCCAGGCTCTACCTGTCAGAGATCTTACTCTGTGTGGGCATCTTCATTTGTCTTTAAGAAAAGAAGTAAGGCTGCTGTCTGTCACAGAAAGCAGACAACACAACCACAGTCTGATGGCAAGATCCTCTGCTTAACAGAACATGTGATACTCTTTGCAGCAAAGAGAAAACGAACAAAAAACTTGCAGGATGCTATATGAGAAGTAACAGCTTTAACACTTCTGACTTGTCATGATGAATACTTTGAGTGTACAGTTGGATATTTTTGATACTGAAGTATAACACATATTATCTAATCACCTCCAGGCCTCTTGGAATACATACTTTGAAACAACTTTGAAACAGTACTTTTTCTCCTTCATTTTGCTGTGAAAAAAGTGATTTGTCATTATTTCTAAGAGTGTTTTTTTTTTTTTTTTTTTTTTTTAAGTAGAGTTGTATCAAGAGATTCGTCTTTTGATAGTTTACAAGAAACAAATGAAAGCGCTTTGAGTTATTAGATTATTGCAAATAAAAACAAATTTCTAAGAAAAATAGCACATGAATTTATGAGTAAATTAAAACGATAACTTATGTATGTATGAGCATGAAGATCCCTTGACACAACAGACAATAGCATTCCAAAGAAGCTCTTATTGATCGTATTGTCAATCATGTGCATGGTGAAGAGCTGAAAAGTATTCATTGACTTGATGGCTGCTGCTGCTGCAAAAAAAAATCTATTTGGTCAACGATTCATGTTTCTGTAGATTTGCGTAATAAAACATAAAAGCTTCCTAGGAAACACCAGAATCTATTAATCTATTAGATCAACCATCATACAGTCTAGCCACATGGGATTCATTTCACTTTTCAGAATTCCTTTTTTGAATGATGTGAATAGGTTTATCCTCTTCAATATATGAAGAAAGAAAATGAGATGATAAAACACCACAAAACTTCAAATTACTTCCCCTTTTATTATAATAATTCTCATAAAACATTAGATGTTTCAGGTGTGCAAGTACTAGGACTGATGTTCATGTAACAGTGGATAACAAGAAAATAACACTTTAAAAGATTATTGAAGAGAATTCTATTACTTGTGAATGAAGAGGAAAAAAAAAAAGATGAATTACATTCAAGCCTTCTCTGTGTCACAGTATGTTAAGTACAAGTAGCAGGAGAAGGGGAGATAATTTTAGCTCTTTAGGGTGGGCAGTGAAAAATGACTAAAATAACACTAGTGCACACACACACACAAATGTGTAGCTGGGGTTAGCACAGAGAAATTTTGAGGAGAACAACCAACCACTAAAGCATAAAGAAGTTATACCATTTGTCCAGTGACTACATGTGGAAATGCATAAATCTTACAACTGAGGAATCCTTCAGTTAGATTAGTGAAACTATCCCCTCTCCTGTTCAGTACTAACTTTCATAAATGCATTTTGAGAACAATTCCTGTGCCACTGAGAGGATCTAATATCAGCCAGCAGATGTCTCTTTGTCAAAATGGATGTTGAGGATGAGACACAACTTCCTATGCAAGGCCTTGTCACATCCTGGTATGACTGATATCTCTGCATGAGGAAGACTTGGTTTCTAGTTATCTACAATTTGCATTGTTTTTTTAAAATTAATCTAACTGAAAAATAGCCATTAACTATATATAAAAATTTATTCATAAAACAAGAGAAAATTAGAATTTTGTGAGCCTCGACCAAATACCTGAACTCAAAAAAAAAAAAAAAATCTACTCAAATATGAACAAAAAAATAAAATGTTATTAAGGTTCTCTAGAGACTACTAAATCCCTCCTGGTGTATCCATATATATATATACATTTTTTTTTTTTCCACTCAATACTCTTTAAACAGAAAAGCCTGCAGCATCTCCCAGGTATGTCTTGCATGGAAGAGCTAATTTATGGAGTTCACTGGAAACTTGGGTGGGAAGCAACAGGGACTCTGAAGTGCTTATTGCCAGTAAAATGTAAGCTATATGCTTGCCAGGAGGTTCAAGAAAAATAATTAAAAACCAACTAACCAACCAAGCAAACATAATATATTAAAGAAAATCTCGTATTAAAGTAATGAAGAAAGAAATATACCTATTTTCACAGCAATATTTTCCATTGAAAACTACAAGTCATTTTCAGCATCTTCAAAAGTAGGACATGTCTATTCTGGGAAGTAAGGCTTTAATAAAATAGCCAATCACCTTCTCTTTATTTAGCCACCTGATTAACAAGACACATAGGTTTAGATCTATGGTTGATATAATTTTGATGATGTAGCTTAGGAATAGATACTTATGTGGGGACATGCTATGTCTTACTAATGAAGTCATAGCCATCAAAGACTTGTTGAAGAAAACAGAGACCACAGGTTATGTAATCAAGTATAACTTTCTCTACAAAGGGATTAAGAAATGTTTAGAAAAAAAAAAAAAAAAAGAGGCAGTGGGACACCTATTTTACAGTTCACCAAAAAGCAATAATGTTCGATTTACAAAAGGAGGCATTTGTGGCATGTAGAATATATATATAGATAGATACATAGATAGAATATAGAATATATAGATATATGTATATCTATCTATATCTATCTATCTATCTATATCTATCTATCTATCTATCTATATATATTCTTCATATATATATATATATCTTAAATGAAATGTAATAGTAAGGGGGAAAGAACACTTTGAATAGCTCAAACTAGAAAAAAGAAAGAACAGACAGAGAGACCAACTCACTGTTGTGTGGGGAATATTGTATAACTTTGTATAACTACTATCCCCCCCCCCCCCTTGTTTTTTCTCTTTTTCTTTTAGTTCTGTGATCTTAGATCATTCAGAGCTTTATTAGTTTACCCTTTATTACAAACTGTTGACAACATTGGAAATCCAAGGATCATCCAAAATTGCTTTAGGCAATTTCAACCTGAAGTTAAAACAGGTTGTTCTGAGACATTCCAGCATAGGACAGAAGGAACTTCCCTGCAGACCAGCTAATTTTGGTTCTCTGGACGTGATCAGTATCAGCTGTTTTGACATGCCTGTGGCTTAATGCGTGAAGAGTCAGATGCTTCAGGATGTAAAAATCTCAGATTTAAAGATGACTTTCACATAGGCAGTTGAAGTTAGGAGCAGAGAGGTGTTTTGCATAGATAGCTAGATGCTGGCTTTCTGACAAGTTACGTGTAGAAGGTGTGAGGGTCCAAGAAAAACTCCTTAAAAATACAGATTTGCAAATGAGATATAGATTAACAGCCTAAAAAATAAACCCAACTTTATTGCTTAAGAAAAAATGCAATATACCCCACCTTCTCTCACACTCAATGAGGTAGCAGTTCTTTGTACTGCTGAAAGAAAAACTCATCCCAAACAAGTCAAGAGCTGGCAAGCACATCTTGAATTTTTCCCAATAACCTGGAGACCAGTACCATCAACATTATACTCAATTATTAAGACAAATGAAACCCTCTTGCGTTTTGCCATACATGAGATTGGTTTTTGGTTATTCATGCCTGTTCTCTTCTTCTAGAAGACTAACAAAGTGTATAGAAAAGGACATATACAAAGAAGACATGAGATTTGTGTGGAAAATACTTCAATAAAAGGGGAAGGGAGCTGACTTATTTGATGAAGCTGCTGAGTTATTCAAGGATATCACCCTCTGACTGCACTATCATCAGATACCTTTGAAAGATCCCCAGGGTGAATGACACAGTGGGTCAAGAATGACCGCGCTCAATTCCCTTTTTATTGTTTTTCATTGTAATCTTATTATCTGGTGCTGCCATGTGTCAAAGTGACATTGTTTGACAACTGCATCAAATACACAGAAGCACAGGAGTGTGTAAGGAAAAATCCGTGCTTCATTCAAGCCTTTCAACCTGCTTTGGAGACTGCATGGACATTTTACATTTCTTCTTTATCAGTGCAAAAAACTAATAGCTTGAGTAGTCTTAATTAACCACACTGTGCAATGTATGATTTATCAAGTAGCTGGATAACTAGTACAATCATGGCTCGAAACAATGAATTCAGAGCTACAATAACTGAAAAATCTTGCTTTATTTTTTATTGTTAGCCACTCCATTGCCAGTGGGTATGGAATCCACTGGAAGAGTGAGAATATGGATTATTAACTCATTACAGACAATTTTGAAAAGAGTGATTTTGTTCTGCCAGGGCTTTTTCATTTTGGCCACATATTTAGGACTGAAGAATAAATAACAAAATCTGTTTACTTGACAGGATTTCATTTAAAGTTCTTTGCAATTATCAGTTTCTTACTTTCCTTCAGAACGGGATGGAAAACTCACAGATTGTTTGTATTTAAGGAAGAGGTGCTATTTTAAGGGATCTGTCAGAAGGTTCTCTAGGGCCCAGAAATCCAATACAGAACATAAATTATTTACCTGCAACCACATAATCAGGGTCATGCCAAAAAAGGAACCCAACAAACAGCAAGGTGCTGTGAGAGGTACTGTCAACATTTCCGTTAATAGACTGTCTCTCAATTTGTGCCCCAGAATGTGTGATGACTATTGTATTGCTGGAGGTGATGTCTTTCAGATGAGATGGAAAATGAGGTTCTGACTACATGGAGTCACTAATGATCCCATGCCAGCCTCTGTAAGAGCAGGAGATAACCCAGGTGTCCTGAAAGAGCTCTGTTTCAGATAATTACATTTTACTAGTCTAAATTTCCCCTGGGGTTTCAATTAGATATGATATTCCTAGCCTATTGCACTGTTTCATTGTTTATGGATAAGATAGTATCATTTCAGGGAGACATGAGTCTTTATTTTGGGGATAAACATTCTTAACATGAGATCAGTCCTGTTTTTACTGTTGCGTATACGTTTATTGACATTTTGAAGGATGGGATCAGAAGGACAGAAGGCCAGCAGAGCAGAATGAAAAGGGGAAAAACACCAGTAAATTAGGATTGACTTTTTTATTTTTTATTTTTCCCAACAAGCTAATAAGATAAAGCACAATAAGAATTAACAAATGTTGTCAGACCATGGAAAACAGAATGTGTGTACCACTCAGAAAACAATGTCTTAAACAGGCTCCTAAACCACCAGGCATAATTCTACTTGTATTTCTGTCTTAAATCCTGTGCAGACTACATGTAACACCATAGTAAAAAAATATATATAATAAAAAAAGAAAAACAAACATAAAAAACAAATAAACAAACAAACACTACACTATAAATTCATAGTGTATTTCCTTGCAGACACATGACAGGATCCTAAGTGCAGTTTAGTCCAAGCCAAAATATGAAAAAAAGGGATGAATCATGACTAATTTTATTAAACTTTGGTTAGTACATGTGAAAAATGTGGTAGCATTTGCTTAAGTTCATACTGAGAGGTGAAAGGTGCTCATGTGTGCAATTCCTTAGCTGACATTTAAAATGGTGTTTATAGTTTGGAAAACCAGATAATGGCTTAGTCAAAACAAAACCAGCCAACTAAGGCAACAACAACAACAAAAAACACAAGCAAACAATACAGTTACATAAGAGACAAAAAGAAATCTAGATGCCACATTACTGTCACATTACATCCACATGAAATTAGACTGAGCAGCCATTTGCAGTGTGACACTACAGAAAAAATGATTGAGATCTGTGTATTCAGATGTGTCACGTCCTTGATCAGTCTGGAGGAAAGTTTCTCTGGGTACTACTTTGCATCTGAAATAATGCGTATGCACTGTTCCTGTCAATAATACGGGATAAAAAAATAAAGAAGGACAAAAACTTAATCAAGTTAGCAGCTGTTCATGGAAGGGGTTGGAAACAGCTCATGATTAAATGTCTGAAATGACTGAATAATGAGGAATAATTAAAAGGCTAATTTATGACTAAACATTTAATTTTGGTGATGGAGGTCAATGGGTGTTTTGTCATTAACTGCAAAGGAAGATGTATAGGCCCTCAGGAGAAGAATTTTTACCACTATTTTTTTACCATCAAATTACCACATACTATTTTTAATTTTATGGTTAAAAAAAAAAAAAGTGGTAGAAAAAAAAGTAGAGAAAGTGGTAGAATACCAGGTAGTGAATGTGGAATGAAATGTGGAATGAAAGTGGAACTTGAAGCAGTGAAGTTGTCAAACGTAATTGGTCCTCTATGATTATTTTATATGAGTTTCTGTGATTAATTCAGTATCAAGATTGATTGTTGCCCTGGAGACAACACAGTATCTTTGTTAGCTTTATGTTCTTTCAAAGAGCTGGTGTAATGTTAGGAATAACCATGGAGTGAAAGTCTTTCTTCCAGATTTAATAATTTATTGTAATTTCAGCAAGGCAATTTTTCTTAAAACTGTTCTTTTGCAGTAGTTCTTAGTAGTTCTTTAGTAGCATGTGTTTAAATACATCTCATGATATGAAATGAAACAATCCCACCCTCCATATCCCAAAGTACTAGCTCATATGACTGTAAGGGCTGATATATCCTTCCTTGAATATATCACTTCTATTACAGAATTACACTCAACAAAGTCCCAAGCAACTTTTCCTGACTGGATGTCAGGAAAACATAAGTTGGGCATGAGTTTGGACAAGTTTACCTCTGGAGATCCCTCGCAGCATTCATAAATAAATAATAAATGAAAAATAAGTGAAATGGCAGTAAATGAAAGCAAACATCCTTCTGATAGTTATAACATGTTAGTACGTCAGTACATTCACCATTCAGGAAAAACAGTGAAAAGGACATATTCAATTGTTTTTCATATCTTTACTACTGCCACTAGTTTCATTAAAGAAGAAGAAGAAGAAGAAGAAGAAGAAGAAGAAGAAGAAGAAGAA
>CM021731.1:203013622-203032865 GCA_011075105.1 Heteronetta atricapilla | reverse complement strand
AAGAAGAAGAAGAAGAAGAAGAAGAAGAAGAAGAAGAAGAAGAAGAAAATAATGAGACTGACTCTGTAAATTTGGCAGAATATACAGAAAATGACAGAAAATAAATAAGTAAGTAAGTAAGTAAATAAATAAATAAATAGCCTTCTCTGCTTTCAGGTAAGATTTCATGCTCTCCTAGTTACCTAACTTATTTTCTTATAAAACTAACATTAAGGTCCTTATTATTCATATGTTCCAAGGTGAGAAAAATTTAAGAAACTTTGTTGAACCACATCCTTAGTTTGTCAAACAGCTGAGCCCATTAAGTTGACAAAATTAGAAAAGAATAATTTTCTAATTTCTAGTCAGGAGGAGAAAAATGGGCTGCAAATTTCACCAAGAGCAAAAGGTGTATCACAGGGAAATAAATCGAAGCTCCTATTCTAAACATTGTTTAATAACTATGCTCTGTCCAACTGACCCTGAACTAATCTCTGGTAGTTAATAGAGCTTTTCTATTTAAATGCACAACAAAACATAAAATTGCTGAACAAGAAGTACTGAGTTCTGGAAAATATATTAAATCACATAAAGGATTTTCAGTTTTATCAAGAAGAGAAGCCAAATGGACTACATTTTTGTAACCAACCAGGATACATTTTAGCCATATTATCTTCACAATCATTCATTTTATCTTCTTTTTTAGCACATATTTTACTACAGAAATTTGTTTTAACACAAAACAAAATATCCTTGACCTCTGTTATAACACTACTTGTGGCTTTCAGCTGGAAATCAGTGTTCCATTGCATTAGGCATTGTCCACCTCATAACAAAAGGACTATCACAGTCAGATCTTTCACTCAAAAAATAAATAAATTGCAGACTTAAAAACCTTGTAATTCAATGTGAAATGCATAAGGACTTTCTAAGTGAAAAATTCTGTATGACAAAGAAAATACAGAAAAAAAGAAAAAAACAACACACCTTTGGAGACAAAGTAACAAAGGTCATATGAGTTTTATAATCTATGCATTTAGCAAATAAACCTGACTGATGCAGCTGTTGAATATTTCTTTCATTATTATGCAGAAATTTAGTCTTTTCTTTTGACCAACCATTAATGCTTATTTCATTTTTCAAGTTGTGTGAATTAATGATATGCTAATCAGGGTAATGATTTCAAAAAGAGACTTTACTAATCCTTTAAATGTTTATTCACATTAATTGAGCTAAGAGGAAGCACGTTATTATTTGTCATTAGAGCTAGAAGCATACTTACTGCTGTCCCTCTTTTAATTCAAATTATTAAGGAATCTATGATAAACCCAGCATCATAGCTGTGATAATTAAGAATAGTGGTTTTTTTTTCTTTTTTTTTTTTTTATTTAGAGCAAAATGAATTTCTTCAGAAGTGAATAGAAAATTACAGTGAAAGGCAAATGTACATTTCTCTTACTTTCTGATTCAAATAAATGATAATTTCCTATAGATAACACTGATTCAGGAAGGTTTATCTTGTAGTTCATGCAGCTTTTTTTTTTTTTTTTCCATTAACAAAAATTGATAATTATGATTAAATCTCTTGAAGTTATTTATGAATTTATTAGAGATTAAACCTTTCAAAGAAGCTTTTGAAGATCCAACTGCGCTGTTGAATTCAATAGGGATCTTCCTATTAAATTTGATAGCCCTTATCTCCTTTTCAGGGTGACAGGGTATTTGGCCTTGTGAAATTTTAATTCAAGTTGTCATGGGAAAGATACAGAACGAGTCTGAAAATCCTTGGTTTGGGGTATTCATTCTTACTAATGTGAGCAGCTACATGAAAATTCCTAGAATTCATCATGCAGTCTTGTAGTCACATGATTCTATGTAGTTTCTGTACAGTTAAGGTGGGAAAGGTTGGTTGAGCATCTCTACTTCAGTGTTACGGACCATAGAACTTTGCTTAGCTGCCACATACCAGACCTGGTGTCTCATCCAACATAAGGCAGATCCTATCACCCTGGTGCTCAGACTCTGCTATTAGCTACATAACTGGGGTTAGCTCCACCAAGTGACAAAGGGCAGCATCCTGCTAACTTGCTCCCATGGATGCCACAGCTAAAATTTTGGCTCATATCTCTCACTCCCACATCCTCTAAAACTAGAAACAGGTAGTATCTCGAAGCAGAAAATCTTTACCAGTCAGTCTCATTGGTTTCCTAGGGATCTGTTTTGGACATGCCCTGAGATGTCTAATACTTACATCAGCCTGGGCATTCATACAGTAGATGTTTTTTAGCTGTTGTACCTGGAGGATGCAAATCAGATGACATCGTGATACATCTTCTGTATTGAACCCTAGTAAACCACAGCCAAAGTGTTTCTCATGCCCATTTACACTGTATCCTAGAGATGGATAATTCACTTGAGACACTAGAGGATCTCAGTGTCTTTATTCTACTGGAGGTCTTAGTGTTTGTGTCTGCTGTCATCCAGGTAAATGCTTTCATCTACAATCTACTGAGTATTCTGATACTTAGGTCTCTCATTCCTTCCCAGTGAAAATTGCCTGGGATAAGCAGTAAATATGAATGTGTGGGAAGAGTGGCAGCATAGCCAGAGAAAGTGTGTGCATGTAACTAATCCAGCTAAGCCTGTGGCCTTTAGTTAAACCAGATAGGAACGAAAACATCTAGAGTTTGGTTCAAGTTCAGTAAATACTTAATATAAAACTATGAATTCCAGTAAGTCCCAGATTCCTCTATTCTCCTGTAGTCATGGAGTATTTACTTTTGTTAAAACACAAGATTCTAAAGGGTTACTAGGGCAGGAAGTATATCAAAATAATCTAGGTATTAGACAAACATTAGACATGCAGTTTAGGTGACCTGCTGACTACTTGGTTAGGCGAAATGCCTACCTTCCTATCTGCCAGATATATTCTGTATGGAAGGACAGGTTTATGTGTTTTATCTCCAAGGGAAACACACTGACTGTGAATCTAGAGATGAAAAAGCATATAGGAGAGATTGTCATCTAGGCATTTTGAGTTAGTTCATCCCAGCTCAGCTTGCCAGTGGATTCCACAACACAGCAGACACTAATTGCTGGAGATTTGGGCATCGTTTTATCTTTCCTGTCAGTCTAAACTTCATTGCATCATCTGAACTGAAGAGGCTCCTGATCTCTGCACTGGAGATCTTAGTCCAGTTTTGTTTTTGTCATAGTAAAGGTGGTCTGTGTACTTATATGAGCAAAACCTTGCAGGATCAAAGGCTTATACAATTGCAGATGTGAGAACTACAAGAGCGTTTTATTTTTTCATTTGACTCTTTCACTTTCTTGCCTTGATTCTTTTAGATAAAATGCAGTCTTATCATTCTGCATCAGTACACTGATAGCTCAATGGGATTCTGTGCCAAGGCTCTTTTGATAAACCTAAGTACCAGGCTTTCTTATTGCAATCAGTCACCTTACATTTAGAAGCCAAAAGAGTAGTAAAATTAGAAAAGATATCAGTGATGTAAACAGGAAATAAATACATTGGAGAAAAAATTGTAATGGGAAGCCACATTTGTGGTTTTGGCTAAGAGTGACCATTATTAAAACTACAGATAGTGTGGAGCTGCAGCTATCAAGGAGATAGAATAATTTTCAGGATCAATAGCAGAACAAAGAAGAGTTCTCAAACCATTACAAAACTGTTATGGTATATGAGATGTTATGAGACCCTGTAGCAGTATCCTCGATGATAACTGTTTCAGGCTGGGAGTGTTTGTTTATTTAAATGAACTACTGTGAATAGCAGTATTTATGTGTTCATGTGGAAAAAAAAAAAAAAAAAAAAAAAAAAAAAAGAACATTTGGAGTAGTGACTGGAAGCATCAGAGCTTTGCTGTGGAAGTGAAAATGAGCCATGCCTAGAGCTTGGCAGGGCTGTCTGTAGCAATCTTCTGAATTCCTGTCTTTGGGGTTTTACATTGTTTGCTTTGACTATAGGATCCGAACTGATCCTACAGAGATCAACTGCAGTTAATACTGAGTTATTTTTATTTTAATACAAACTTTGTTTGCATTATGAGTCTTGGCTTATATTTATATTCATTTTGTTTTGTTTTGTTTTGTTTTGTGTTTGTGTTTTTTTTTTGTGTGTGTTTTATTAATGAATTCTTCAATCAATGTCCATATCTTGTTTTGTCTTTGACAAAGAACCATGTCATTATTTGTTTTACTGATTTTTTTATTTGTTTGTTTATTTTTGTGGGAAGCTGGGGATTTTATCATTTATGGATTTAGTCAGTTAGTCAGTTCCTTTTTTTTTTTTTTTTTGAGAATGTTTCTGGAAAGGAGTGTCTCATCTTCTGACTAAAATAATTCAGTGTTATTACTTCCCTTGTTGCCATGTGGAACTATTGATGTTCTCTGTATGGCCAGAAATTAATGGCCAGCTCTTTCAAATACAGTGTGAACATGTGAAAAATGTCTTTTTTTCTTTTCCTTCACATTGTTTTTATGTTGTTATTATTGCTACTAATTCAATAGGATTTTTTTTTTTTTCAGTATGCAGCAGAAACTGTTTATTTTAATATTTTCATAATATCCACTAAAGTTAGTTTGCAAGTACTGAAGGGACATAAATTTCCCATACTATAAATTTCCCATACTATAAAGTAAATTTCCCATACTATATAAAGTATAAATTTCCCATACTAGCTTCTTCCAGTCTTCTTTCAGTATTGTAAGTGACATAGTAAATTATGAGATCATGACCTTCAAAAGACTAAACCCAAAGATTTTTTAAAAAATAAAATTTAAAATGTACTTTTTCTATGGCACTAAGAGCTTTGCAGTGTCTATAGATGTTACTGCAACACCAGTCATTGTCTTTCATAGAGTGATAATCTGTATTAAGTAATACAGTCATAGTTAATAACACAGACAAAACGACAATGTGGGTGGATAGTTTACAATTCATTTACTCTCACAAATTCACTAAAGTATTTGTGACTAAATAATTCATATTAAAATATCAAGAGGGAAGGAAAAAGAGGGGGAGAAACTAATAAGATTAAAGTCTCATAAAGAGACAAATATAACAATCACAATGCTAATTATCCATACTATCACTGCAATTCTCAAAAGGCTGATTTGGTCTGAGTAGAGTACAAATAGATGAGTTCTGAAATTGCATTTGATTTGATTTGCTTTTCATAAGTATTGCCATTTGATCAGCAGTAATAAAAAGATTAAGTGTACACATAAAAAATATATGTTTTTGTGTATTCAGAAAAAAAAAATCAAGCTCTCAAAAGAGAAGGTGTACAATACTCAAGATTTATTGTGTAACCAGCACAAGTCAGGGTGTCTTAATCATCTTGTTGATGACTTTATATCTGCTTATCTTCTGCTACAGTCTGTGCTTACAGCATTAGCTCTGGACAAATATGAAGTAATTCAGTTTGGCCCAGCTTGTGATGCAAAAGTTTTAAGGACAGCCATGTTACATTTAATCTGGGAGGATCTCTCACAGGTGGAGAGCTGATATTCAAGGATTAAACTTCTTTTAACTTGGATGTGTAACTGAGCCTTCATCAGACCAGTGGGATGTTTGCATTAGGAGAAAATAATCTATTCTCCTCCTCTTGCCCTGTCTTAGCACTGTTTGGTTTATAGGCTACATCTACTCTGAAGATGAGCTGGGGTGACCAGGCAAGACTATACGTTTACAAAATTCCATCTTTATTCATTGAGAAGTAAAAAGACTTGTAGTGAAGGGAAGGAACAAAACTAGGAGAGGTTTCAATCTAAAGATCTGGTTTCTGTTCCTAACAGAAGCAAAATTTCCATGGATTTGCTCAAATTTTTAAAGCAATCAAAGTTAGCTATAACAAAGACAGTCCTACTGTTCCAGGCAACTGGTCTGATATTCTGGGTCTATGTTGGTAACGTACTCCCAGTTGCATCTAAAGCTGGTTTGAATAGTTCTCTGAAGAGAAGTCATACTGCAAAAAGTCTACCTGAAAAAAAAAAAAAAAAAAAAGTTTTTTTTTTTTTTTTATAAGTAAAGAAATGTAAGTTGAAAAGCAAAAATTGATATGTTTGTTCATTTTTCATTTAAATCCCTAAACTTTAATATTCATCTGTAAAACGAGAGGGATAAAAGTACCTCACTGACATACTCAAAGCACATCTTGCAGCACCGTAACTTCTAGGGCCTTTAATAAGGAGAGCATAAAGGCAGTGAACGAAAACTAGATGATACATCTAGTAGAGCATACTGGAGGAAGTATAAAAAATGTCACACACAGAATTATGGAATGGCTGAGGTTGGACATTCGGAGGTGATCGGATCCAATCCTGTTTATTCATATATCAGAAAAAAGTAAAGTCTTGTGCAGTTCTTGTGTTCTTTATGTTGGACATAGAAACTGGGCAAACAAGCTAAGGAAACCAGAGCTAATATTATGTGCGATCTTTGTTGTTGTCATCGTGCTTTGTTTTGTTTTGTTTTATTTTGTTTTGAGAAAGGGGTTACAGTGTGACAGACACAATACAGATTATCTGTACATTATCTGATGACTAATTGCTAAAGATATCCTGCAGAGTTTGTAAAAGGCGAGATGTGTCCAGGCTTATGACAAACACTTGCTGGCCTTCTGATTTCACTATCAAGATCTCATCCAGAAAAAAAAAAAAAAAAAAAAAAAAAAAAAAAAAAAGATGAAAATAAATGGTTGGATTTATGTATTCAGGCAAACGATTTTAAGACTTGCCATGCTGACATACCCTTTACGCTCAAGACTTTGGAGTATTGGGAGTAGCCAAATATCAGTGCTGAAGTTCTGTTTGGAGAACCACAGGTGAAATAATAAAATCTTAGACACATATGAAAAGCTGACAAACCAACACCCCATCTCCCCAGTGTGAATACAAACAAACACCCCCAAATCTTCCTGCTTGTACTTGGATGGAAAAGCCATGATTTTATTTGCAACACACAAATCACAGAAAATCCTGCCAATGTGACTCAGATATAAGACACTGAATTGCAGATGAACAGGTAACTGGGTTTACAAATGATTAAATTATAAGTCAAATGAACAGTATACAGGAAAGGAACTTGAACAAAACTTATTAGGGAAATAACAATATAATAACTTATATTGTTAAAATAACTTATTATGGGAAATAACATTTGGATGGAGCAAGCTAAGTTAATTTTTTAGAGATGCCACGGACCTTATGGCTTTGGCTGTTGTGTTTGAACAGTTCCTTCTCAGTGTACTTATACTTTCTATAGTCCTAGTAAAAAAAAAGTAATTACAGTAAATGTTTCTAAACAATAAGAACTGTCCCACTAAACAAAATTATTTCTCTGAATTCCAAACTGTAGGTCACAGCTATTATTAAAGAAGACTGATTATTTCTATTAAACTTGCTATTAGTTTGTAAGATTTGTTTGCATGATGTTCTTGACTCCCTAAGGTAAAAATGCTGTTAATGTTTAATTTGCACTTATATAAAAAGAGGTTATTTATGTGCATAAATGGAAAACAATATATCTAACTGATCACTTCTCTGGATCAATATACTGTATGAATATGAAATTGAAATATTTTCCAAAAATAAGGGTTGCATAAAGAATAAAAATGGTGTGTTTAGTGTAAATATGACTGCTGGAACAACTTCACTGTTGAAGAGAGTCATCACTCTTCTTAAACATCTTCATAGATGTAATTAACTAATGATGGAATGCAGAGCTTTTTAGAATACAGTTCAGTCATACTTTTACGAATTTTCACAGATTCCATCTTTAAAATCTAATTATATTTTATACTGAAAGGTACTTTCTTCTCCTAATCATTCCCTGTTGTTACTGAACAGAGCTATATTTAAAACTCCTCTGTATGCACAGGAATTCCAAACGTGGTCAAATGTTTGTAACATTCTGAAGGAGGAAAAGTAGAGAGGTGCTTCTCTGCTACATCTGGGACCTCACATGTTTAAAAAACATTCAGATCTACTGCTTCTAGCTCAAGCATTCAGTAGTGCATATAATTAGACCTGAATCATATTACTATAAATGACTGCAACCATGATATCAGCTTTTGGTATTTTGTTTGGCTCTTATCTACATGTGAAGACTCATTGAGGAACAATTGACAGGAGAAGAAAGGAGTAGGACTATTCATGAAAGGACTATTCACTCTTCCTGAATGCCATAGAAGTCAGTCTGTGCCTGGTTTCACATAGTGAATGTATAAGACATAAACGTCTTGCTCACACTTCTTCATTTACTGATATTTTCAGTCCGCGTGTAGTAGTTGTCTCTGACCAGACTAAATAGCAAAGTCCTAAGGTGAATAAATTCTCAGTATCAATAAATATCATTAAATATTTCCCCTTATTTAATGTAAATTTACCAGTATGTTTTGTTATAATACCAAATTGCCCTCTTTACAGGACTGTAAACCGTGGATGAGATGATCTCTGAATTCTTCTCTGAGACATTACAAACCTTTTGGTCTGGTCTCCTAGATCTTCTTTTCAAGCTTGACAAAGTAAAGGTTAAACTTTACTGCTTTGGCTTCTTGAAATCCCAGGCAAATATTTCTTATAATGATGTGGATTGGATAAGAGGAGAAAAATTTTGATTATGGTGTTCTGTGCATACTATTATTCTCAATTATTCTATTAAGTTTTATAGAGGTGTATATCAGTTAAATGAAAGAAAATATATTCACAGAAAACATAAGGCATGCTTGTTGTCTTGGAAACTTACTATACTTAGTCACTACAAGATATCTTTTCCAATGTGCTTTTTAAATGTAAGCAATTTATTGCCGTAAAATTGTTTTTTCTTTCTTCAAATTAAGCTTTTTCTCTGGTAAGAGTCATGTGTGTACAATATGTTTTTGTGAATAAACAATCTGTGAATAAACAGCTTGCAAAGGTTTTCATGTCTCAAGCTGAATTTTCCTGGGCAATTAAGAGGGCTTTTTTTCTTGGTCAAAACTAACCTAGATATTCCTAATACATCAAAATTAATTAGACAATTTACAATAATCTTTCAGTTTGCCTTTCCAAATTGCAATAAGGTAAAAATAAGATTTTACGTTCTGCTTTTGTTCATCAAAACAGATGAATTTGGAACCCTATTGACTATTGCCCATCTTCAAAAATAATCTGTGTGAAAAGAAAGAACTGGTCCAATAACTTGTTTTAAAGTTACTACCTGCAATTCTGAAAACAGTTTTGGTTTTAATTAGAGATTCTTCATCATGTGATTTGCCTTTCCTCAGCTTTGCCACTGAAACAATCATTTTAACCCAGCATTATAAGGAGACCTAAGCACGAACCTCCTGTTGCATCTTAGGAGGACATTTGTTTCCAAGGTTGCCTGAATTCTCTATGGTGTGAATGAAGAAGATGGTGTGGCCAATGATAGGATAAATAGGAGTTAACATTCTGCTTCAGGGATGTCTTCTGTTTTTTGCTTTAGAGCTAATATATATAACACAAATATAGCATTTTAGATTCTGTTCCTTCTGAGGTATTTTTTCTTGGACTAGGTGTGCCTCCACTGCACATGTGGGCACTTAATTCTCTCCTTACAAAATCTAAGAAAACGTGTTTTACAAAGAATCATGGATTCTGGTCCGATTTCTCTTAGGCAATACATGCCAATGACACACAGTTAAGATGAAAACTTTAGGATTTTCTAGTTTTCAAAAAATTGCATTTAATGATCACTGAGTTTAGCAAACATTCTATAATGCCATATGCTATGCATAAATCTCTACTTTCAAATTTTATTAGTACTGTCAACCATGATTATTTCTGTGCAAAATGTTATGTGGTTTTGGAACAAACAAACTTATAAATCTTGGCTCTTTCTTCCTGGGAGGCAGAATATTCTTTAGAGGTTGAAGGTATTTTATTCATTCCTATGACCATTATGAGCCTGTAAAATTAACCAGGACAAGCAACTTTGCTTTGATTTGCTCTCTTTTCCAAAAAGTAAAATGGGAAAACTAATATCTCCTCTCAACATTATTTGAATTTTACTGGTAAAGTGGGCTAAAACCTGACATATTTCAGTTTTAGAATATTGGTTATTACATCCTTTTTCTCAGAAACAATGCATGCAAAATATAGTAGTTACTCTAAGTGAGGTGCCAGATTTTATGTAGAAGTCAGTCTCATCTGCAATTCTATGGTTTAACTGCTAGGCAGAAGAACATGTATAGAAGGCACCTGCTTGAGAGGAAGATAAATATATATATATAAATAGAAATAAATATATATATAAATAAATAAATAAATAGAAATAAATAAATATATATATATTTAAATAGAAATAAATAGTAATATAGTGACTCAAACCTTGTATCTATGCTTATTCAGACAGGTTTAAAATGTTCACTTTATTTCTTCTTCCTTGAGGTTTTCTTTTAGGCAAACAATTAAATCATATGCCTATACATTAAGATTGGTTTTCTCACAGATTAAATCTTGCCCTGAGTCAAAACTTTATTGAGAGTCAATATCAGTGCCTGCCCAGTTACTCCTGAATTCAATAAGTCCTGGTCTGTCAATATCTTCCTATTCTGCTTTTCACTCTGGATAATTACACACTCTCCCTGAGGAAACCCCAGCCAGCATCTCTATACTACTGTATTTTTGTATTTCAGTGCTCAGAATATCTAAAATGTGGTTTTATGCATTTTAGAACTTTTAAAGAACATCCTGAGGGATGAAGTAATATTGAATAGCAGACATAAAGCTAGGTGTACAAGTAGCCAGCTCTGTAATGTTACTATCTTCACTACCTGGAGTTCACACAACAGCCTTGTCATAGGGAATTCATTCTGGAATGTCTTCATTTTAAGGGTTTCTTCTAACTGGGTGTATGTATGTTGGTATCCTTTTCTAAATAAAATGTGAAATGTCATTCTGGATAACTGATTAAGGACCTGAGAAACTTTGAATTTGTCATGATTCATAATAAATAAACTCTACTTTAGCTGCAGCAAAAAATATGTGATACACAACAGGTATGTTTCAGAGACATAGATGCTATTTTTAGGGAAGAAACCTTACCAGTCAACAAATTCAGTTTTCTGTTATCACAGACCACCACATACTGTATTCATATTCATAAATGAAACTAATTTTATGTTATAAGGAAATGATATTTTCCTGTCTTCACTACTGTGAAAATGGATCCTTGTTGCTTTGATGGCTAAGCCTTATATTTATTTTATTTTATTTTATTTTATTTTATTTTATTTTATTTTATTTTTAATTTAATTTAATTTAATTTATTATTTTAATAATCTTATAATGAAGCTTTTGATTGCTGTAGAGAGAGGCAAGCATTTCATATGACTTAAAATATACGATATATAGAATCCACCCCCTGATTAATTACAATTTCTAGTGTCTGACAATCAGAGATTTTCTTCTTCCTACTCTGAATATGAGTCTGTTACAAAAAAAAAAAAAAAAAAAAAAAAAAAGCCAGTAACAATAGCGTTTCAAAGATGTTCAGAACATTGGAAAACATCTGCAATTTCAAAGGTTTTTCTTACAGTTTTTGTCATTATAAGAAAGTCATTGTTTCTGCCTGGCAGTCCCCACCAGGAGGAGAAGTGAAGTTGGAGACCACTAGGGGATCAGCTACAGCATGTTTCATTTCAATGTAAGGGAACATTTTTACAGGAATAAATGTAAGGTAATTGGAAAAATGAATCATTTGTGGATAAGTTGTTTGTATTGGTCATCTAATGTCTACCTTCAGCTGGAAGGGGAATGTGCTATATTGAATTAGAGCTGTCCCTATCTTTTGTGACCACTCGTGGTGTTTTAGAAGTGTCTGTTAAAGCTGAGGTCAGTTCTGACAGACCTAAAGGTCAGTTGCACGAGGAGCACATGTTCACATTGTAAAGCACTGTGTATGTGAAAAGAAAGTTAAATTCTCCATTACTGAGTGCAGTTCATATACCTGGTAAATATTATGCACTTATTTTTCTAAATGAAGCTCTTACATTTGGCACCCATGACAATAGATCATAAAACACTGACATAATTTGGTTTGGAGAAGTAATTGTTATTTATGGCATGTTGATTTTAATATCAAAAGGGTGTTGAGAATATTTCAAAAGGAGGAATTTAAAATTACATGCATTCTTGCTTTAAGATGAATTTGAGTTTATTTTAGATCAGACCTGAAAAAGTGGGTTCTGAGTATCTCAATCAATGAAAAAGTAATTTTGCCTGCAGATTTTTTTGATTATTGAAGTGTGGGACTATGTATGTATTTGACAGATTCACAAAGCCATTGACAACAAACTTTTGTTGTAGCATTTTGCATGAATACTATCTCATCAGTTAAACCTAACAGCTGATTTTTATGTTTATTTTTTTAATAAAGCTAAGTAACTTCTTTTAAAGACAACTACTGTTGGCTAAGAAAAAAAAGAAAAAAGAAACAAAAGTCATTCAGTCTAGGCATTCATGCTTTTAAAACATTGTCCTTGATTGAAAACTAGATGAATTATAATCACAGGAGAAAATGGTTGCTTATATGAATCTTTTGACCTTTATGGTAAGTTAATATGAGATCTTTATAGTTTAAATCATTTATCTCATTTTAAGTGACTGACACCTCCATTGACTCCTATCCACAGTCAGTGTCATCTTGATAGACAAGTGTTTCCTTAGCAATTCAGATACATAATTATACACTATAGCTGTGGCATGAAGGTTAATTTGAGAGTGTTTATATGAAACATTTATTTTTGAATGCATCATCACTGTCTAGAAATATTATGTATTTTATGCCAGTCTCCCCACTATTTCTTCAAGTTTTCATTCAAAAGGAGGCAATGGATAGTATGTGTAACCATACCAAGCATGAAGGATTACTTTCTGTGTTTTATATTTCATTATTTTTTGACATATAATATACATTAATCTCTTCAGGAATTTTGAATGAAACATCAACATGGAAGTTTTAATAAATTAAAATGAAAGGACTAGATTGTAAGCTAACCAACAAATTGTATCCTTTGCCAGCTTTATTTCTGTGAACAGCATGTCCTGTTCTGGAAATCTCTGCTTCAGGGCTGGATATCCCAGGAGCAATCCTAGCCAGAAAATGCTTTGACAATGAAAGATTTCTGAGATTTGGGGTGAAGTGAAGACATCTGATAGATGAGTATGAGCCTCCGACATAATCCACAGGGCATGTATTCTCATACAGAAGAGAGAGTTACAGTTATGGGGACAGTTCTCATTGCTCCATTGCAAGAGCAGACGTGACTGAGTAGGGAAAACTGTACCCTTAAATTTTCCTAGAAAATGGAAAGAGATGACAAATTCTCTTCTTCTCCTTTCCAGTACATATGTTGTTTTCTTTCCCGAGTTGCTGGTCAGCTGGGCATTGGGCCAAAGTATTTCTTGTCTGTAAGATGTTGTTATTTAGTGTGTTTTTAACATTGTCATGGCTCACTGCATGAAGAAGATAGTATTTTCAGCCTTTTATGATTGAACTTTTTTTTTTTTTTTTTTTTTGGAGTGCATCCAGTTGCAATGTGGAAGGGGGAAAGATAGCTGAATAATTTATTAAGGCAATAGTGCCTGGTTAGATTTTAATCATTATTATTGAAGGAGAGATCAATAAATCTGTGCTTTTACTCAGGATTTTGTTCTTTCCCTTAGGGAACCTGTCCTTCGTTCAAAAACTATTGTGTCATATGCTTTATGAGTTAAAATGGAGACATAATAAGAAATGACTTTTATTGCAATCTACCTATGAAATAATGCTGAAAGAGATCAATAGAACAATGAATAAAAAAGTAAAGATCCATAAGGATGATTGATGTCAGCTCATTCCTGTCTTTTCTTCTGCTATATAACTTAGGCTAGAAGTTCAGTGTGAAGGTGAATATTGTCCCCAGTCTTCCTCTTTCTCTTTTTACTCCCTCTCCACTCCCACCCCAGTTCTTTCAATCTAAAAGGAAAGTTAAACTGCAATCCAATTTCAAGCTTTACTGTTTACAGGGAGGAGGTTCTAGGGTGGAAAGTTGGATTGATCAGATTTTGGCATTCTGCTTCTAGTATGCAGTTTCATCTGTGTCCTTTGATACAATTAGATATGAAGTACAAATGGAAATTTGAGTATTGATGGTAGATTAAGCTTACTATTATAACAGACAATTGTTCCTCTTGTACTCCAGTTTTCCTTTTTTAAATACGTAGTGATAGTGGTTGTGCTTTTCTACTAGCTGCTATTTCTTCGGTCAATTCAAACCTTCAAAAATTGGCTTTATTATTATTATTTATCTTTCAGGGCAACAGTCTCATCTTCTTCCCTCATGGGGAGATCTGTAGATTAATACAAGGTATTAACAATCATTTTTGGAATCTGAATGCTCTGGGGGAAATATGATTAGAATTTTAAGTCCCTTGATTAAATCCAAAGCCATCTGACTTTGAACTATTTTTGAAAATTTGTTTTCTTTCCCCTTCTCCCCTTTCTCATTACAGAATTATATGAGAATTCCCATTATGGCAGACATGTGAAAATAGTTATCAGCAAATGATAAAGTTGGAGAGATTGAAGGTTGAAAATGTAAGAGGTTTGGGGATGCTTGTCTAGTCCAGACTCTCAACACTGTTTTTAAGCGATTTTTTTTTTTTTTTTAATTTTCCTTCTTATTATGAGTGGATTCCTATAATTGCTTTTGGGTGACAAGATTTTCACCAAATTATTGAATGGCGTTGAGAGGAAGCCAGAATATAGAACCACAGTAAGATGAATAGGCTTGTATTACTGCCATAGCTCTTCAATAATTACCCATATGTTCGAAAGGGTTTCAAATGTGCCTGTCATTCCCATGCTAATTATGGACTGTTGCAAAGCTCATTTTTCATTAGTGGGATCATGCTATGTTTATGGGGTTTGATGAGTTGTTTGTTCTGGGTTGATGCACTGCAGTTTTGTTGGAAGTTTCACATTTGAATTGCAAATGGATTAGGGGGGTTGTAATTTTATTTATTTATTTATTTATTTATTTTTCTAACCTAACATACATTTCAGGTAGCATAAAGGGCAAAATCTTACTGAAGTAAATTGAGCTTAGTAGTTAGGAGAATAATCCTTTGTCTGAAAGTATTAGTTTCTGAATGAAAGAAGGATTTTCAGACTTTTACATGTATTTAAATTGAAATCTCTTCCTCTCCCTCAAATCTAGGAGATCTTCATTGCCAACAAAATCAACTTTTCCATTGAGTTTACTAAATGTTTAAGGGATTTGGAAACTCTGATCTCACTAAAATTAATTTTACTGGATGGTCATATCCTAGAAATAATTTATCAAATTATAGTTTGAATATAGCCCCATTCAAGTAGATGAGACTACACATATGTCCAATAACATATATAATATGTATATATACATATATAAATTGGTTTGAAACAGAAGTGCTGAGGTACTAACAGGTTAACTCCTGTTCTTACCTCTACCATCAGACTAGTTCCAAAGAATGTTTATCATTATGGTGATGGACGCTTCATATATATGAATACAAATATATATATATAAATTGTTATCAAATGACACTCTGAGTTACATGTTAAAAGTATAAAGTTTATTCTGAACATTCTATGTACTTATATAGAATATATATACATGTATATACATGCCTACACAAATATACAAGGCTACTGTTGAAGAATAATTTTGGTAAAATAAACCATTAAATAAGCTGATCAGATTTCTGATTCTACATTTACAGGGGAGTTCTCATACCTTGAAAGAAAGACTTGTCCTTATTTTCTGGAAATAGAAATGATACATATTTCTGGTGAAGATGAGGTTACAGCTTTCCTACAAACTAAGAGGCTGATGTATGTTTTATGGTTCCAAATTTGTAATATTTTATGTTTTGTCTGCACTGTAGTCCTGATGCATCTTCTAATAGACCTTGCACAGTGAAGTCCATGGCTGATAACAACAAAGATTTACATTGAAGTCAGTGTCCTGCAATAAGACTCACATGAAGAAAGGGCTACAAGAAGGTAACTTCTCCTGGGTACCTACTCCAGGGTACCTACCCAAGAACTTGCAAATGATAACAAAACTCGTACATCTCCACTTTAGGCCCCAGTGTCCAGTGCTGCCATGTAGCATCCCACGCACTGGATTGGAGAAATATGCTGTTTGGATTCCTATGTAAAATTCCACCTGGAATTTCTCCTGACTCCCAT
Organism: Heteronetta atricapilla; assembly: GCA_011075105.1. NCBI lineage: Eukaryota > Metazoa > Chordata > Aves > Anseriformes > Anatidae > Heteronetta > Heteronetta atricapilla. Next base: position 203,016,622 of record CM021731.1, on the reverse strand, counting down.
GGTGCTAAAAAATTAAACTATTGGCTTAGTCCCTACCCCCAGACTCAGAAAATAGGCTAAAAGTTAGGCCCATCATGTACCAGTGCCTAACTTAACAGGATTATAAACTGAGGATAGTGATCTTGTCCTGTCCATTGAGACAGTTATCTTTCACAGGGTGAGAACTCTCTTTCTATACATTCTTTCTCTCTCTCTCTTTTTTTTTTTTTTTTTTTTTTTTTATTGGATGTAGAACAGTTAAGTACCCACTGAATAAATATCACTGAATGCCAATAATAGTCATGCATTTAACTCCCACTCCTGGCTTTGAACATTTTTCAGTTAAATAGCAGTAGTAAATACAGACATAAAAAGGCTTATCAAGACCTCTCCAGTACACTTAATCCAAATGATAGCAATTAAACTAGATCTATTGTGTGTTAAAGATATCCTGATTCAGATTAAAAATAAATGAAAATGAAACACAAGGGAAAAAATAAAAAAATAAAAGTTTGTCCAACTTAAGACTGTCTTTAAAACAAAACTTCTAAACTGGTATTGAAATGCAATTTTATTTTATTATATTTCAATTTATTATATATCAATTATTGTTGTTGGTATTATTATTATTTCAGTTTCTGGGCAGGACAAAAAATGAAAACAACTTGGTAGGAGATGCTGTTCTTGTTCAGCTTCCAGCTTTGACTAAACCAGAAAAACAAGAAATTTTATCAGTGATTCATTTCTTACAAGATTGCCAGGTTGAGAATTGCAGATTCAAGAGACGAGATTTGTATGAGCATGTTTTAAATGTTAATTCAAAACTTGAACTTCAGACATAAGCCTTGTAGTTAATTCTTGCCCTAAAGTCCATTTATCATCAGTGCAATTTATCATCAAGGAGGAATCACATATACAGAGGTCTATTTGTTTACTTTTTTTATCTGGTAGAGGTTATACTTGTTTGGCGTTTATGTATCCTTTACATGGCTTAGCAACATAAAGTGATGTAAAGATCATGAGAAACCAGGTATTCCAAGGTTAAAAAAAAATAAAAAAAAAAAAAAAAAAAAAAAAAAAAAAGGAAATGGTTATGAAAGGTTATTACCTTTTTGTTTTTCATATTATTTCACTGAGATCAGTAAAAAACAAGAGAAAATGGAGGAGCAGCACAAGAAATAGAAAGTCAGAGAACAATGTAATTCAGTAACCTAAGAGGTGATAAATATTAACTCTTTTCTGAAGACCTGAAGTTACTAGAACCATCCAGAGAGTGCTGAATATATGTATTTCAATTTATTTAGTTATTTATTATTTCCTTCTGCAATGGAAAGAGTAATATTTTTGCTTGCTTTTTCATTTGTGTAATCCCATCAGAACACATTCCACACTTCATTATTTCAAATATGGTCAATAAACTTATTTAGTACCATGACAGATTTTTAGATCACCTGACTTTTTTTTTCCTCCAAATTCACCGAGCATTTACCATTATTATTATTATTATTATTATTATTATTATTATTATTATTATTATTACATGAGCCAAATTGTGTCTGAGAGTATTTCCAAACACTTATTGAACTGCAGCAGGCTTGGTGCTGTGATCACAGCCCTGGGGAGCCTGTCCCAGTGCCTGACCACCCTCTTGGTGAAGAAACTTTCCCTAACACCCAGCCTGATCCTCCCCTGTCCCAGCTCCATGCTGTTCCCTCGGGTCCTGTTGCTGTCCCCAGAGAGCAGAGCTCAGTGCCTGCCCCTCTGTTCCTCTTGTGAAGGAGCTGCAGGCCACCCCTCAGCCTGCTCTGCTCTGGTCTGAACAAACAAAGGGACCTCAGCTGCTCCTCATAAGTCTTCCCCTCTAAACTCTTCACCATCTTCACCTCCTCTAAACTCTTCACCATCTTCACCTCCTTTAGACACTCTTTTAATAGTTTTATGTCATTCTTATACTGTGATGCCCAAAACTGCACGCAGTGATGGAGATGAGGCCACACCAGCACAGAGCAGAGCAGAACAATCCCTTCCCTTAACCAGCTAGCAATGCCATGCCTGATGCACCCCAGGGTATGGTTGACCCTTTTGGCTGCTGTGACATGCTGCTGGCTCACTTTCAACTTACTGGCAGCCAGAACGCACAGATCCCTTTCTGCAGGGCTGCTCTCCATACCCCAGTCTGTACATACAGCCAGGGCTGCTCCTTCTCAGGTTCAGAATCATAGAAGCATAGGATAGCTTGGGTTGGAAGGGACCTTAAAGATCATTTATCTCCCACCCCCATGCCATATACAGTAATGCCACCCACTAGATCAGGTTGGCCAAGGCTCCATTCAGCCTGGCCTTGAATACCTCCAGGGATGGGGCCTCTGGGCAACCTGTTCCCTCCAGCCCTCTGATCATCTTTGTAGCCCTCTGGATGTGAGATAGATCCAGTTGTCCAAACAAAGATATTATATGAGATGCCCTGGGCTATCACAACTCACCCACAGCTACCAGTTTTGCAAGGCAGAGTACTTTTTAGGTCCTGCATCATATCTCTCAGACTTGACTAGATATTCCATGTACCAGTGGGTGCCTCAGTAATATGCAATTAATATAGTGAGATAATAAAAAAAAAGAACTTATCATGCTCTCATGCTCTTGCAGAGTTAGGGGCAGAGGTTCCATTGCTCTTTTTGTTTATAATATAATACAGGGAGGAGGCTTAGGCTGATGAATGTCATTATACTGAATATGCTTCTTTCCCTTGAGAGAACTTTATGTTAGTGTGAGGAGCCTTGCAAATCACTAAGCATGTTCTTCCTCTTCTCTGAGCTGTGTTTACATTGCACTGAGGAAAAAAGAAAGAAAGAAAGAAAGAAAGAAAGAAAGAAAAAGAAAGAAAGAAAGAAAGAAAGAAAGAAAGGAAGGAAGGAAGGAAGGAAGGAAGGAAAGAAGGAAGGAAGGAAGGAAGGAAGGAAGGAAGGAAGGAAGGAAGAAAGAAAGAAAGAAAGAAAGAAAGAAAGAAAGAAAGAAAGAAAG
>CM021731.1:202987759-203013612 GCA_011075105.1 Heteronetta atricapilla | reverse complement strand
AAAGAAAGAAAGAAAGAAAGAAAGAAAGAAAGAAAGAAAGAAAGAAAAGGAATAAAATATTATTTGAAATCATGCCAAGGTATTACTGTGAGAAAAGTACCTTTTTAAATTATTTTATTTTATTTTATTTTTATCCATGGTATAATCTGTTGCAATTGTACTGGTTCAAAATTAAGATGAATGCAAGCACAGGTGTTTCCTAATCACAGCCCAATGGGGAAAAATCTCTTAATTTATGCAGGTTGTTAAGGACCCAGGTGGTTTAATCACTGTCTGGCAGTTTCAGGGTCTGGTACTTTGTGCTAATGAACCATTATTGATGAGGAAAACATTTTGAAAACTTTGAAAAAATACAAATTCTACTTTTTTTCCCTTTACTCCAATGTGTGATGTTTGATAGGATCAGTCAGTTCTGTATGCTGTAGAAAGAGGTCATCTATTTCAGTTCAGTATTCCACTGAATATAAGTCTTCTTTTCATTTCCAGATTAAATTTATTTATATAAGCTTTCATACTGAACTGATCCTTAAACTTTAGCATTTTCTCTAGAATTTTCTAGTTTTTCACTTATAAGCAAATACTGATAAGCAGTTTGGCATCATCTTCAGATTTAATTGCAACTTTGGCATTTTGTACCTATATCATTAGAAGTTGAACTTCACAGAATCACAGAATCACAGAATTTATAGGTTGGAAGAGACCTCAAGATCATCGAGTCCAACCTCTAACCTAACCCTAACAGTCCCCACTAAACCATATCCCTAAGCTCTACATCTAAACGTCTTTTAAAGACTTCCAGGGATGGTGACTCCACCACCTCCCTGGGCAGCCTGTTACAGTGCCTAACAACCCTTTCAGTAAAGAAGTTCTTCCTAACATCTAACCTAAAAATCCCCTGGCGCACCTTAAGCCCATTCCCCCTCGTCCTGTCACCAGACACGTGGGAGAACAGGCCAACCCCCACCTCACTACAGCCTCCTTTGAGGTATCTGTAGAGAGCTATAAGGTCGCCCCTGAGCCTCCTCTTCTCCAGGCTGAACAAGCCCAGCTCCTTCAGCTGCTCCTCGTAGGACTTGTTCTCCAGGCCCCTCACCTGTTTCGTCACCCTTCTCTGGACCCGCTCAAGCACCTCCATGTCCTTCTTGTAGCAAGGGGCCCAAAACTGAACACAATCCTCGAGGTGCAGCCTCACCAGAGCCGAATACAGGGGGACGATCACCTCCCTAGCCCTGCTGGTCACACTGTTTCTGATACAAGCCAGGATGCCGTTGGCCTTCTTGGCCACCTGGGCACACTGCTGTCTCATATTCAGCCGACTGTCCACCATCACTCCCAGGTCCTTCTCTGCCTGGCAGCTCTCCAACCACTCATCTCCCAGCCTGTAGCTCTGCTTGGGGTTATTGCGCCCCAGGTGCAGGACCCGGCACTTGGCCTTGTTGAACTTCATGTAGTTGACCTCAGCCCATCGGTGCAGCCTATCCAGATCCTCCTGCAGAGCCTTCCTACCCTCGAGCAGATCGACACACGCACCTAACTTGGTGTCATCTGCAAACTTACTGAGGGTGCACTCAATGCCCTCATCCAGATCATCAATGAAGATATTAAAGAGGACTGGCCCCAGCACCGAGCCCTGGGGGACGCCACTAGTGACTGGCCTCCAACTGGACTTGACTCCATTTACCACGACTCTTTGGGCCTGGCTATCCATCCAGTTTCTAACCCAACGAACCCAACGAACTTGAGGAGCTTCTACTAAGAACGTCCCTTTAACCAAAGTCATCATTTTAGCATCACTTCTCTAGTCTTCTTTGCAATCAGTTCTTTATCCTGACAAAGAGTTTACTTTTGTCCTGTTTTAATACATGTTTTTTGTGTGTGTTAAATGGTTTCAAAGAGTCTAGATTCACTGCACTTCCTTTGCCAAAATATTACACAAACTATATTTCAAAAATCTGATATTTATCCGTGATATTGGTTAAGTCTGTGCAATCCACTTTTGGCAGGCTTATTTCTCAGTTATTACCTTGTCTGTAATTATTATCTCTTCACAGAGTGTTCTGCTATCTTGCATGCTGCTGAGGTCAAATTCATAGGTTTGTTGTAGTTGAGATCACTGCCTTTTCTTTCTTAAGGCACAGAGATAAGAGCTGTACACCCTGTTGCTAAGCAGCTTTCTAATCTGCTTATTCCCAAAAAAATAAAAAATAAAGAGAGAGAAAGAGGAAAAAGTTAGCCATGGCATAGGAGTCAGTATAGATTAAAGTATGTGTAAGTTTAAAGCAAAATATTCTAGGCTGTGGCCCCAGAACAAATGTTCATTTTTTCTGATGGAGCCTAATCTACTTTACTGCTTTTCATCCTTTCTTCCCATCACTCTCTCGTCAGATGGCGCTTGCAACAGGTTGATAATGAAGTCTAGGAAACACTTGCAAGCTGTCGTGAGCTTGTGCAGCTCCTGCTGGTTCCAGTTCAGGCTGTCTTTTCCTTGACTTTCTTAGAAGAGCTGCTGTCCACAGAGGGACAGCTTCTATGCTGCATTTTGTGGACGGTATATAGCCTGAAGAAGGCAAGAAACATGATTCAATCATAGTTTGCATCCTTCAAATTATGGTCCATTCAGTGTCTATTTCACAGTGGTCCTGGCTGATCACCATTAAACTGCTCTGGCCAAGGTGTGTGGCCCATGTGCTTGGGACATACACATGCAGAGGAAGACAGAGTTTCTCTCCAGCATTCGTGGTGTTCAGGTCTCTCACTCAGAGGGTGTTCCCTATGCTCTGGATTTAACTCCTTTTGCCTCCCTTCCCACCATCAGTTGCTACGCTGAAAATTTTTATTGTGGCAAAAGCTAGTATACCATGTACATGTAGGGCCAAGAGTTTTTTGTTAGTTTGTCAGTCTAATTAGTCCAGCCACCATAATTCTACAATTCATAGTCCAAATTAACACAGAAAAGCCTCAATAATACAAAGCAAACAAAACCAAAAACAGTTATAAAGGAAAAAGTATCAAGTACCCACACATTTTCCCAGATGCTCACACTGTTGCAGCATCTGTGAAACAAAAGTGGGAAGGACTGTCAGCAAGTTGTCCTCATCCAAACCTATTTATTGATAGGATTTTGGTGCCTGTGTTAGTATGTTCCTTCATTCTCTATTTTGGGGGATACCTGGGTTTATTGTTATACATTTTCCCAGTTTGGTCTGTGTATGTGTTTCCTCTTCATTCTATCTCAGTTACTTAGTTTTCTGTTCTTTTTCTTATATCTTAACAAATTTAATTAGACTGTGCTCCTGTAGTGACCACTGGTTCACTGCTGTGATTTGCATTAGCAGTCTGGGACCTCTGGTAACATCTTCATGGTCTTAAAAAAAAAAAGCTTTTTTTTTTTTTCTTTTTTTTTTTTTTCTCCCCCTAGGAACATAGACAATTTAATCTACACAGAGTAACTTACTGTTATCACTCTGAACTAAAGTCAACCACACCTAAACCTGACAGCTAAACAATTGCTGTCACTACTAAAACATGTTAAAATCAGTCAAGGACAAAACAAGCCTAGAGAAATCCTGAGAACTGTACTGTCACATCCATACAAAGCATGTGGCCTTTTACAGAATCATTTATAGAAGTATTTAGGTTGGAAAAGACCTCTAAGACCATCTTAGTCCAATGTTTTACTAGTAATTACAAAAACAAACAAACAAAAACACTTATTAGAAAAATTATTATTATTAGAATTATTATTAGAAATATTATTACCAAAAATATCTTATTAGGCTACATAGTGCACCACCCTACTCTGCAATCTGGATAGAGAATAACCCAGGCAGCTACACTTCTTTCCTTCATGCTTGTGAATATGATGACCAATTTATTCTGTCATCTAACATCATGTTGAAAGACACATTGGGTGCCAAGGAACAGCAGTTTGTATCATTAAAGGGAAACCTGAACCAAGACCAGCTATGCCTTTCTATAGAGCAAATCCAGATCAGGGATGGAAAAAAACCAAACAACAACAACAACAACAAACAAACAAGCAAAAACAAACAAACAAAAACACCTGCCCATGAAAAGAGAGGGTGAGTGCTTCTCCAGGAGACATGGCTCTAGAATGGTCTCATCTTTAATACCTGTGGCACATAATGTGTTTATTTTTAATAATTTGCAGCTGAAGCTACTCTAAAGAATACGGCATTATGTTAAAGCATAAAGTTTTATTAATCAAAACGACTTGTATTTGGTATTAAGGCCACCGTGATTATCTAAGTCGTAAAATTTGCATAATATGTCATAATTTAAAATAAAATAAATATGGAAACAGGTCATGTTTCTGGAGTATACGTTATTTTTTTTTTTTTTTCCAAGTTAATACATTCCTAAAGTGGATCACAGAAAAAAAAATTAACATGCACAGAATGACATTTTTTTATTGTTAAAGCTTGTGAGATAATTACAGAATCACAGAATGGCCAGGGTTGGAAGGGACCTCTGAAGATCATCCTGTCCAAGCTCCCTGCAAAGCAGGACTACCTAGAGTACATTGTGCAGTATGGTGTCCAGGTGGGTTTTGAATATCTCCATAGGAGACTCCACAATCTCTCTGGGCAGACTGTTCCAGTGCCCTGTCAGCCTCACAGTAAAGAAGTGCACCCTCACATTCAGCCAGAACCTCCTGTGCTTTAGTTTGTGCCCTTTGATTCTTGTCCCGTTGCTAGGCACAACTGAATAGAGTCTGGCTCCACCCCCTCTCCTGACACACCCAATAATGACACAATAATAAAAAATGCATGAATAAGTGTATTTGGTTTATGTGGCAAGGTTTTGGTAGTGGGAGGGGCTTCAGGGGTGGCCTCTGTGAGCAGAGCCCAGCAGCTGCCCCATGTCAGATCAGAGCCAGCTCCAGATGGCTCCAAAAGGTACCTGGCCGCTGGGGAGAACTGAGCCATGAGTGATGTTTGGTGGGCCTCTGGGAGAGCAGAGTTAAGGAAGGATTGGGGGGGGGGGGGGGGGGGAAGGCCAGCTGTGGTACAGCAGCTAGAAGAGAGGGGTGAGAACTGAGAGAGAAGCAGCCCTGTAGCTCCCAAGGTGAGTGCAAAAGGAGTACACATTATTTCATATGAAAAGTAGTACTGAGATAAACTTTCCCCCAGCCTGATCAAGGATATGACACATCTGTATACACAGCTCTCAATCATGTAGTGTCACACTACAAACTGCTGTTCAGTCTAATTTAATGTTGATGTAATGTAAAAATAACATGGCAGCTAGATTTCGTTTTGTCTCTTATGTAACTATATTGGGTTTACATAGCAAGGTTTAGGAAGCAGGTGGGCTGCAGGGGTGGCCTCTGTGAAAAGAATCCAGAAGCCACTCCATGTTAGTAAAGGTCCAGTTTCATCCAGATTCAAACGGAATCTCTGCCGCTGGCCAGAGCTGAGCCAGTAAGTGATGTTGCTTGTGCCTCTGGGAAAGCAGAGTTAAGAAAGGGGAAACAAAAACTGCTGCACAACAGCATCTGGGAGAGCAAGGAGTGAGATCCAGCCCTGCAGCCCCCAAGGTGAGTGCAACAGGAGGGCAGGAGGTGCTCCAGGCACACAGCACAAGTTCCCCTGTGGCCCGTGGAGAGGCCCCTGGTGGAGCAGGCTGTCCCCCTGCAGCCCATGGGTCCCACATGGAGCAGATCGCCATGCTGCAGCCGATGGAGGAGCCCCTGCTGGAGCAGGTGGATGTGACCTGGAGGAGGCTGCAGACCATGGAGAGCCCCTGCAGGAGCAGGCCCCGGGCCGGATCTGCAGCCTGTGGAGAGGAGCCCATGCAGGAGCAGGGGGTCTGTGGGGAGCTGCTGCCCATGGGGGACCTGTGATGGAGCAGTTTGCTCCTGGGAGATGGACCCCACGGTACGGAGCCATGTGGGAGCAGTTCCCAAAGAGCTGCAGCCTCTGGACAGACCCGCAGGCTCAGTTCAGGAAGGATGGCATGCCGTGGGAAGGACCCCATGTGGAGCAGGGGCAGAGAGGGACTGTGAAGGAGCAGCATAGATGACGCGTCAGGGACTGACCACAGCCCCCATTCCCCATTCCCCTGCGCTGCTTTGGGGGGAGGATGTAGAAGAGGGTGGATGAGGGGAAAGCTGCTTTAGCATTCCAAGTCTATTAAGGCCAAAACAAACAAACAAACAAACAAAGGCAAGCTCCAGTCTCAAAGATTCATAAATGGAAAAAAATATTCATTTAATATTTTGATTATAGTGCTGGCGATCCAACTTCATTGCTATTATCTCAGAGATTTGTTACTAGACTGGTGATTCTGTTCAGTGAAGGAACTGAAAAAACAAAAAAAAAAAACAACAACACTATAAGTATTATTGAGATCAGAGCATTAGTTTCATTGAAGAATATTAAGATTTTATTAATTCAGAAGCTTTACCAAATAGTGTAATTCTCTGTGCATCAAACCTTTGACCTCCTGCTCTTTTCCATGAGAAATGCTGAGCTCAGTATGTCTGTTGCAGAGAATAAAAGCTGCTGTCAGAAAGCTGCCATTTCTTTTTGCACAGATGTACCTTTTCTTTATATTTTGCTTACGCAAAAATGGTATTGTGACAGAAAAACAGACAATCAGCTGGGCTTAAGCCAGCAGAATTAAATAGACACATGCACTCCAGTAGCAACCCCTTTGATCTGTTGTATGTAGAAATTTTTAGCCAGTACTGTTAATGAACTTGGTTAGATTAAATTTATATCCTAAAGAAGAGTTCTCTCTTCCCATAACACTGAATTCCCAAAGACCCTTTCCAAAAGATGCAGGTGCTCAGCACATCTCTGGATGAGACTTGCAAAAGGCACACAATATATACAGTGGTCTGAATTTCCCAAAGTGTCTTATTTTGTCTCACCACTGTATTGGGCTGCTTTTAGGACTTTTACTGCACTGATTGCTCTGTACACTTGAAAAACTGGTGATGCAGTCAAAACTGCTCAACTCACGTGGTTTAAATTAAATCAAGATCAAAGTGCTGTATCGATACATTAACAACTCATAATTAAATAGCAATCAGTGGACTACACGTTCAAGATCAATATCAGCAGTACAACAAAAGAACCACATTACCAGATGCTTAAAAAATGTTGATGCTGCTCTGACAATTTGCTAATCTGCCAGTGGTGAGAAAGCCTCCCATGTACTGACACCTGCACAACCCAGGTGTGGGTCCTGCACTGCCAGCCCACTTGATGGGTGCAGGAGCTTCACAGTGTCTGCTGAGGAGGTTGGTCCACCAGTTCTTAATAGAAGTTTTAATGTCAATGGGTTAACTTTTGGCAATGTCAAATTTGGTTTGACTGCAGTCCTGTTCATATGCCAACATCTCTCCCCACAGTGACAAATTTTCCTGCATCTTTTATTCTTTTCAAGCGGACTCCTTTGGTAATCTGGTTCTGTCTGGTTGGCAGTTGATGTACGCAAACGTTATAATTTTAATTTCCTTCCATTGTAATCAATTTTGGGGCAAACACCCCATCAGGCATTTTCAGATAATACATACATACATCTTGTATACATTCACAGTCTTATCATATCATCTATTGTTATCCAGAACTGTTTTGCCAGAGAGGATTATGCAGAATTCCCCACAGATGGGAAAAAAAGAGTTTTGCTGGACTGGGCACTTTGTGAGCATGTGTTTGTTTGTATATCTTCTACCATTCTGAAATCAAGGGTGGGATATCTACGCAGTGGAAGAAGAGAAACACACACAGATCCACCACCAAAATATATTCTGAATTAGATAGTTCACATGGGATTTTGCATTTTTCTAGGATCAAGTCCTGTCCTAGATCAATGATTATAGAAACTGCACTTCAGGGCTCTGCTGCTCAATATAGCCCCTTCCAGGGCTTTCCTGTCTCTTCCTTGTTGCCTAAAGAATTATTTTGTTGCCCATATGAGTAAAGCCCTTTCAGATTTCAAACCTCAATACTTTTTGTGAATCAGAAGTCTTGTTTTCACCAGTCCAACAAAATGTCTGCCTTTTCTCTTTGTGACCTGCTTTCAATCAGTAAATCAGCATTTCTTAGCTTTACGCTTTGCTGGCAATGCAGTCTTGAAGGCATTTGGATTTTTCAGCCCCATTTGACAAACATGAAAGAATGTCCTCTTCACAGGTACATCATTCTCTAAAGCAAAGACTTTCAAAATCATTATTATGGTAATTTTGCAGGTTTTCAATAGCAAATTTCTTCAGTTTTCTTTCTCATGTCTGTATTCCATTTTCTTTTTAAATCATCTATAAATGAATAAATTCTTCCTTTTTTATTTTACATTATTTTTTTTTTCCAAAAGCACTATACCTCATAACTTCAGAAGAAAAGTATAGCTATTTTCTATCCTTTATGCATGGCACTTTGAGCTTTACATTTTAAAGGTTAAACCCTGGTTCACATTACCTGCCTGAAACAAACATTTCTTCAGTTTTAAACCTGGTCATCACCTCAGTAAAAATCCATCCATCTTTTATTTATCTCTTAAAAAATCCTAGTCTAAAGTCTCTGAGCTAATAGAAGGACTTCTGTATTTTATCAGGTGATGTGTGCTAAAACATTTTTGTTCTCATATAGCAGATTTATGGACTATAAAAGCCAGAAGTACCCATTAAGGTGATCTAGTTTTGAGTTCCTCCTGAGTGAAACAGACTTTAGTACCTCATCCAGTGCTTCTTGCATGAAATTTAACAACTTGATCAGAGTACGGCTCCAGAAAAAAATTAGATTTAGGATTTTGTCATATTTTTCATTTTTTCTTTATTGAATAGTTGTAGATTTGAGGTAGGTCCTGAGTAATTTGGTTTTAGGCTGGTTCTTTGAGTACCCTGAGTATTTTAGGGGCTGTGAGCTCTGTTACAGGGGATTTAACATTTCTAGTTAATAGTTTAGGGAGTTTGAGTGACTGATAGTGCAAAGGTTTTGCTCAGGAAACAAGTCGCTTGAAGATAAATTTTGCATTTGCTGACTGTTTTGCTAAATCTAGCATTTTGCTTTTTGGCACTTAAAGTCTTCAGCTGAAAACTAGGAATAATAGGTTTTGTCTCTGATTAGGGCTTTTGATGTAACTTCATCAGAAACTGTGGCTGAGCCTTAGAGACACTCTTTGCAAACTGTCATGGTATTTAGAAAATTGGTATCCTATTTAAAGAAAGATCAGTGAAATGTGTAAATGCAAGAGACTTATGCAGAGCAAGCATTTCAAATTCACAACCTGCATTGAAGGAACGGGTCTATGTATTTCCAAGATGTGGGGTTTGTTTTGAAACTTTAAGTCATAGAATCATAGAATGGTTTGGGTTGGAAGGGGCCTTAAAGGCCCTCCAGTTCCAACCCTCCTGCCGTGGGCAGGGACACCTCCCACCAGACCAGGTTGCTCAAAGCCCCATCCAAGGTGGCCTTGAATACTTCCAGGCACTTCCAGGGATGGGGCATCCACAGCTTCTCTGGACTACCTGTTCCAGTGCCTCACCACCTTCATAGTAAAGAATTTCTTCTTAATATCTAATATAAATCTACCTGTTTTTAGTTCAAAGCCATTACTCCTTGTCCTGTCTCTACACTCCCTGACAAAGTGTCCCTCACCAGCTTTCTTTTAGGCCCTGTTTAGGTACTGGAAGTCCATCCTCAACCCAATGTGTGAGTTTTTCACTTTTTCTTGGGATTCAGCCCAACCCTGTGAGTCATGGTGGTCCTTACGCTAGGTATTGTCCCCTGACATAAGGGAACAGAGTATCTGTATTATATATAAAGTTATTTATAGCTCTCTGGTTAATAGAATTTGTGGATATGAGTTTACCATATATTGCCCTTCAACTGTTTTTGCTCTGCTGCAAATATAATTATTACATGTATTGTATTTTGAACAAAATAATTACACTGCACTGTTTCTGTTGCAAACTATTTGATTGATTGATTGATTGTTGTAATTGTATATAGTGAAGATATAAGAGACTGAATGAAGTTGTAAATAATATTATTTATTATTCCTTTGGTGGGATGTTCATTTTTGGATTCACAACAAAACTGATACAAATATAGTTATGCCAAAATTAAGACCACGGTTTCTTAAAGCATTGTGAAAATAGCCAATTTATGTAAAATGCTGAAGGAAAAGAGGCCTTTTCATTCTGCTGAGCAGAACCAAAGAACTGCTAGATAAGCTGCTAGGTCCCTCTCTTGCAAAAATCTGAGCAGAAAAAAATAGAGAAAAAGTAAGTGTTACCTTCCCAAATTCATGGGTAGAGGCAGGATGTCATCCCAGCTCTCATTCAAAAACACGTATCTATTTATCAAAGTGTATATAGTAAGATATGCTTCCCTTGAGATATAAGACTGGGAGTGCAATTAAAGGTTGACAATGAAGCAAATGGACTGAAGCAAAGCTGGACTGAATTGTCTTGAAGTTGTTCATAGGCAGTGAGTGTTGTGTGTCGTGTTCCCCCTCTCCCCCCATCTTTTCCTCTTTTTCTTACCCTTTTGAAGCTAAGGATCATGCTTATACTTTTCCAGTGCTACAGTACTTATCCCAACTTTGCCAAATTTTCTAAAGATCTGAGACATCATTGAACAATGTCATTAAATATACTGGGAATAGCTATTCTGAAATTACCCAGTTTAGGTAACTACACCAAAACATTATCCTTTCATATGCAGGATCCTGGCACTTTGTCATTATTAATTGCTACAGCTGTTGGGCTGTAGAAGTCCTGAGAAAATAAGTGGAAATAGAAGTATGAAAACAGTATAGTCGTTGGTTCAGATAGCTTCAACCATTGGTATTATAGAGGAGATTACCTCTCCCTAGAAATCTTGACTTAGATCAAACACATTAGTCTTTCAAGCATCTCCTGTCAATAGCTCCCTTAGATTGCAGATAAACTCTTTCCTTAGCCCTTCTTTCTGATGCAGACTTCTTTCTTGTTACTCTCTAAACAGAGAGAGAAGTCAAAGGGAAGAGCCCAATATCAAGGTTGGATGATGCATTTCATAAAGTCTTATAGAAAAAAAAAATGCCTTAAGGATGGCATTTATGGGAGGATTTAAGAATTCCCCTTATGAGAGGGGAATAGTAGCAGACTGGCTTTTTTTTCTTCTTTTTTTTTTTTTTTTTTTTTTTTTTTTTTTTTTTTTTTTTTTTTTTAAGCAGTGCATATTTATGATGAACTTCAGTTACTCAGGAGTACAGGGCAAAGGTAAAAAAAGTGTTCATTTTTTGAACAAAATATATTGCTTCTCTGCAACATATATGGATTCAGTAAGTCATACGCTAATGCATCATGCATAGTGGTACTAACATTTTAATAATGTCATCTGTGGTGATTTCACTATAGTGCATCGCTAGAAGATCATAGAACACTAGGAACCACACTGAAACCAGAAATTTCTTTTTATTTTCAAAGCATCAAACCACTAATGCAAACAAAGCTTTTGGTTTTAGTAATATCCATAAATAAACTCTTCAGTGTTGTAAGCATTAAACATTTTAATTTGGAAAATTAAAATGCTTTGAAATATTAAAACCCCAATTTATGTATGTAGTGCAGCTGTATTGGTACTCAAAATCACTGCAAAAGTCACCCCACCAGGGTTCTTGCGGTGTTTATTATCTGTAGAAGAGTGAACTCTATGCTGTTTGAAAGAGATTAAGGGCATATTACATTATCCACTTTCGTCTTTTCTTTTCTGTGACACTAGGGGATCTTTCTAACAACACCGATGTCCCCAACCAAACTAGTCACCCTGAGCTCCTCTGTACTTAAAGCAGAGGCAGGTGTACATTTCTGCCACAATTTTAAAGCAGTGACACCTCAATGCGTGTCCCCAAAGACAGAAACAGATTCTCTTTAAATGTGCAAATCAGGAAGACATATCCCAGATGGCAAAGAAAGGGTAGGGAACCACAGGTATTTGGCTGACGAATGAGATTCATAGCTACGCAATTTCTGTGCAGATTATAGCTCTATTTTGGGCTTAAGTTTTCTTTTATCACACTTTAGGAGTAACATAAAATGAACTGAAAAATAAATAGACTTTTTCAGCAACTCAAAAGGGGATGAATTATTTTAAACACCTTAAATGTTTCTCTTTTGGAAGAGTGTGTGACTTGGCAGGCGTATATGGTATCTTACGTTGGCTCAAAGCTGATCACGTCAATGAAGCTGAGAGATGGATAAAATATTCTAATACTGCATCTTTTTTGCCCTTCTGCTATGTTGAAAATGCTGTTCCTCCCTTTTGTACCACTCTCAGTGGTTCTACCAGCCATACTGAGCAAATGGAAAGCATCTTACTGGATAAATGGCCAAGACATGAAAGCTGGAGTAATAACACATGGGGCAAAAGCCTAGATAGAACGAAGACAGACACTTGTCATTCCCCCGAGATAATTCAGTTTCAGCTCTCTCTATGCTTGCTTAGGCAATGGCAGGTTGTGAAAGGCATAGTTCACAATATGTGTCAGCTGAGCATGATCATCTACAGCAAAGATATGATATGACTTGTTAAAATAACTACAAACTCTGTATGTGTTCACCTACTAAAGACTTTTATTTCCTGTAACCAGAGTCTGGAGCTCTGGGTGAGCCCCTGCCCCTTGCCTTGCTCGGGGACTCTGATGCACATGTGGATGTTGCAGCAGCTGGGATTTATATGGGCTAATTCATGCTCCTTATCGCAGAGCCCAGGCCATCAGCACAGGGCCATGCTGAACATGAAGCATGACTGCCCAGTAGTCAGAAGCATATGGCACAAGCATGCAATCTTCCCATGAGCTGAAACAGCAAAGAACAGCTTGTGGCTGAAAGCCAGGGTTGAAATAGGTAGGTGGCAGCCAGTCAGGATGACCCTATGTCAGTGAGGACACACAAATGAAAAGAAAGCAAGAGCAAAGCAGTGGTGTATCTGTGAAAGGAATGTGCAGTGGCTTTTGTCTTTATCTGTGCTGTTGATGTATATAGCCAGCACTCCAGTAAACAGTCCCAAGGTAGGCTTTATTCTGTATGCTTAAGCAACAGTGAATCACAGCAGGAAAAATCTGTGAATGCAAGCCATTTTAGTATGAAAACTCACACCCCGTGATGGATTTTAAGATGAGACACACCGCAAGGGCTTTAGTTGTAAAGTAGACCAAAGCTTCTTTCTTGCAGCCAGCATTAGCCACTCACCACTGTAAACAGGCCAAATTCTACTGACTTTAAATAAACTTGCATTAATTTTCTCTAGCCGAAAAGCTCTTCCAGATCTTCCAAAGCAAATCTCTTTGCTTCTTATTTTTCTTCAAATGACTACACCTAAAAAAAGTGATTCTGCACCAGTAGGTGACAGCATAGTGTCACCAGGGGAATAGAAATTAGTAAAATTAACAAGGATAAATGTAGGGTTTGTTTGTTTGTTTTGATAATAAAATGAGGCCATACTATCATTACTTAGTCACAGTTTTTCTCTTTTTCAAGCAATTTTTATTTTCAGTTCCTAGGAAAAGAAAACCCATGAGCTTTTCTATTAATAATATATCTCAGGGGATGTTTTTTCTGCTAAGAGAAAAAAAAAAAAAAAAAAAAACAACTTCGTATACCTTCTTATAGAGGGAAACAAGATTACACTGGAATACACATCAATACAATTTTACACTTTGTTGAGAAATACTTTGTATTTTTATGAAAAATTCTTGCTAAATGTCTCAGGACAAACTAGAAAAATATAGTGTTTGTATACATACAGATATATCTCTTGTTTAGTCACAAATGAGAACCGAAAAGTCAATTTTTGGAAAGTTGCATATAATCTTATTTGTTTCCCAAAGTAGATGTTTGTGTTTTGTTTCGTTTTGGGCATTTCTGAGACAGCATAAAAGGCTATTTAACAAAAGTAATTTAGCAGGATTCATGCTAGGTAAGACACATAAAAAGCAGTAGACAAAATGCTAAGTTCTCCGAACAATAACAGACATTCTGTGAAAATGACAAATTTCATTCCCTGGTGCAAATTCCCCCTTTACCTCCTTTTTCCTTTGTGCTATCTGGAGTAATAATTCCCCTGAATACCTATTTAGCATCTGCTATGGTGTATGATTTTCTATGACAAGTGAATTGTTTCAGGCTTTGTGGAGGCAATACCTAGGGACTTAGAAATTCTGAAGCTGTCTGACTTCGTTATGTACCAAGCAACTTTAAGCTGCAGCATGGTTAATTAAATTACATTTAAAGGCATTTCACACTTGAATGATGTATGCAGTGACATAGCAATATAAGACTAATACAATTCGTCTATCTAAGGACCAAATTACGTCTGAGTTTAGGTTTTGCTTTTCTGAGTCTTTTTTTTTTTTTTTTTTGATGTTAAATGTTTTGCTGCAGTCTGCAAGAGGAAGAAGAGGTGTGATTTCTTTCTTTGCTTTCTGCTGCCATATTTCCACTAACCTTTTAACTGGAGTATCTCCTGACCAGTACCAAAGAGCCCCTGTGGCTGCAGTAAAGATTCATCCAGGCTGAATGGGAACCATCATTCTTCTCCTTTGAGTAGCTAAGGATCAGAGACTGATTTCTTGACAAACAGCTTTTTCTTTTTCCCCTGATTTTGTCATTGTAGTGGTTGCTGTTGCACTTCTTAACCTAATATTTCACTTTATGTTTAGTCACTCTGGAGTTCCTCTGTAGAATAAATGATGATGGAAAGGAAACCCTGTGAGAAAACAAAACAAAATAACCCCCCTCTGTTCTGCAGTGGGTTCAATTTTAAGAAAATGCTTCCTTGAAAAGCTGTATGGCTGTATGTGTAGATGAAAACTGGACTGTTCTGTTGTAAGGAAAATGAAGACCTTGAAAGTCACCTCATTACCTCTTGGCAGGTTTCTCTGCATACTGAATAACTGAAATGTGGACAGTGAAGAAAGGATATCATGATTTTATTTCAGCTGTGTGCTTTCACTTGATAATAGTGTTCCTTAGAAGAGCACTAGAGTGATCTTTCTGCTCTTCCTCTTCTGACTGAAGGAAAACCATAAGACGTAACAGTGAGGTGAGAATCTAAGGAAGAAAAACTGCTTTCAGACAAGAAATGGTGTAGAAGCAACCACAAAGAGCTAAATTGCAATGTTAAGAGGTGTCTCAAATTAGTGAAAGGAGTTAGCTACTTGTACAGAGACTGACTGATGACTGACTTAAGAAAAATCTTCTCTGTACTTTCTTCTTTTGTAATGGGCGTACTTTTCCCTGTGAGTCACAGGGAGATGAGTGAGTGACTATGCGATCAGACCCATGCAAAACCTCAGAGGTGAGAGGGCATTTGCTTTCTTCCAGACTTTAGGAACCTCCACCAGTTGTCATAATCGTTCAAAATAGTCATTGAAAGTCACTTTTAACTGTGGCCAACTCCATCAGTACTTGTGGTTGTATCCTGTCTGGTTCTATGGCTTTGTGTATGCACTAACTTAAGTATTCTCTAACCTGATCCTTTTCCAAGGAAGGTAACTTTTCCTTGTTCTAGACTTTCCCATCTGTCTCAGGGACCAGGGATTACTGAAGGTTGGTTTTACCAGTAAGTCCAAGGCAGAGGATGGCATGGCCTTCTTTGGCCTTTTCCATGTGGTAACTTTTCTCACAAGGTGCTTTTCTCCACTAAGCAGCTCTCCCAGGTTAGTCTTCCTTTCACTACCACTATGCCTGTAGAAGTCCTTTTCATTGCCATTCATATCTCCCATCAGATTCAACTCCAGGTGAACTCTGGCTTCCCCAACCACATTCCTGCCTCCTGCCCACTCAGCCATTGTCTCCATATTTGCCCTGCATTACTTGTCCCCACTTCTGCCTTTTGTACACTTCCTTTTCAAGCACAAGTTTAGTCTTTGAGTCCAGGAGCTTCATCCTTTTGTGTCCATGAAGGCCTCCTGATTACGGTGCTTGACCTCCTGACTCACTGGGATGAACCACTCTTTAGCTTGAAGGTGGTCCCTGAAAATCAAATAACCATCCTGGAGTCTTCTTCTGTCCAGGGCTGTATCCCATGGGATTCTTTGAAACAGTTCTCTGAATAGTCCGAAGTCTGTTCCTCTGAAGTACAAAGCTGTGATACAACCATTTGCCTTGATCCCTCTTCTCAGGATCCTGAACACAACCATCTCACAGTCACTGCAGCCAGAGCTGCCCCGGCCTTCATGTTCTCAAGCAGTTCTTCCTCTCTTTAGGTGTGAGGACCAGTAGAGAAACTTTTCTCACCAGCAATTAGATCACGTGTGTTAAGAATTTTTCATCAATGTCCACCAGAAATGTCCTGGATCTCGAGCTCCCCCCCCCCCCCCACTTCAGTAGATATTTTGGTGGCTAAGGTCCTCAGTGAGAAGCAGGGATTGAAAATGTGAGACTTTATGAAGTTGATTTAAGGGTAGTCTGTAGTAGACACCCATCACAAAGTCACTGATATGGGTCTGCCCACCAACCCTAACCTTTAAAATCCCAGCTAGCACGTCACCCATTCTCAGGCAGAGCTCCACACATTCCTACTCCTTTCTTATCTAATGAGTAGCTCACCTTCCTTGCCCTTCTGTTCTGTCATTACTAAATTGCCTATGGCCTTCAATGCATCACTCCAGTCATATGAGCTATCACACCCTGTCCCTGTGATCCCAATAAATTAGAGCTCGGTACGCAGACCTCCACCTCCTCCCGTTTTTCCCCATGCAATGTGAGTGTGTGCACAGAACTTCAGAGAAACACTCGGTCCTGATGATTTCCTAGAAAAGTATATATATGAATACATTTGAGGTAAGCTGAGATGCCATCCATCAGCTCTGTTTTGTTCATTGCAACTTTCTCTTGTCCACATCACCATGCATACTTGCAAACCTCGTCTGCCACTTCCACACTTGATTGCTGATCATCATCTCTCACCCCACTCATTCCTAAGTTAAAGCTTTCCTTACCAGGCTGTCCAGCCTATTGACAAAGATACCTTTGTCACCCTTAGCAATATAGATCCTTTCTATTCCAATAAATTTTTGGTGGCTGGACTATGGGGAAAACAGTTTCAATTACCAATAGTTCAGTATGTGTCTGGTGACTAGTGAAAAAGAAGGTATCCTGGGGGTTGATAATGGAGTCCACTTAATTTTGCATCTTTGGTAGTGACCTGGGTGATGAAGACAGAGAATATCCCCAAAAACATCTGCTGATGATATGAAACTGGCGGGGAATGGCTGACAGACATGATAGAGGCTCATTGCAGAGGGACCTTGGTAAAACTGAGAGCTGTCTGGTCTGACAGAAACATTTTGAGATTCAGTACTGAAAACTAGCTGCTATTAAGGCAGAACAACACAATGCATTAGCACAGGCTGGGGAATGACTGGCTGAGTAGTAGCCCTGCAGAAAAATGAGAAGTGTGGATGCCAGGCTGAGTATGAGCAAGCAATATGCTCTCACTGCAAATACAGCAAACCTTAATGATTGCCTTGTGTTAGGACCATAGCTAGTATGTCAGGGAAATTCATCCCCTCTCTCCTCTTAATAATGATGCTGTGCCTGAAATCCTAGGGTCGTTTTGGGACTATCCAATTCAACATACATGTGGACACAGTGAACGAGGTCCAGCACAGAACATGTGGACTAGGAAGTGAGATTGGAGGATATTGTTTAGTCTGGTCGAAAGGATGCTAATAGATGTCTACAACAGGTATTTTCAAAGGTGATTAAGCCCTTTTTTTCTTGGTAGTTCTAGAATTAGAAAATGAATTGAAATTGCCACTTGATGGTTGGACAGGATGGATATTTGGAGAAGCTTTGCTGTTAGCTGGGCAGTTCACTGCTGGAATAAATCACAACCAGATATTGTGGAACCCCTTTTCTTGGAGACTTTTAACTCAGTTAGACAAAACCACACTAACCCGATCGAGTGCTGGCAGAAAAATTCTGCTTTTAGCAGTGGTGTTGAACTAAATGGCCGCTAGAGAATTCTTCCAATTAATATATCAATGAGTTCATGATTCTTTGAAGTTCATTGCACAACAAGATTTTGTTCAGTCAGTGGGGTCATTTTTTTTTTTTTTTTCCAAATGATGTCAGAATTCTGGATTCTGTGGGATAGCTTCCCTGTGGAGACCAAACCCAGTTAAGTTTGATGTGTAGTCCTTATGTGCATGCATGTCTGAGGTCTGAGGCAGTTAGACCTTCTTCCAGACCATTTGGTTTACAGTCTTAAAAGTTTTTATTGATGTTATTTACTAATGAATTTAAGAAACAACATTAAGTTCTTCCATATCCTCTTTCCAAACTTTACTTAGTGTATGTATGAACAATAAGAAGCATCTTTTTATATGACGGTAAACATTTTCTCATCTGCTTAAATATAAATAACAACCTAAACACTGTAATATCACCTCCTGTGACTGCATCAATACATTTCAGTAAGGAGGTTCAAACTCATTAACTTCTGAGAGCAGGTGTTCTACTGAAAAATGGAATATCTGTAAGTAAAAACAGATCAGTGTTTTGGTACCAAAGAGTATGGGATCACTAATTCAGTATGTGAGCTTGTTTGACAGTGTTTGAGAATTAGCAACACAGTGTGCACATCTATGGATTATGATGTCTTCTGATATGTGGCGCCCTGTGAAGTTACATTTTTAAACTCTGGTTAAAAAGTGTAACTTAAAAAACACTGCATTCCCTTCCTCTGCTCAGAAATTTCTTTCAGCCCATTTCTCAGAGGTCAATGTATATAAGTACACCACACCAGATGAACAGCAAAGACTGAATAAATTGCTGAATTATGTAGGAAAAAGAAAGCAATCTCTTGCTTACAAATAAGGGATAAGAACTTCCATAATATCATCCTACAGAAAATATAAGTCTAAGTGAATTCACAGTTATGGAGAAACTTCTATACATGCAATAAAATTAAGGATGGCATATCTGAGTCTAAAGGTTTTGGGGAAGAGAGGCCTGACACTATATTTGAAACTAATAAAAAATTCATTTGTTTCCATAAAAAGGTGTTGTGGATAGTAATCTGTAAATAAGATTACATCAAAGAACTACCTGGCTCTATTTACCCTGTATTTTGAAGGAAAAAAAAAAAAGTCATACAGTTTTTTTCTGTCAGCCTTTCTGTCTCCTGTTCTGACCCCAGTTATTCCAGAGCAATTTGTTCATTTTCACATAAATGTAATAGAAGGTTAATCCATTAAGATACAGATTTCTACAAGTTTAATGAAAAGGGGCACTGAACAGGAGACTGTTTCATGGTCCCAGTGAGTAAAAATTAGTGAGAAATCAACCATATGCACATATATACGTATTTGGCAAGGTCCAGATAACAACCCAGCTTTAATGCAGTTCTCATTGGCATGGGGCCCAGGTGAGGCCTAATGTTATTAAATGTGATGGATTTCAGGAAAAACTTGGATGTATTGGAGCATGTGAGGTCTTGAGAAAACGTGAGAAGTTTAAAGTATCTTGGAAGAAATGCGGGGATATAGAAGACATTTCTTGAAGAAAGCAGGGCTCTTTAGTTTCAATGCTCTTTAAATGTGTTTTCTTGCTAACAGAAGCAAGCTGTAAAACATTGAATATTGACTCTGGCTGAAAGTGGTGTCATTCAGATGTCTTGTTAACAGGGCAAAGTCAAGTTGAGGTTACCACAGTAGACCACGCTGTGAAAACATCAGGTCTCATCAGAAATGTTGACAGGGCTATAGGAATACATCCAACGTGGAAATTACTACTTTTAAAAGGCTGTGTAATTTTCTTTCAGATGTTTATATTAGCCAAAAAAAAAAAAAAGACAACAACAACAAAAATCAAACAAGGCTTCCTTCTATTTCTCAATACTGTTACTAAGAGGAGGCAAATCTAAGGTTCTAAGGTTGTCTAAGACCCAGGGAATTTCTCCAGCTGAGTCTCTGTGCTACTGGCCCTATTTGCAGATCTGGACACAAGCAAGGCTGAGCCTGTAATGCAGAGATGTCCAGATGTGCCATACACACAGAACACAGACCAACACAGACAAAAAGGAGAGCCTTTATTGCCCCCCCATAAACACCTACAGGAGGCATGCAGACATGAACTAAACAGAGAGATGTTTCTTTTCCTCTTCTCTGGCTGATCAGAGTTTCCAGCATGCAAACAGCCTCACTCTCTTGAGCCTCAGTCATTCACACAACTTCATACATTAAACATAGGCCTGATGGGAAACCCTTTCTGTATCAAGGCCCTGGCTCTGGGTCCTTTACCAATCTGTCAGCTCTAATCTTGAGTATTTCCAAATTCTGCTCTGCATCTACCTGCTAGCTAGTCCTGTTGATTTCACTGGCAAGTCAGTGGTGGTAAACCTCACAGGTTGGATATGATTGCATTCATGATATCCCCATAGCTTCCCATTCCACACACACTGATAGCTGTGGTTTCTATCTTTACTCTAGTCCTCTATGCTCCTTTCCTGTATTTTAATCTTTTTTTTTTTTTTTTTTCTTCATTTAATTTTTATTTTCCCATGGATATTATCTGCATTTGGAGGGTATTAAAAACATGTTCCTCTATTAAAGTTATTTTAAAATCATGGCCTTGATTACAAAGTGTTAAGAGGTATTGAACCTGACTGGCAGAGGGGCAATCATAAAATAAGAATCACAGAATAATTTAGGTTGGAGAGAAACTTTGGAGAGCACTCTATCCAAGCTGCCTTTTAAAGCAGTGCTACTTTCAAAGTTAAATTAGGTTTCACAGGGACTCATCTAGTCAAATTTTGAAAATCTCTGAGGATGAAGCTTCTAAAACTTCCCTAGGCACTGTTCCAGAGTTCGTCAAATCTCATTACTAAAACAAAGCTGATTTTAATGTTTATTTTTTTTCTTGTTTTAATAATAATAGCAATATTTGCAGTGGGACAAAACACTGTCAATTAAAAAAAAAAAGGAAAAAAACAACTTTCGAATTTATGACAATATATTGTGACATGTACTGCAGAGAAAAAAGAAACTCTGCAACACATTTCCTTTAAGGGTTTTTCATCTGTTTTGTCTTGTAAAACAAACAAACAGAAAAATTTCCAATCTACATATGTATGTGTGCAGTTAATGTTTTATTTTTAACACCAGAATTTTAAGGAGAAAATATCAATGAAAAGACTTTTCGTTTTCAGAATTCCATCACAGGGATATATGATCGTTGAGGGATTCTTAAGCACTTTAATTAACCAGAGAACAGTTTCCAGTGTTTATATTATAGACACATTTATATATTTTCAATTTGAGTTGATTTTTTATGCCTTGATTTAAAAATCAGTCCATTCCCTTTTTTCAGTTATTTGTGTTAGGGATTTTTTACACGTGGAAGGTTTCTTTGAACAACATAAAAATGGCACATTACATTTTTTGAAGTAATGGATGAAAATAACCCTTGATAAATGTAAGTACAGTTTTTACTTCAATAGAATTTACTGTAAAAGATATAAATTCATTTCCAAGTATTTGTTTTAGATATGTTTACTGCCTCCAGTATCACATTTCCTAAGTTGAACTAAAAACCCTCCGGGTTTATTTTGAAAGTACCTTTTGGATGTTCAGACATTACCCCTTTACCTCTGGGGAGCTGAAGTGAACAGTCAAAGTGAAGTCAAACGCTGTTCCTAGGATGAATGTGTGTGCACACATGGTTGAATAAGTAAGTGCTGGTGAGGCTGCCTTGGATCGAGGACCAAGATAGTTATTTCAGCTTGTGTACGATGTCTGCTAATATAAATTAGTGATTCATGAAGTCTGTTCTTTACTTAGGACACACAGTGTCCTGCTAAATCTTGCTGAGAGAAACCAGCTGTTACAACATGAGGCTGAGGTCAGAAATGGTAGCATCCAAGTTCCTCTGTGGTAGCATAAGGATGCTTTTTATACTCTATTCTATTATGTAGTGTAGATATATCCATAACACCTTCCTAAAGCATCAGACACATGTCTACAGTGAACATGGGAGACAGACACAAGTCAGCTAAGATCCAGGCTCAAACTCCATTTAACTGTTCAACCAAATACAGACCATCTGTGTTTTCTAGGTTAATTTTCAAATTCTGGAATGGCTGAAGTATTTGTTATGTAAGAGTTCAGCAGATATATAGTCTTTTTTTTTGTCTTTTTTTTTATTTTTTCTTTTATTTTCTTTTCTTCTCAGTGAGTAAACTACAAAACTACCCCAGTGAATTGATGCTAGATATGTAGTTTTATCACCCCATGCACAGAGAACATTGTTCAGTGCAGAAGATCTCAATTACTGGCTTCTCAACATTACTATCAGAATAAATAAATAAATAAATAAATAATAATCTTCCAATATTTTGTGATTGTCAGCTACACTGGCCATTGGTTTTGAAGTGTTGGAAGTTTTAGGATTCTTTCATTCTTCTCTATTTCAAGCCATCATTACATGCATCTGCTAATATTATGTTTTCCATGTTTTTCAGCTGAAGTCAAAATTTGAGCTGAAAAATAAAGGACCTGCTGCAGTTCAAATAGGGCTGTAGAGATCAAAAAACATAGCTTGTGGGAAGACACAAGCCTTAGGTTCATCTTGTGGCAAAGACGGTGGTATTAGCCTGTGACTTAAGACTCAGTTGGCTGTTCTGCGCCAAGGTTCCTATGTGATGTTATGCTTTCGTATAAATTAATATATAAAGCTATTATCAATGTAAGCAAAAGTTATGTGTGTTTTTCAGACACCTGTAAGTATTTGTGGAAAACCTTTGAGACTGCGTCTTTTTCTGAACTACCTGCAGCGGTCAGATGTGTTATCGCCCTTATGTTTAGAGTTACACAGTATAGATTTCTACATTTTCAGCTAATAACGTTAAGTTTACTTTGTTTTCAGGTGGGAGAAATAAGTCCTTGAATGGTTCAATACCTCTGACTGATTTTAGGATGCAACACACTGTGCCAACAAGTACTGTTTTTCTACCAAGGAACACAAAAAAAGTTTAGCATGAGCAGAGCAGGTACAGAGATTGACATTTACTCAGTTGAGTTTCTAGAGTACTTTTTTTTTTCCCTCTTTTCTTTTTTTTTTTTTTCCCAAGTAACTTAGTTGTCTTCTGTAAAAATTAAATAAATATGTATTTCAAATGTAATAACGCTGTTTTGCTATCTCACTGGGATTTTGAGAGTCTAGACAGCTACAAAGGATAGGATAATAAGAGCAAGAAATCTGCTTTAACTAGATCTACAGTCCATTTGGATTTCCTGTACACTTACTGAGATATTGATCAAATCTGTCATAGTTTAGGGGTTATATTTAATACATGTATAATCAGTAATCACAAGTTGCAGACTGCTTTATCATATACAGAAGACAAAGTGTGGTTGCATCTGGTCTGTATTCTTACCTTTAGCTGAAACAGTCTTCTCCCAGTCACCAAATTAATCAGCAACAACAGCAAAAGACATGTTATTTTAGGATAAAATAAGAGGCTTATAGTGTTGCTTTTCTTATAATTTTGTTAAACTTTGTGGTCTACTGGGTGAAGAACTGACCCATACCTGATGCACTGGTCTGATATTCTTTCACAGTTCTGCTACTGATCTAGAAATAACCTTGGCCAAGTCACTTTGCCTCTTTATGAAACTTTTGTCATCTGTAACAAATGTACTTTTCTCTTTTGCCAAGTAGCTAGAGATTACCAATAAAAAATCTATGCAAGTTATGCCATCTATTATTGCCCTTTTCAGGACAGGTTTTAGTTAACATTTAAACTTTTTTATATATACTATATATATTTATACTATTTTGACTCATGCTATGTAAGCAGTGGGACTACTCTTACTTAAAGTTAAATATATGCTTAATTACCTTATTAAACTGAGACTTAAATTCTACTTTATGGGAAAAGTTGGCATTTAATAACACATAAGGGTGTACTTTCATATTGATTCTGCAGAGATTTGTAATAAAGCTGTGGTAATTAGAGTGAAGAAGGTAGACCCCCGTGCATCAGCAAATGATTTTAGTTTAATTCTTCCATACTATCAAATAGTGTTTAACTGTTCATCAAGCTGTGACATACATAAAGGCTACAATTAAATGCTAGAAGAAGGATCACACAGTCTTCAGTTTTGTATCTGATGCTGTATTTTTTCTTCATTGTATTCAGATGTGTTTGCAAAACAATGAAAAGTGCCATTCTGTGAAAATAATAATTATAACTTTCAAGTAGTCTTAGGAAAGTGATATTAGTATTTTTTGACATCTTGATTTTACACTAATTTGTCTTAAATCTTGTTTAAAAGCTCAGATTAATTTTTCTTTCTGACTTTCACAAAGTTTAATGCTCCCTAAATTGCAGCCTCTTACAGCAATAATTGTAAGGTATGTAGCTGTCCATGAATTCGTTTTGATCTCTCTGAAGATAAAGGTCATGCCATATCTCATTAGCAAGATAATTTACACTAGATTTTGCAAAAAAGTTTCAGATTAAAGGTGTGATAGTTTGAGAGCTTGAGCATACGTTGTATACCTTTTCCTTAAAAGCGTGCTGAAAGATGCCATGTCTAGGAATTACCTTTCCTCTATTCAGCTTTATTTTACAACTCTGCTTAGTAGAAAATAATTCTTTATTCACATTATGGTCCTCCTTGAATATGCAAATGTATTCTCATATTCCCACGGCAAATATCAAACAGAGACATGAGCAAAGCATTTCCATCATCATTAGACTGCTAGCCTGAACAGATGTGGATTAGTGATGCCTTATTGCCAAGATCACAAAATGTAGTGGAATAAACTGATGTTACTCTGAAACTCACCATGTCCTTTAATTTGTTGTTTTCCCCCCTTTTTTTTTCGTAAATTTGCAATAATAAAGTAAAATAAATCTGCATTAAAAAAGTAAATTTTATGACATAAAACTTATAATGATACCTAACATTATGTAGTTCTTTCAAACCATTTTTACCAATAGACAAAATGTTCGTCATCACCAGATTATCAAAGTAGGTTTTAGAAGCTTTTAACTCTGGATGATAAAGAACTGTTAAGGTAAACATCTCCTTGAGATTTTTTTAAGTATAATAAAATTTTTCTCAAGATGGAAAGATAAACAAGGTGATCTCCATGGATCCTTTCTCTATTTACTTGTTTATATTTTCATTTTACTGTAAAGACAAATTCAAATTGAAATAATTGGCTTCAGGTCATCAACTGCCTAAAAGCAGAGCTGGGAACACCACCCAAAACTGTCCCCACTCCATTTTTATTTATTTTTATTTTTTTTCCCCTGGGTCATATTTAAACTATGACTGAATGTGAAATGAAATGTAAAGAAAATTGAAGTCTTAATTCTGTGGAATGTAAATCAGTCATATCAAAGGAACATTACAGTTTTCTTTATTCTGTCTGGTTTTACTATACAGTAAAATACTGGCTAAAACTGAGTGTTCAGTTTGAGAAAAACAAAGACAATAACAATCATTGAGTCAAGTATCAAGTATGTCATTAAAATAAGTTATGCCTGAGATTTACTATATTCCTTTAACTGTGCTTTCATTATTCTTCAACCTAACAAGTACTGGGTTATCAGTAAACAAAATCTTTATTGTAGTTGGGGGAAATTCCCAGAAGAAAGGCTGTTAGAAGTAGATTGTTTTCTATTGACATCTGGGGTATCTTTCCACCCTCATTAGCCCTTCCAGTCGATTTCATGTTTGCATAATGAAAGTTTGTGCTAGCTTTGAGTCTGACATTAGATTTTAATGAGTGGTTCTTGCACCTATAGTCAAATTAGGGCAGTCACCAGGGTTCTTTTTCTTTTTTTTTTTTTTTTTTTTTTTTTTTTTTTTTTTTT
>CM021731.1:202920590-202987659 GCA_011075105.1 Heteronetta atricapilla | reverse complement strand
TTTTTTTTTTTTTTTTTTTTTTTTTTTTTTTTTTTTTTTTTTTTTAGCATAACAGAATAGCACTAATGTGCCTTGAGTTTTAGTTTGCCAAGTATTGTGCATAACTACAAATAATATGAATAATACAATCTGTAAGCCCCATTGCAGCATATCCCTGAATATTGGAAACTGATTGAACTATTAAATAAAAATGTTTCTTGACATAATCTGAATATATAAACATGAACAGGCAATCTGGAAGGAAAATTGGGAAATTTTTGAGAACTTGCCTTAAAAATCTACAAAATCTACAAAGTATAGAGACCCTGTTGATTTTTATTTTTATTTTTATTTTTTCCTCCAGAGAATAAATGCATTGACATTAATAGTTTTGATCCATATAGTGAGAATGAATTTAGGCCTGTTTCTTACATAATGATAAAGAAGCTGCAATACTGTTAATTAAGAGAGACTACAAAATTTAATGTCAGAACAAAGACAACAAAATAATGCTAATAATCCTATGTAGCACTTTGAGAAATACATGGCTCTTCTGTTTCTGCTTTTACCAGAATTATATTGAACTAATAATTCTTATTTCTTTTGTGCTATTCCTGATATTCTCAATGTGGCAAGATACATGAGTTGTGTGTTCCACTTGAATAATAGTGTTTTATGTTCTTGTAAGATATAAAGATCTTCAATCTTGTAGAATTTGAATGCACTAAACTGAATTAACTTGTAAATGGAAGCAGGATTTCTTGAAATCTAGATAACTCAGAAAATCTCCAGATGTTTAATTTAAAATTACAGAACATTCATTTCACATTCTATGTCATGAAAATGGTCCCAGGATACGTGACTTTTCAGGGACATCTGTGGGTAATACAAATGAGGATGCCAAATGACAGCCCTGAAAATTATCCATAGAACAGCAGGGAGGTGGCAGCAGGAAATTTCTGCAAAGCTGCTTGCAGTGAGCCTGCCACACAGCTCTGACAAATATCTTGTCTCCAGATCTGGCGAGTGCTCGCCCTTGTAATATAGGCTGAAACTTTGGACAACAACTTTAATTTTGAGTACTCTGCTAAGTCATCAAGAGACCACTGAAGCTTATACTTCCCTGCTTGCCTGCAATTCAAACAGGGAGATGTTGCAGACATGAAGGTTGCTATTTAAATAATCTCTTGTACTCCTGGATAATGAGACCTGCCTGTAGTTGATATACCATAGTAATACACTCCGAAAAGGCACCTGCAAAAATGCAGCTATTCAAAATTTTATTTGGATTATTTCTTCCTTAGTTAGTACTTGACAAGTCAAAACAATAACATTTTTTTTTTTTTCAGAGATTGCTACAAAGCCTATATTGCAAAATTAATGAAGGTAATCATTCTTAGCAGTTCTTAACTATTACAGAAATAAAGTCATAGGCCTTATTTACTATTTTCTAATCATTTATGCCCTGTTATGTATCAAAACTTTCTGTCTGTTCCATGTCACACATTTGAAAAATAGACAAAAAATGCTTAATTACAGGGTCTTCTGGAGACATAGCATGTAAAGAGGGTCTCACTTTTGATAAGCATCCTTCCTTTGCCTTGTCCTACTGTCTCTTAGTCTTTATCAGAAGCTTGATTTTTATAGTTGTAGTGTTTCAACACTAGAAGTAGGTCAGTTTGAACATAGCCTCTTTTACATTGATGAGTAAACGTTTTCCATAAGCAAATGAAAATATTTTTGATTTTTTGATATCCGAGACCATATATTTACAATTTTAATGTCCAAAGAGCCTGCAAATACAAAGTATCTGTTTTAGAGGATTAGGAATGTTCTTAGGATACCATGTTAGAAAGAAGAAAAATACTATTTACTGAAAGATTAGACCACTTGTTCTGGAGATCTAGCCCCAAGTCAGACAAACTCATCCATGAGAAAGTACAAGGTCATGTCTGGCAAGGGAGAAGATGAGATATGTGACTATTTTAATTTCATTATGGGACTCTTGTATCAGAGTTCATGGAGTAAGAGTGTCAGAAAGTGAAGTGACTGGAATGAAGTGATTGCAATGTTTATTTAGTATTCAGGAGGAAAAACTCCTGCATGTCTCATGTGCCCAAGTTGTATTCTCGTGGAAAGTTGGTAGGAAGGAGAAAGAGAGAGAGAAGAGCAATTGACTTGCATGCCCCATGTTCTCAGTATGCCAGCTGGGTGTGACCAAGCCCAGGAGGAACACTTCTGAGCCTCACAGCATCTTTGCATTCTTGCTTTCCCTCTGCATTTCCCAATGAACTTTTCTGTTTCAACAGAACAAATACAACTGAGTTAAGATTTCCTTTGTGATAAGTCAGTCCCACTGTACAAGAAAATAACCTGTGATATGTTATTAAGCACATTGATATAAACCAGTGCTGCTTGGCAAGAATATAACACAACTAGATATAATCAGATCTCCTACAGAATGCTAATTTTGTTTAGATCTTCAAATATCCATCAAGCAACTGCTTTTGGTCACTTGCTGTATTTCTTCCCATAATTTCATCATTTAATTCCATAACTACATTTTAAAAGGAAGGGGAGAGGGTGGAGATTAATATTGCAGCAAATGATCTGTGCAGAATTACAGACAGCGTTGTTTTCAGACATGGGGATGGAATAGATGATGCAGTGAATCATCTGGATGTTTTGTTTAGTTTATTTTTTGTTTGTTGTTGTTTCTAATATTCATTATTCAAAAAAAAAAAAATCAGTTTCTTGCAGAGACAATGCAGCAATTGTTGGATTTTAATTTAAGATGTCCATTGTCTAACAAGATAGAAGCTGAAAAAGAAATTAGCTCTTATTCTTTTACAGTCTGATTTCAAACAAATAGTCAAAAATTCATGGGAATCATCTAAATTCTTCTTCTCTCTCTTTTTTTTTTTTTCCTGTTTGCACAAAAAACCTTTACTTAACAAAACTTAAACTGATAAATATGATGGAAGAGAAGATATGGGGCCTGAGATCATGCAACTTCTTCAGAAATCATTGAATCAAATACGTTTAAGAATACATTTTTGTGCAGACCAAATACATTTGCATATTTTTTATGCTAAGTAAGCTAACTAAAAAAATAAATAAATCTGTTTCTGATGCCATTGCTGGAGATAAGACCATCTGAGACAATTGTGCTGAAATCCCTTTAAATAGTAGAATTGGCAGTGCATATAAATAGTTCACTTTTTGATTCTGTGATTTTGAAACTCCTTTTCCCACTTCTTTGGTCTATAAACTGCCAATGTTTTAACCCTCAGACAGTGCTATACAAAGTGATTTTCTTTCCTTCTGTATGATGAATATGAGTGTAATGGGTGAATATGAGAAGAGAGTGATTTTTATATTGGTATGACCTTTTAGGCCTTTGATATGAGTACATGACTTACAGAACAGGTTACTTTGGAGTTGTCATTAAAATCTGTTCTTTTACAGCACCATAGGACTGATCTCTGTGTTCATCATAACAAATTTATATTAAGACATACCACATTCTGGGCAGTGTGTCCTTACATATGCCTGCAAGATATCACTTTTTTTTTTTCCTTACCTAATCAGACTGAGCAAGGAATATTAAGACAATGCTGATTATTGCCTTTAGTAAAGCTTCCATTGCAGAAAGTCCTGGAAAAGGCGCATCCTTTTTGCAGCTATTATACTTTACAGAGCATACGTCCTCTAACCTCCTCCCTCTGCGTGACAGGGACACCCCAGTGAGGAAAGATTGATTCCCCGTTTAGGATGAACATTGGGCTGGCTATATCTACAGCCATAAATTAAATGGCTCTAGAAAATATTGCCAGGCACTGAAACATGACTGTGTGGGTTTCAAAACTGCTCAAGCAGTTCCTCACAGGCTTTTTGGTCTTGCCAGCTCTCTCAAACTGAGCTCAGTTTGGAAGCAGGATCTTTCTGGGGACTTTCCCCGGGAGGCACTTTCCATGTAGAGCCTCTTCAAGCACAGGAAAATCTGAGTTCCTGTGTCAGCTGGCCTCAGTGCTATGTACATTCCTAGGCATGTCTGACATATCCGAGGAGACAGACATAAAATGTATCTGTAGGTTACTTTGCAGGTAGAATCAAATGGACTTCAGTACTTTTGATACACGAGGCTACCCATGTCTTGTTATGTGGCTCTGACTAAAGTAAGAAATTTATATACACATGTGGTCAATATTTGGCAGAAACCTAAACATGTAACTTGCAGATAGATTCCCCAGTGCTGCACAACTAAAAGATGTTTAAAGATGAGCTGGATTTATTTTTCTTCCTGTCAGTATGTGTTTATATTTTATTTATTTATTTTATTTATTTATTTAGTTAGTTATTGAAGGCTAGGACTTCTCATCTGTGAGCAAACTGTTTATGCAGGACTTGTTCTTGAAGGAGTACATATAGGAGCAGGTATTACTTTCATACATTACTTCTGTCCAGGGATGTTTTCAAGAGATTTTAAGATGGCCAATGTACAACAAGGGCGCCACGATCAGGTGTTGAACAATAGGACAGTGCTCTCTTTCTCTCTCTTCCCCCCTCTCTCCTGTGCTTCATCCAACAACTGCTTTGGCAGAACAAATGCGTGTTATCTTTAGTAAATATCTTAGGGGTGGTCTTTGGTGGTGTGACTTACAAAAAATCTGAAAACTCCAAAGAGGAGAGCCATTGTGGAGCTGCCCCTTGCATCTCCACAGCATGATCTCACCTCTCTGGCAGTATCAAGCTGTGCTTCTTCCAGACAGCCACAGCACTGGACACCTACCTTGTGAGATGATGCCAATCAGTAGCTCCACAAACCAAAGAAAGTCCAGCTGGCTCTAAATTTGCATGAGGCTACTCTATTATTGATCTGAATGGGTCACTAGCACGTGGTTCATGTCTGTTATCAGAGGCTTTATGGGAAGGTCTAATGGTTAAAGTAGCTTTCTCTGTATCCAGACACCCAGTACTGCCTCTTAAGTATCAGTGGTGAATGTTGATCTGTCAATTGATCCAAGTGGTTCCTGTGCACACTGACAGGTGATTGAATTTAAATTCATGGCAAGGGTTGCACCTGAAAATCAAAAGTTATGCTGGAAAATTTTCCAAGTGCCTGTAGCTGGGAAACTTAAGATTTTTTTTTGTTTATTTATTTGTATTTTTTGTTTGTTTGTTTGGTTTGATTTTTTAAAAAAATTATTTATTTATTAATAATTACTATTGTGGTGTTTACATTCTTGAGAGTAGGCATTTGGGATGCTGGCTGGAATTCATTTTATCTAACCATAATGCAGTTGTCTACCTCTCAACCAGTCTCCCAGGAATCTTTTCTTCCTCTGTGGAGAGAAATGGGCTTTATGAGACATGCTTCAGCTCATCCTAATGTAGCCATCTGCAGGAGACAGGTGAAACATGCTCTGCAGGTGTCTGTTTCACTGCCTTGTTGATAGAGGAAAGCTATAAGAAGCATGTCATAGGTGTCTAAAACATTGGGACTGATGGCCATCTGGCCCAACACCCATTGTGTTTGGCCAGATTCATCATGTGCTCCAGATCGGAAGAGGTTTGCTTGCAAGGCAGTGATATCCCACATTTTATATTCCCCTCTCAAGTTATGTTACTTTTTTTTTTTAGGGGGGGGATGCAAGGTGGGGGGAAGTATCAAAGTTGTGAAGCACTATATCAGTGGAAATGCTACTGACATTATGTATATGAATGGATATATTATAGAAAGCATAGACACTGGAAAAAAAATTCCCCATAATTACTACCTCTAAGGACTAACCAAATGAAAAACAAAACAAACAAACAAACAAAACCACATTAACTAAGGTATCTACACGCTTGTAAATCACTAGGAAAGGGACAACAAGATGAAAATTATATCAACCTAATTTTGGAATATAGGATTATGAGGAATAAAAATGATAATTCATCATATAATTACACAATAAAATACTAAAATGTCTCTAGAAAGTATTTTACTTGAGATTATAATTTATACGCATAAACCCACATTTAATTTAAATATGTCCAGCTGTGCTTGACATAACTACTTTACGTAGTATCAGTGTGCCTTAAATATCTGAGAACAGTAGTGTTTTACTGAATGTATGATTTTTTCTGCTAGACCTTCTATTTATGGGCAATTACAATGCTACTTAAACAGCAGAAGTTGATCTTTCATCTGAACTGAGCAGAAAACATATACCAAGGAATAACCTCAATATATATAAATACCATGAGTCAAATTTACAAAAGCCACAAATTCTGAAATCATACCCTAAAATAAATACACAGAATTCTCTTCACATGGTTGTGTGAGCATGCCCAAAGCTGTCTTTGAACACAGAAGCAATAACATCTCTCTCCACCTGGTTCTTTTCAGATGTTTATCTTGTTGCTCACTGCTTCAGCCAGGATCTGCTCCAAAAGCAGTCAGTCCTTGTTATCCCATCAACACTATTCTGCATCTCCATTGCTGTAGCCCAGCTAGCATCACCCCGCCTATCCCATTCCATTCTCCTGCTGCCTTTCACCCATCCCTGCACCCATTATGGAACTAATGATGCTGAACTGTTGCAAGATTTAAATTGTTCCTGCTAAATAATGTCTGGCATATATACAAAATCACATGCACAGAGAAACTGGGGAGAACTAACTGTTATTTAAACAAGTCAGAGTCCTATGGGTAATAAATCTCTGAATGTGCAAATTGAGATCATGCAAATGCACATACTTATGGAAACTGAGCTGAAGTTTATGTTATGATATTTCTGTGATTTGACTTTGCAATTTAAATGTTTTAACATATTTTGTGTATAATAAGGAAGGAAAATGGAGCACGGTGCAAAAGCAAACTACTGATTTTTCATGATACAGGCATATTAAAGATTTAGTACTCAAGAACAACTCAGACAAGGCGCACCTCACTTGCTTTTTGAAAACATGAACCAATACACAAACACATTGTTATACAAGTAGTGTGTAAGAAATGTTGTATTGGTCTTGTTCTCTATATGGGAAAGGTGGTACAGAAAGAGAAAGCACGACAAAATTAAAAACATTAATTTTACAAAAGACAAGCAATGAGAATAACGTGCAGTGATGTAGGTTCGTAAATGTATGCTTATTAATATATAGTTAACATAATAATTATCTAACTAGCAACCTTATCCGATTGCATCTTAATTGTAGGCCCCTGAAGCATCTATAGAAGATATTTAAGGATGTGAAATGGCACACTGTGGACCTGTTCTTCTTCACAATTAGTGTATGATTACTCTACAGTTTTCAGCAGAGTTGTGGCATGTCAAAAGAGTTTTAAATTGCAGTGCATAAGGGGTAGTTCCAGGCTGGGTGCAACCGGGGAAAAGCTTGGCAACTTTTTACATTTTTAATGGTGCATGTTGTGCAGCTTGTGATCTAGGCTGGAGTTTAATGCAGCTAGGAGCAAACACCTGCTCCATTTATAAATTTAAATAGTTTCAGAGAATCACAGAGTCACAGAATGGTTGAAGTTGTAAGGCGCCTTTGAGGTTGACCCAGAGCAGGTTGCCCAGGACCATGTCCAGGTGGCTTTTGAAGACCTGTAAGGAGAGAGAGTCCATAACTTCTCTGAGCAATCTGTTCCAGGGAAAGTACTTCCTGATGATGTCTTAGTCAAAACATGTTTACAAGACTGAGCACCCATAGGCTCTTGACATTTGCTTTTCTGGTGTTGGATTTACCATGACTTCACTGTTTTAAACCCCACTAGGTGGTAAGAGAGGCATAAATATATATTTTTTTCTATTTTCTCATCAGTGTGTGAAGTGGTGTACCCTTTGACACTGTATGGTAAAAAAAAGTGAGAAGAGGTTTACTACTTGTGAGAAAACTGTTATGTCTGTCTCCTGTAAAAAAAAAAAAAAAAGGCATTTATGACAAAATGGCCTAATATTTTATAGTGAGTAGGGTTTTTACTCTCATAGGATTCTTTAAAGTGAAAGAATCTTTCTTCTTTTTCTCTAGTGGCAATTCTCAGCTTTTCGCCATGTTCCTCTGCTGCATCTGTTGTCTGTTGCATTATTTCACAGCAGCCTCTATTAATTTAGGACTAGAAGTCTTGGCACAAATAACAAGTGATTTTATGTCTTTTTTGTTATTATTTTTCCTTTTTTTTTTTTTTTCTTTGCTTTCAATTTTCCCATTTTTCACTAGGGTAATGTTAAAGCTGTCTATACAATATTCAACCCAGAATTATCTCCCAGTCTATTAGGCACTGTTCCTGATTTTGGTCGTCGTTGTTGTTTGTTTTGTTTTGTTTTGGGTTTGGGTTTTGTTTGTTTTATTTTAATTTATCTTATTAGACATAGACAGATATCAGACATCTTTGTACCAACAGCTATATTATTTGCGTAAGTGTGGTAAGGAATCTCATTTAATTCCTGGTTTTGCATTAGACTTTCTCTGGTTCATTTTATGATATGTGTTCATTTCATAGCATGTCAAACAACCAAGCTCATGTGGAAAAGTGTTTACTTTTGTGGTAGATAAAAAGCACAAGAAAATCTGATGTAATACAGAAATATACATACCTTGTGTATTGAATACCCAAATACCTTGAAACTTTGTTAGGATGTACTTCATTATTACAAAGGCTCTAATAAACAGTGTTTTGACAAAACCACTTCTTAATTCTAATGTCACTTCATTTTAAGACCTCACAAAAGCTAAACAAAATGTTTTAGAGTCTGTAATCATTAATGTTATATGGAGAATCTGAATGTTCTTTATTCATTATAATTCTTTCCTATTTTAAAGTAGATAAATCAAACACTTATTTTAACAAAATGATGATCATCTCATCTATAAAAGGGTATCAAAAATACAGCCCAACCATTAAAGTTAATGCTTTCAAAATGATTTATATACCTTCCATTAAAAGCCTACACAAGGCACCACAGAGTTAAAATAAATTCCTTTATGACCAGTCGCTAAATCCTCTGATATACACATCGTTAATGTAAAGTATGGGAGGAAATATGTGACTCCATCAGAAATTGAGGTCAATTAGTGACTCGTTATGAAAGAGCAGTGAAATTGATTTGTAACTGTATCTCTTCAGGCTGCTGCCATTCTGTAGAGTTAATAATAAAATCTGAATTCTGACAAGGAGAGTCATTAAAGCACTTCATAGGCAAGAGTTATTCATTACTTTAAAACTTATTATCTTGAATTTATTCCCTTCTGCTAAAAAGATTTCTCATGTACAAGAAATTCATGATTCTGAATACTGAAGAGACGGCTGTCATCAGTTGTAGTGCTCTGTGTTTTCAGGTGATTTACATGCAATCTGGGTTCTTTGGACAGTTTTTAAATA
The DNA here is from genome assembly GCA_011075105.1 of Heteronetta atricapilla. Taxonomy (NCBI): domain Eukaryota; kingdom Metazoa; phylum Chordata; class Aves; order Anseriformes; family Anatidae; genus Heteronetta; species Heteronetta atricapilla. The sequence goes on along the minus strand of CM021731.1, from coordinate 202,978,307 downwards.
CCATTGCTTCTGAATCTCACACCTTTATTTATTATTATTTTTTTCTTCAAAAATGCAGTACCACAGATTGAAAATCTCTTATGATTCACAAAATTTTATGATCTTGGAATCAACCATATTTCAGTTTAATTTATTAACAATTTAAATATCTTAGGAAAGCTGACTTCTTATTGGTCTGTCTGCTGACTAGGAAAGCATTCACAAAGTAGGAGCAGTGAGTCAATCATTTTTTCTATATTTAGTCATGGAAATTTATTTCATGAGAGTGAGGAAATTCACTTGTTTTCACTTTTCTGACCAGGAAGTAAAAGTTTGATAGGTTTTATATCCCTGACTTGTTTAGTGTGAGGTTTTGATTCCTCCCAAAATATCTACCTAGAAACCTAGAATGAAACTAGTGAAAGTAAGAATAAACAAAAACAACACAAAAACTCTAAAAATTCTGTGAATTGCATGCAAATTCTATGAAAACATGAATAAAATCCCCCTCAAAATTAGAAATTTTCTTAGCAGAAGTTCAGAGGTTTTGAAGAATTTTGTATTTAGCACTATGCACAATGTATCACACTGCAATATTTGCTATTTTTTTCTAGTAAAAAAAAAATAAATCTCATGCTGAAAGTTAGTTTTTTTGTTTCCATTAAGTGGTTCACCCATGTAGGATGTTTGCGAGCCTCTTAATGCTGATAGCTAATGATCTGTAGCTCATTCAGGAAAGGTGAGTGGCTTTAGCCCTCGAAGTCTGAATTTAAGTTTTACTGTGAACTGAAGCAGGTCGGTTACAATGACACCGCACTTTTTAGTGTGGCCACATATGTAACAGAGCAAAGGGCAATGGGAAGGGTTTGCTTCTGTCTTAAAATTCCCCCAAAACCTATCACATGTGCATGATAAGGTTGAATTCATTGTTCTAGCTAGTTACACTATGCAGTGTCAGTCTTTTGAGGAGTGCTTTGAGGTTTCTTTCAAGACATGGTTGGCTCTACTAATAAGCAATGAACCTGGCAAAACATGATCTGCAATTTCCAAACAGTCAGCACTACAGCTGTAAGGTTGGGAAGGAAAGAGGAATCACTGTTCTTTAGAAATGAATATATGTTCTGCCTGCATCTTCAAGAATCTCATTCTGGAGAGCACCTATAGAATGGTACTGCCTCCAGACGATACCAAAAAGCAGAATAAAAGACCACAAAAAGCAGAAGCTGAGGACCAGAGTGCATAACAAGCCTGAGAGACATCCCTCATGTTCAAGAAAATAAGAGCTATTTCTAAAAGTAGAGTACACAGTAGAGTGTCAAGGCAGCTCTTGCTTAGTCTCAGCTTTGTCATAGATAATAACTCTTACAAACCTATCCTACAGTGATGGACTGTATTTCTTCATCCTTCTCTATGCACAGTAATGTCTCTGTGCATGCAGTCACATGCATGTAGGTTTTCATTTTTACTTGTGCATCTGATGGCTGAGGCAATCAAATAGGACACTTGGAGTCCTCTTTGAACTTATCTTTATGTGGGCAGAGCTCTTTATGGGTTGCTTTCTTGCAAACAGGAAATCATATGTACTTGTCCACTTTCGTTAGCTGTGTGTGAATATTCCATATCCCTTAGTGAAAGCTGTTGTGGAAGATAAGGTTTTGAGAGAAATTGTCCTCTTGTGCTATCACACTGAGTACAGTTTCCAGTTATGTTTGTCATGAAGACTGATTGCATTTAGTGACTTTAGCTTCCTTCCTCTTTTTTTTGGTTTGTTTCAGCTCTGCATAAGATACTCAGATACTAACTTTTTATATGAAATTTCCTTGTTTTTTTACATATTACCCATATATCTCATTAGGCATGCATAGCCTGTCACATGAAAGAACAAAGCTGGCTATCTATAATGAATACAGCAAAATTATGGAAGCCCATTACAGCTAGAGCTTACTTTTAGTACAACAAGCCCTGATAACCCACTGCTTAAAATAAAATAAAATAAAAAAGAAAAGAAATAGTCCTATCATCATGAATCCTCTTTTTTTCTTCTTTTCGTAATTCTTAGTTTTGTTTGAGTGAAAACATACACTAGTTAATCCAAGTATAGTAACACATTTTTCTTCTGTCTTTCACAGTGTGCTTGATATAGTATGTGTATATGTAAGTTTTCTTTGTGAATATGATTTCTGTATAATTTCTGAATCTTAGTCTTAATGTGAAGCTATCTCTGTGAAAGTATAGTAAATCAGTTCACAACATATTATATCACTGGGTCATTATTCTTCTTACACCTTACAGGTGTAAGGAAGCAAGAATTTTGTAAAAAATAGTTGTTGCACTGTATGCACACCCCACATCCTTCTCTGTGCACTCAGTCTTACCATCATTTTTTTGTGTGTGTGTGTGTGTGTATGTGTGTGTGCTAACAGTTTTTGTGCTAACAGCTTTAACAGCTTCAAGTTTTCTGTTAAATTCATAGTATTCGAAAATTATTGGTTAGAATTGGGCTATAAATCTGCTAGCCCTCACCTATTTTGACTGTCTATGGAGAATAGATGTGCACTAAGGATAAACTAATTCTTTTCCAAATGTTCATATAGGGTATGTATACCCGGGGATTGATTGATTTTTTTTTTTTTTTTGAGTCAGAACTGTGCAGAAAAGAGAACAGAGAAACTATTTATTACATTACTTAATTGGTCTGTAACTTTTATGTGTGTGAAATTAAACTGTAAAAAGTCTAAGTAACAGAAGTTCATTATTTGCTTCTTAGTTCTGTAGTAAACGTGGCACTTAACAAATAGCAGTTTCAGTGTTAACTTACACTGTTTTATTGATAGCTATTAAATCCAACTCCTTACCTTGTGATATTGTGTCAGTTGAATAGTTTTCTTTCAATTAATTGGACTTTTTACAATCATCTTAAGTTTTTATTTATTCTGTTTTCAAATGTCTGGGAAAGTAACACAAAATGAAATTAATAATAATAAATAATAATTAAAAATAAATATTTTTCTTTAGCTTTAGTATCCTCATCCCCTAGAAGTATTAAATGGAGAAAGTGTCCTTCAGTAGCCCATTCACCTTCAGAAAAGGGCTATCATATCTATATTCTGATATGGTGCTGATTCTAATCAGTAGATTCTATTATAGGCCTTTAAGCAAAAAAGAAAGTGCTGATGAAGGCCATAAAAATAAATGAGGCTTATTGCTTCTTGACATCTTTAGCACTTTCTGAGGTTTCCTGAGTGAGCAAGGGTAGCAGACAATAGCTGGGAGATTGTGTGCAAGATAATGAGAAAAATAAATGCATCCTCGGAAGCAGCCAGCAGGAACTACAGCTAACATTCATTACTCAGGGTCTAGGCTGCTCCCAGTATGATGTTATTAATTTGTGGAATGAGCTAAGAGGTGTGAAAGAAAGTTGATGTTTGCTCCTAACCCTCCTGACCAGCATTTTGAATATTAACAGAGAGGTCAAACACATTATCTCATTGAAATTCTCTCTCTCTCTCTCTCTCTCTCCCTTTTTCTTTCTGTGAGAAGTGAAGCAAAACACACTGCTTTAGAAAAAAAAAGGGATGTGAGGAGCACCTACTGCCCTCACTATGTTCAAATGAAAAGAATAATTAGGACTGAATGCAAAGAAGATGATGGAGAGGAGGGTCTATTTTAGGGATAATACAGGGAGGGAAAGTTTTCAAATCATACAGTCATTAAGGTTGGAAAAGACCTCCAAGATCATCTGGTTCAACCATCCCCCTACAACCAATATTACCCACTAAACCATGTCCCTAAGCACAATACCAAGCCTTTCCTCAAACACCCTCACGGATGGTGTCTCAATCACCTCCCCGTGCAATCCATTGCAATGCCTAAATTCAAAAGTCAGTCTCAGTTCACTTTCCAGGACTGTTCTGGGTGTGCATTTGATAGTGGGTTATGTGAAAAGGTGAATGTAGTATTTAAATGTGCAAATAGCATGTACCATCTTTTCTGTTTGCAGCCTCTAAGGTGTAATCTATGCTGTACCACTTCGGTGTGTGTCAGCTGGTATTCTTCTGTTCTTGGGCTATAGATCTGCCTTACTTCCTGGTGCGACTTGCACTTGGTGTTCTTTCATTGTACTGATCAGGCCATGTTCCCTGCAGGGTGCATGTGTACTGTATATATGCAGGTCAGTTTCTGCCTAGTGAGCTTATGTAGTTCTTTGGTTAGTTGAGTGAATTAAACAATCACAATGAGATTCAGACACTGATTACTTACAAGGAAGCACAATATTAATCATAAATTAGAGTATTTTGGATGAAAATATGTGATTTGCAATTAAAGCTACATTGGTTATATATGCAGGTCATTTGTGAGATATGTTATTAAAAATTGAGCAGTAAAAGACATTTTAACACCTTCCTATAAGGTATCTCACAAAGAAACACACAGGCACTTTATACAAACTGTTGTGAGTAGTTCTGGTTCCACTGTGACTCTTGAACAACTTAACAAGTTAAGCATCCTTGCTTCCAGGACTGAAGCTTCTTTTCAATAAACTTACAATCTCTTCATTAAAATTTCACAGTCACAATATTAGGAAAATTGGTTAAATTATTGCAACCTTCTTATTCACTTAGCTTATTCACTTAGCTAAACTTGGATACATAAAACAAATGCCTTCATTCCTTTTACATTTGTACCTCTTGATCTTGAAGATACACTAGGGAATGTTAACAGCTTGTAAGATAAACTGGGGCCAAGTGTTAAAATGTCAAACTTACAAATTAATGGTTTTGAGAATATAAAAGAAACCTGGTCGTTTTGCTTTCATATCAAACTTAATGATTCTGTTCAACTGACATTAATCTGTTTTCTGAAATAAAGACCAGCACATTTTATCTTTGTTAACTATATTTTGGCATGTTTATTTTGTTGAGCTGTGGAGGGAATATAGAAATGCTCAGAGTCTGGAGTATGGGATGGTTAGGAAGCAATGAAATCTACTTATCTTGAAATTTTCTTTATCCGTTTTTTCTTTAAAGTACACTCATATACCATTACCTGGAAGTAAAGTTTTCAGGATACCACAAAATCACCTTTTCTGTTTTGTTTTGTATAAGGAAGCTTACCCATATCTTCAGCATCTTTCTAAATTCTTTCTTGGCTTTTCTCTCACACTTTCATGAAGTTTATGCTAGAAACCAGTATGGAATCATTAATTTTACTTCTACTATGTCAAATATCTACATATTGACACCATGGACTTTTATTTTATTACAACTTTTCCATTACCAGAATGCAAAAACAAGTTGATAAATTACAAAGCCAATGACCCACAAATTCAATCATTTTGAAGGAAAAATGATTGACATTGCACAGAAAAAAAAAACAAAACAAAAAAAAAGAGGCAATACAATATGAGCTTATTGGGGGTAGATCATGTCATATTAACATGATTTTTTTTTTCTGAAAATCAATTAATAAGCAAAAGAAATATACTTAAAGATGGGAAACAATCTGACATGGAAGCACTTGTGGAACTACTATTTAAGATCAAAGTGATAGCATTTAAAAATGTAAAAATGGGGAGTTGACAGCAAGCTCTATTGAAAAGGAAGTATTAGCTTAGAATGAGATTTTTACTGAAATTTCTCAAAAATCAATTTTAAGAACAGTCATGTTTAATGTTTTTATTTATGATCTTGGCATAGAAGCAAAAAATAGGAAGCATCATTTGGAGGACAGAAAAGTATTGCTACATCATAGCAAAATAACGATATGACCTTGAGAGCAAAAGTAATAGGAATGGGATGAAATTCATAAAGTGAAAGGGGATTGCATAAAGTAAACTTGGAAGACTAGTTTCAAATCTGTCCCCTATCATCTAGGAGTTCATTAGAAAGAGCTAGAATGGCCTTGGTCATAAGAGTTCATCACTGAAAGTCTGTTAAGTTTCAATATGACTGAACTGAGAAGCAGCCAAATGAGTTCTTAGGATGTACAAGTCATTTTTAATACAGATTGCAGAAGAATAATTGTACAAGACTCTAAGGAGATTTTATCTCAAGTACAGAGAACATTTCTAGTGCTATTTTCATGTTGAAGATATATCCAGCTGTATAAAGATACATTTATTTATTTATTTATTTATTTAAATCATTGTGCTAACCAAACATTTGAAAAGTTTGAAAACATTTGAAAGACGTTGTGGGATATCCATCCTTGATATATTCAAAGCTTGACTGGACAAAGATCTAAGTAACTTGATCTCATTGATCCTGATGATGCGTTTGATTAAATGACCTCCAGAAGCCCTCTCCAACCTTAATTATTCTATTATTCTGTGATTCTAAATACAGCTTCTCAAGAAAAGTGTTTCTTAGTCAGAGGGCTTGAAAAACATTACAAAACACCACAGATTTTTAGATAAAGTCTGATAAGTGTATGAAAGACGTATTATTTCTGACTAGAGAAACACATCCCCACCAGTTGATGCTTTAAAGTATCCATGTTAATTGTGGAATTCATAATATCAAAAAATGTTAACAATTCCTAGCAGAAAAAGGTCCTTGCCTGAAAAACGTTTAGTGTTTTTGATCAGGAAGAAGGTCCTTCCTGATCCCAGAGCAAGACATTACTGGGAACTAAGATGTCTAAGGAAGGTTTTGTTTGCTTATTTGCTTGTTTGTTTGTTTGTTTTAATAAAATGAATTAAACAAACTTCTACTCAATTCCATTAGCTGTGACCAATATTGTATGCTTCCATTCCACTCACACACTCTTCAATCCTAAGCCCTGACAGTATACAGTACATGTAAATGTGGTGTGATATGGCAAGAATGTGGACTTTGCATTGACATTGTAGGTGGTATAAAATTAATCAGTATTTTGGTGAAGACAGTGTGAGAGTTAAGACATAAGAAAGACAGCTTCAACCAATTCCATATAGAAGTTAATAGATTACCAAAAGAACCATCATGAAACAGATGAGTTAAACCATGTGTCATCAAAAAACATATCATTTCAATATAAGGATGCTGACTGAAGATAAGGCCACTATCCCATAGTATCTGTTTTTCCATATTTATAATAAATTGTGCTTAATTTTAAGAGCGAAGAGTGAACAACTTCAAGTGAACAACTTCAAGTGAAGCTTTCTACATGTAGAAAGCTTAAGCTTTCTACATGCTTGTACAGTTAGTCTTAGGACTTTGAATACATTTCTCCAACAAGTCCCCAGTTTCTTTTCTTTTCAGTTCCTATTCACTTATCTAAATTATGCCACATTTTATTGAATTAGGAGTGTATCCGTTAACCCTCTTCTGTTGATAGGATGTTGACACAAAATGTCTATAATCTAACTGTTTAGAAGGACAGTCTTGGTACACTTTGCAAAAGGTCTGTTCTGCCAAAATCGCACTTGACAAGCAGGTGTGGGGATCAATATAATGTCTGGATAAACAATTTTGATATTCTCTGTAATGTAGTAATTCCCTTAAATATACTACAGTTTGGGTTCTTTTTCATTTATTTACTTTTTAAGTATACGTGGTATGTAACAGTATCTGAAAGATGCAGATAAACTGAAGTACAAAATATTAAAATAGTTCATTTTCTAAACAATCTATGCAACAAAACCTCTCCTCCAGGAAAGGTGTTCATAATGCTCAATAGCAATAAGATTTTCTTTTAAACTTTCATTTAAACCTTCATTGGTAGAATCATGAATTAAGCACAGCATTACAAATTCTCAGAACTGAGAAACCTTCTTCGTTATCCTTCCAATAGATATCTTTGCCTTCCTGCCTTCCTACGCTGTTATAGATGATGGGCAAAATATCTGTTGAACAATTCTGTCATCCTTGTATTGCTTATTACAGATTTTTCAACAGCATCTTCCTTTTATGCCTCACCTTCCTTTTAGACAAAGCTGCCATCTTTTGACAAATGCTAGAAAACAAAAACAAACAAACAAAAGAGTATATTAGAGTAATTTAAACTAAACAAACAAAGAAAAATATTTAAGAGTGAATAAATTAAAATAGGAAGAGAATGAAAAATGATGGTAACAATGACTTCATTTTCTTTGAAGTACCTAAACTTTGTGTTCATCAAAGAACTGGCAGTGTAGTGTATTCCATGCTCTATGAGAACAAAGTAACATGTTAACATAATTTTAGATATTTTGAACACTATGTATATTGCATTTTCCATTAATAGTTTCATAGTATTATACTACAGAAGAACTATTAAATTGTCTTGCCTCTTTTGATGTTATAAAGTGTACATTTTCCCAAGAAAATTACAAAAAGAACTGTTATTTATATTTCAGTGTATGTGTGTTTTTGTGTGTTTTGGTGTTATTGTTGTGTTGTTGTTTTAGTTAAATAATGAAGTAATCTCCATACATATAACTACTACTCCAAGAACAGTCAAGATGCTAGCTCAAGCCTTGGACCCCTGATCAGCCCAACTACTTATTTGTTAGTTCTTTGTCTCTGGCACAGGAATGCCATCAGTCTGTCCAAAATAATGTTAAGACATAATAATGTTAAGACATTATTCATGGAGCAATATACGCCAGAAACCATTTGAGAAAGTAATCCAGACAAAACAAACAAACAAACAAACAAAAACAACAACAACCAGTAAATTTGACTCCCTTCATCTTGTGGAGTCTTCCTTTACACTTTAAAACACCTCAAGGTGATCTTGCTACACCTCCTAGCAGCATGAGTTCATAGGATGTTTCAGACTCACAGCACACAACCCATGGCCTCAGTTTCACACTGTGAGCATACAGGCTGCAGCAGCAATCTCAGACTATTTCAGTGCTATAAAAAAGGTCAGAGGAGGTCCAGGGACAAATGCTATGTGCTATGGATGTGGATAGTCTATTCTGTAAATTTTATAGTTATGAGTCCCTGTCCTAATCAATTTAACACTATAAACATACCTTATACTTTTATATATGCATTGCTAGGAAAAGACAGATGTTTCAAGATTTGTCATTGTAGCTTTTGAGAAGAAAAAATAACATTTGTAAGGGGGAAGGTCAGACTTCCCATATTAGGTAAGAGATATGCATATTTCTTTTGCATGCAGTGCTTTCCTGGTCACCCTTATATGTGTTTCTGTCTCCATCATAATGAGATTTCCTGTCTCTTACTAGATATAATATACCTCTCACTTGCAATATCTATCCCAGCATTTTGCACTCACAGGTCCAATTAATTCAAGAGAAATACCCAGAGAGGTGATATCAGTATGTAGGCAGGCCAGATAGGAGCTAACTGTATATCTATTTTTCTACCATGCAGCCATAATTTATTTTGAAAGCCAATTCTTTTTTATAAATTGCACACTGCATGAAAAGTTCAGCTGAGTCTAAATCCTGTCCACAGAGAACAATCTGAGCAGCCAGTCTGTGCAGTGGATAATGCTTCGTGAATTCGTACCCAGGGGCTATAGAGGGAAAATAGATACAGCTATGTCCATAACTTCAGTCTCACAAGGAAATAGCTAGTGGATCAAACAGATGCAGGTGCAGAAAATATCTACCTGCACCTCTCCCACACAGCTGACACTTCCCATCACCTGTAATGATCTGGACTGTGAAATATGGGAAACTCTCTGCACCAGTTCCTGCCAGCAGTTTACAGTGCTAACTGATATTTATGAATCTGCATGTCCACAGCAAGCTTCTTTTTCTGCTTTAAATATGTAACTAAATAAATATATAGATAAAGGGACTATCCAGTCCCAACTAAAATAGTGTGAAGCTGAATATATTAAAAGCTAGGAAATACATGGCATACACTTTTTTTTTTTTTTTAAAAAGTCATATTTTATACCTCAACTGCAGTATCCCACTGGTGTAGATGTACTGTCACTGATTCTGGAGCTGAGTTACATTTTGTGGTGTGTAGGTGCTTTCAAACTCCTAAGTCACAAATATTGTGCCATATTTACTGAGGGCTACTCTATGTCTCTAGTCAGAGTCTAGAGAAAAGGGTGAGGTTAAACTGCTTTATCCCAGGAGTAACATCAAATGATACTGCAACTTAGAGGGACAAATCCTCTCAGTATCGACATTTTGGTTGACAGAAATGGGAGAAGAATTATCACATGAAAGTACAACTCTCTCAATCAGCCATCAACACTGGGCAGCCCAGGGTAGATGGTGACAGAGATTTTTTTTTCCTACTTCCCATCAAAGGATGGTTCTGTGAAATACGTTCATTTGATTCATGTGGTGTATGGAATAATGCTAGGGCTGCATGGTGAAATGTAACTTTCTATCTAAGAAAAATAGAGTGATTAGTTCTTGTACTGTGCAAAACAAGGGTCTAGCTATTCATGTAAATAGAAGGCTTGAAGGACGAACACTGAGATTCGAGTCTGGGAGATAAGAGGACCAAGGAGGTTTTTTTTTTTTTTTTTTGGAAACTGCTGACTTCTGCATGAGACGCTGCCCAAGCTTCTGATGTCTGGTAAAGGGATCCACCAAATAAGGAGAAAGGGGGGAGTTGAAGGATGACCGAAGGACAAAGCCTGGGAGGAAGACTACGAGCCTTCAGCACAAGAGACCCCCAGGAAGACCACCAGAGACTGATACGCATGCGCCCGGAGAGGGTCCGGATTCTGGGAACTTATTATAATAACCCTGCCTTTTCTAGGAATAGTGATAAATATGTATTAGTATAGTAGTATAAAAATCAATCCTCTGATGTAACAGGTGTGTGTCCTGGTGGAGCAGGGACTCCCAGCGCACCCAGCGCTGTTTGCTTGCCTTTATTTACTTAATAAATCACAAACTTTGATTAAGATCCCATTTGGGATTTAATCATTTATCACAGTTCACTGCTTGCTTTTTGCTATAGTTAGAGCCGTAATCAAAGCAGCTCCACCAAGCAGAAAGGCTGGAGAAGTCATTGTTAAGCCTGCATGACTGACACATTTTATATTTCTGACATGCATGAAATGGAAGGTGTTTTGTGAGATTTTCTTCCAAGAGACTAAGAAAAGCAATTTTATTTATTAAGTAGGCAGCTGCTGTTCTGTGTATAAAATGGAACAAGGCTATAACTGTTTTAATGAGTTGTTCATAGTCCCAATATTGGTTAATTTTCTGTATTTATAGAAAAAAAAAGGTTACTTGGACATTATCTAATTGCCCTATTATGTACCTTTGCATTGACTTGTCCCTGTTATAATCTCAAGACAGTGGATGCCAGGACATTTTCTAAATGGGTCTTTTGTTCTTTGAATTCATTTCCTATCTCTTATCAGCATCTAATAGAAGGCTGAGGGAAAAAAAAGGCCACTGTTTTCCCTTGTTGTTAATTATTTAGCATTTATAGCATTTAATTTGTATATCTTCAGAGAACAAAGTTCTGTGGATGTATGTTGTACTGCTGACATCCATTTCCCTTATAGGAAGACCTTGACATGATTTATATGATTCTATAAAATGCACAATACTGAAGAGAAAATGAACTACACAGGAAAAGATTTGTTAATGACCCTCTATTTAATTAGCTAAAAATCAGGTGAAAAACTATTTATATTGAATACAGAAAAATACTTTGGACCAGTCTTCTAAGGATTAGAGGCTTTTATTCACCACAGGCTTTGCACAGGGTCACTTATGCTTTGCATACTTTGCATTAAGTCTGTATTATATAGTCATTACAAGCCTAATACAACTTCTGTTAAAACTCATGGAAATGTTGCTCATGAGTCATAATGCTAAAGAAATCAGTTAATAAAAATCCTCAGATTCGTATTAAAACAATTAATTCAACCTAATTTAAATTTAAACAATTTAAATTGATTAAAAGAGCTCTGTTTGTGGTGTTTCAAAAAGACCAAATTCTCATTTTAAACATCTTTTTAAAAACTGACTGTAAACTGTGCACTTAAGCAATGTAGTTCTAGGTTACATTGCTAACCTTCTGTTTTGCTCTCCCATTTGGATTTCTGGAGGCTTACTAATTCTGTCTAATAAGGCTCATGCAAATTCTCCCGCTTGGACTCTGCTAATGTGTCTTTTTGTGCCCATCTTTGAAATTTGAATACAACAATAGATAAAAATGTTTTTACACTAGTACTCTACAGCAATATTGGAATTAATTCTTCAGAAAAGTGTAGCAAGTAAAAATAAATTAAAACAACACAAAACAAAGAAAACATACAAACAACAACAACAAAAACACCATGTATTTAAAAACAGAGGGAATTAAAGTTGTTCACAAGCTCTTCTGTGAATCTGATTTCACAGCAAGTTTGACTGAGATAAATTTTTGCACTTCATCTGAGCTTCTGTAGGTATTTCTATAAAACAGACACTATTGGTCAAATAAAATGTAACTTCCCACATGACTGAACATAAGCTAATCTGACTGTACATGAAATGTATTGATGGGATGCACCTCAAGACAAAAGCATCCCTGTTTAGTTCTTATGCAGACACTCGTAAAGAGGATGTTGCTATAAAATCTTTATGTACTATGGTTTGTGCAGAGGATAATGCTTTCATGAGGAATCAAAGCTCTTCAACAGGATAGTCAGACTGCCTGGATAGCGAAGGGAGACTTTCAAGCGTCTTTGCAATACTGTCTCTAGCAGGATTGGATAAGACTCCCCAAAACATTGTCCTGCTGAAATCCTACATCCAGCTGGCCTGTGGTTCTGCATGACTGCTCCATCACATGCCCATTCTACAGCTGTTGGTTATATGAAATTATTTACTGACCAGCCCCTATTGTTCTTAATTATGCACAGGAGAGTATCCTCCATGAAGATATTTGCATCTTTAGGAGCAGTTCCTACTGAGAAGAAGGCTAACCTATTTCTACAGGTTAGCCAGTTCTGGAGTAGGAACACTCTGCAGAGTCTCTGGAATGATAATGTGAGTCAAAACACTGGTAAAAATAAATTGGTTGAGTCACAGAAAGGAGCTTCCAGAGACTTATTGTGATTGCCCCAAATTGCCAGTGGGAGATCTCCTGTAACAATCACTTATATGTTTTGTGAAGACAGCAGCTAGGAGATCAGTCCATCAGCTTGTCCGAGTTTCTGTTATTTAAATTGCTCATTGTGCCCTCAGTGTGGTTGCCTAACTGGATTTACACACAAACACAACTATGATACACAGATATACCATGATTATAACTACAGGAAAAATTGAACCTCATCTTTATGCTTCTATGATTCTATGATTCATTTATAATTTAAATTCCACAGCTCTTTCCACATCCAGTTAGTATGGTCAGGAGCACTTTGAATGAAACCATTTTCAATGAAAAATGACAAATTGCCCAAAGTGTTTGCATGCTTTAGAAATGTAATAGTTTTCCTTTTTTTTGTTTGTTTGTTTGTTTGTTTTGTTTTGTTTTGTTTGTTTGTTTGTTTGTTTTTTGTATGTTTGTTTGTTTTCCTGCCTGTATTTGTCCTACACAATAATTTAAGACGTGATCCAACCATAGTGAAAGAGAGTTCAAAAGAGAGTCACTGACTTTAGTAGAAGCTGGAATGGATCCTTAATGAAATATCATAAGGGCTGGTGTTCAGACTTGATTTTGGCCACAATAATTATTTCAGCATATTCTGGAGCTGATCCAGCCTAAGTATGCAGTCAGTAATAGGCCATTAAGACTTGGTTTATTTGTGCATTAGATAAAGTGATAAATTAGATAAATCAGATGGCTTTGGTCTCTGAGAAACTCCAGTTATGTGTACATTAAAAGATGTAGAGCCATACTGGTAGAGCCAGTATTTAAAGAACTGGTTTCTAACTCTGCACAATTTTTTGTTCATTGCTTAGCACATTACTCAGGACTTGCTTTTTGCACCCTTGCAGTAAAACTGATTCCATTTCCTTAGTCTGTCAAATAAGCAGATTTACATTGAAAGCTGGTGGGATTGAGGGTCTGCTGATATAAATGTACATGCTGGGTTCACACAATTGAGTGGAATCTTCTCCTGTGACACAGTTGCTTTTCAATAAAGAGTGTTTTGTTCTTAGTCCTTTCAGAACACCACAAATTGTTAGCCAATTGATAAAAAACATATAAATTCTAAACTTTAGTCAGACCATCAAAATTAGAGTTGCAAAAGTTGACTATAGTGATATAAAATGCTATGTAAAATATTCACTTTTATCTGTCTTCCTCTTCTTTGTTGTTATTTGTTTATTTCCTGAGATTTCTAAAATGACCCAAGTTATTCTGTGTATTTTGAATTAGAAATAGAATATGGATGGAGACTTGAAAAGTTAATTCCAATAATAGATATTAAGATGAGTTTATTTTTCTGGTAGCTTTTCTTTTCATTTCATTCTCACGTGCACGATCTGAAGACAGCTTAATACCAAAGTAAAATCTGCTGCAATTTAAATATATATATATATATGTTCAGTCTAGGGATTCAATGATTTTGTTTTATACTTAGAGTTAACATCATTTTTCTGTTCCTCCTGCTTGATATTCTCTATTGTCTTTATGAAGTTTTTGTCATTCACCTTTTAAAATTATTTTTGCTATATTAATAAAAACAAAAATATTTGTTATGCTCTGCTTTTCCAAACAATTGCTTCCACGGGCATTAACACTGGTGGAATGGTACTAAGGCAGCTGAAATGCTCTAGATAATTCATGCCTGGGCTGAGACAGACCTTAGTCATAACACTGTGAATTAGACCTTTGTACCTTGTACTACATAAACAGCTGTCATACTATGCAGAAAAGTGATGACCTATATAAGGATCCTAAACACGATTTTCTTTCATGGATTGTGATTGCATTTTGTTTTGCGTCACAGGAATGAGACAGGCAGAGTGTATTTGAGCGTTAGGCATCACATTCAGGTTTTATTTAACTTGTTCATCATTATAAAAGACACGAGAAACTTGTATATGTGGCTCCTCTGCAATATTACGATTCTCTGCATGTGCAAGTGTGAATTGTCCCATGCCAGACACTGCTCTGAAAAACAAACAAACAATCAGACAAAAAGCTCTGGTAGCCACTCCTGAGACACCCCAATGACGTGCAGCAGCAACTGCAAGGAGGGTCACACCCCCTGCCCTTTGATGCCCATCAACCCTGATTACATTAGAAGCGAAGTTCATGCACTTGTGGGAGTCCACTTTGATGAAATGTTGCAGCTCTATCTATTCTGGTTGCTATAACCTTCCGCTGTAGTCAACAGGGGAAGGAAAGCATTTGTGTCCAATTCCTGCAACACTTCTTGGAGGTCTACCAGAGCAAACAGCAAGTTATCTTGACCTAGATGATCATCAGAGGTGAGAAACACTTTTCTGAGAAATCTTGGGGTGATTAAATGGACCTCACCTGCGTTGTGGAAGCCACAGGGTGCAAATGATTCTAAACATCCCTTAATTACAGTGGTCAAGGTCAATGAACTATATTCTATTAAAACTAAAGCTTAATAATTTAGCTGTAGAAATACCGACTTCACATTCCTACCTAAACATCTAAAATAGATAGTTCCCTCTTTCTTGAAAGAATATTTAAAAATGCATTTTTGAGAGTTTTTTGTTGTTGTTGTTGTTGTTTTTTAATGGCTTTAAAACATCCTGGCACAGAGTGCAAAATGACAATTCAAACAGTGCTACGTATATTATAATCAGCTTTGCCCTACATACAGCAAGTCACTTACATTTGTGAAGGGACAAAACTTTATATTCACTACATTAAAGCGCATGCTGATTTACAGTGTTCTTTGATCAGATGATCAAAACCCACTTTAACGTTGCTCACAGTACAACCTCACTCCTCACACATGTATCATTCGTAACTGGCACAGATACCAAACATCTTGGTTCTCACTAGAGCTGTGTGTCAGCCTTTGGCACCCAGGATCATAACTTTGGTTCAAGTGCTTGCTGTTTGAAGCAAATAACAATAAACATAAAACGACTTTTCTAGGGTTTGACTGAGCCAGGTTGGTCTGGGTATGAAGAGAGGGTTTGGTTTATTGTTTTGTTTTGTTTTGTTTTGTTTTGTTTTTTCCCTTGGTGCTAAGTGAAAGAGAAATTAATTTGAATCCTAGGAGACAGGTGCATAGGGCTTACTGATATTGCAGGTCAGCTGCTGAATTAGCAGAGGTAGACGTGTACTTAACTATCACATTTGTTATTGCAAAGATGAACAATTGAACCATTAAAAGAAATCAGGACTATATATATTTTTTTTTATAAAGGAAGGGCTAGAATTTTGTGAAGTAAGAGGATTTAAACTGGGAGGGGTTTTATGCAAATCTAATGTATTAAATTTCAGGCATACAGAAAACTGATGCTGCTTGTGCAGAACTGAGGAAGAATTTTAAAGTGTACTGAGAATTAACATACATTTTTTTTTTTTTTTTGTTTTATTTTAAAAAATGCTTTGACCAAAAGTGCTTTGTGAAAGTCCATCTGCTTGATACAAACTGTTTCATGACACCATTTATGTGAGTTATCAGGCCAGAATTATGTGATATTGTTAGTGTGTCAAGAAGCTTAGTTCTAAAAGGTCTTAAGCTTTCTGAGGATCTTGTGCTGCTGCTCTGTCACTGACAGAGGTTTGACCTGATCTGTTTTACCCCACAAACAAGAAGTCTAGTAGTATGCACCGACTCAACAACCGTGAGTTAGCTGATGGAAATAATATCAAGCTTAGTCTTGTTTCTCAGTTCTCTGAATGTAGGGTCAGAGGGGTGACTGGTTTTGTGCAATGCTTGTACAGCACACAGCTTCACTGCTGTATCTAATGCACTGTGCACAGTTCATCCAGAATCGCCTTGCAGTTTTATCTGCAAGCCTGCAAGCCAATACCTGTGGACGGCTCTGGAGAACAACTACTGCAAGTCTTCTGCTCAAGGATAGCCTCTAGATATGCTTCTCTACCAGATGAAGTAGTCTAGCACTTGCTACCACATCCCATTTGTCCCATGATCATACCAGAAAGGTATAAATGTCCATTGTCTTTCCCTGGAGTACCCCAATTTCTCCATTCAGAAATGATGGCAGCCTGAATTTAGGCTTAAGTAGAGACTGTAGGTGCTGGTCCCCAGGGTGGTGTGGACTATCAAACTATTTGAAAATTGTTATTGATGTGATTCTGCAGCATTAGGAGATAGTAAATGTAATACATATGATAAAATAAACTAGAATTATAATGAGGAAATGAATAGGAGAAAAGGATATTTAGTGAGCATCATGAAACCATGGCAGATGCAGAAGTTTGTATATAAAAGGATTAGCAGAGACAGTCCAAATTTTTGTAGTTCCCATTAGAGAACCATTTCAAGTTGCTGTCACCTTCATCCTCCAACATTCTAGTCACTGCAGTGTTTCATATTAATGATGTTTAAATCCTGACCCGCTATAAAACTCAGACATTACAAACATGTAAATATTATAAGCCAGGAAAATTACAATAACCAGTTTTGTTCTCAAGGTGCAATGAAAGAAATCCAGGTTCATCTGGCCACATCTGTCCTTTTATTCAAGTTACCACCACAAGTGCAAAGCAAGAGAGAATGGCTGCAAGGATCTGTTTGTACATGCTTTGTTTTCTCTATCCCTGTTCCTGCTCTTCTGGAGGCACCAAAGATGCCTTCCACCGTGACGGATCATATGTGCATAATAAGCCCAATAGCCACTGCCAAAAGATCAGGTCCTTGAGATACGTCAGCTGATTCTCCAGATAACTGGCTTAGAGGCATGCAAATGGCAACTTGCACCTACAGTGATGAACCCCTCTGCTCTCAGCTGTGTCTGTTCTTTGTGTGTCACATCCCATTATTGAAAAGGGGATCTTAATGGAAATGCATGGGTTGCAAAGTTTCTGCAGGAGTGCACACATTGAGCAGACTGTACAGAAATGGATTCCAAACTACAGATGGAAAATAAGCATTTAAATTAATGTTAACTTTTATAGTACTTAGAGGACCTACATTCTCATAGATATGATTCTATCCCATTTGGTCATGCAGAAGCTAATTCTGATGAATTTGCTAATTTTGCCAAAGAGAATTCATAGCTTCCTCTTTTCATCCCTGTACTTTCTTGCAATTACTGTTGTTTGACAGCTGTTGTTTTCATGCAAATTTCACAATGTGGTGCATGAGTCTCTATGAGGTGATAATAACTGTGCAGATCACGCTTAAACAATAGAAATAAGTATAGATGATACCATTATATTTCTGAGATGCAATTTGATTCAACGTATCTCCCTACTGTGGCCACATAAACCTCACAGGCAATACTGCCCATTTCCCATTGAGAGTAATAATATGCTGTGGATGTAGATGAAAGCAAAATTGCCTTTATATGTATTAGCTACAATTAGCTGGGACACCGAATAGAACATATTCTTGAAGCTTATTTAGTCATTTCACCTAGGCAAAATGATTTTTCAGTGCTTTATGCCCACTTTATTGATGCGTAAATCCCACCATGCAGATGCAAAGGAGTGGATAAGCTGGCTGTGTGCCATGCTATCAGTGATTATATAGCTGGGATGGTTCTCCCAGCCCACTTTCACTGCAGAACCGCTCCCAGAAGACCCCTGAGCAATATTATGGAGATATGCGACATAACTGATATGTGTATTGATTCACTGAACAAAATGAATGCACTGTTTCTAGAACTGGATCTAACACAAAGATAATTGACACAAGACTATGCAAATGCTGTTAATGGTGAATGACAGAGATGGCTTTTACTATTCTACTACCCTTTCATCACTTTAGATAGACAGTGAAACCACACTTTGAAATTATTAGCCACACTTAAGTCCTGGAAAGATGTTGGTAATCGGAAATGTAAAATGATTCACTCTTAATGAATAAAAGGATATCAGATTTTGTTTAAGGAAGCTTACCAAGTTCAAACTTAATAAAATAATAATGTATAGACAGCACTGATAAAGGCAAAATTAGAATAGCTCCGTGTATCTCACAGAGAGCTATGGGCGGAATTAATTAACTAATACTACTTTTTTTTTTTTTTTTTTTTTTTTTCTCAGTGACAGCTGAATTTCAGTGGAGGATAAGCAGTTTCAATAACAGACAGTACTGAACTTTGAGATACTTCAAGATGAAAGATCTTAAAGTATCTTAGGTTTGTGCATAATGTTAGTCGAAGCGTAGACATCAATAGTACTTCATCTATGGATTATTATTTTAATATACAGGAAAAAATAACAGAAGAATAGCTGTCAAGTCATTGTGAGTGGTCTCTATGTTTATCAGTTGCAATGGGCCATCTCCAGATTAGTGAATTTATGGCAAAGGCTGCAGATGACTTCTGTTAATAGTAAGATATCATTGATAGGAGACAATATTTTGATTTCATTATTACCACTTGGTTGTACAGTAATTTGATTTTAGCATTGTAAACTACTTTTCTACTCTAATGTATCACAGCTTTGGACCTATAAGTATAAAATTTAATCAAAGCTGCTGACAGCAAATCAGTTTATTGTTTCAGGAAACTGAAATATTAGGGTATTATCACTAAAGATAATTTGCAGTAAATAAAAGCATTCACTGCTCAGCTGCTTAGAGCTATGTTTCATGACCCTGTGCACCCATAACTATCACTGTCTTGTGTGCACACATGCACGTACACACGGACATGAAAAGCTTGCTCTCTTTATATAACACTTCTTAACGGTGTTGCTTTAGAGAGTGTCTTGGACACATATTTCATAAGCAGCCAGCCATCCTTTCCCCTCCAGCTGCCAGCCAACCTGTCCCTCTTGCTGAAGTTCTGCCTTTCCATGTCACCCTGTGACTTTTGCTGAGCTGAATCTGCACTTCCAGCTTGGTGAATCAGCGTAGCTGGCACCGAATTAGCAGTTCGTAGTATTTCTGTGTATTCAACAGCACTTTGGTGAGGTAATTACTTTTGGAAATGCCAGTTCAGCACAGCCAGGGATAAGCAGAAAAAGAGATTCAGACTTTCCCAGCAGGGACAGCTGGGTTTGCTGATTAAGGATGGATGAATCTGTTTGGGAAAACAAATCAGCTTAAGCCCCAGTTCTGCTAAACTTCCATATCAGTTCCTGTATTTGTGAAAACGTTTGTCTCCCTTCCAGGAAAAGGGCTGGGATTTTTTGTTTGTTTGTTTGTGGCTTTGCCATTGCCACCATACTGTATTCTTTTGAGAACTATGGTTTGATAATTGCAAAATACTGAATTACTTGTCTGGTCACATCCATGCAGAGTGATGGCATTTTCTTATAGCATCTTAGGCAACCCCACGTGGTAGTTCCTTCATGAACTCATGGCACAGAGATTGTGGTATGAGCACACATGGCATTAAATCTACCTAACCAGTAGATTTAGAAATTGGCAACCACTTATGTTGTTTTCAGTTGTGTGTCTTCATCAGTGCTGCCATTAGTACCTTTTATCTTAGAAACAATAGGGTAGCGTAGGTAGATTTCTGAAACCAGAAGGCTTGCCAGATCACTGGGAGAAGGTGACATTAGTGTTGTAATGAAGAAAAGTAGTAAGGAACAGAGGCTGTGCAAAAATCATGCTATATTTTAGTCAAGCTCTGCTTAACAAACACACCGTAAATGGATTTCAAGACCACGTGTGCAGGGCAGGTGTTCCTTGTCCTCTGGTGATGGAAATGGATACTGTCCATTTGCGTCAGATGGTGTCTTCAGATTATTAGTACATTTAAACATGTCTTCCAGAGTCCTAGAAAGTCTTGGCTGGACTGTACATCTGTCTTTCCTTCAGAATAAGCCAAGAACAAAACAATTAGACACTAAGAAATCTTTTTTTTTTTTTTTTTTTTTTTTGGGTTGGGGGTAAAAAACAATATCTATAGTAAAGACTGTCTTGGTATGGGTTATTTAGATGATTGCTTGTTGGGTTGTATGAAAAGCTCTAGAGTATATTCCTGAAAATCTGGGATACCTCACTCATCACCTTGTTCAGTATTTGGAAATTCACGTGCTGTCCATCATTCTGATTCTTCACTAGTACAGGACTGGCATATTAATGTATATAATAATTTCTGGTAATGCTCACCAATAATCTCATAACCTATGAATCACTTTCACATTGCAGTGAGTATAAAAGGAGACTGCAGAACAGAAGGAAAATCATGAGTCCAAGCCAAGGAGGAACAGATACTATCTTGTTAAATGAATGGCACAGTTTGGAATAAATATCTAATGCCGCTGCATTTGTAGGAGTGGTATTAATCAAAGAGAATGTAAGCATTTTTATAGCATTGACTCTGTTTTGAGAGTGTTTAGTAATCACTTATCATAATAAAAACATCTTTAGTCAATGACCTTTTCCATCATCTGGGTTTTCCCATCAGCTTTGGCAGTTCTGGAATCTGCTCAGAGCCCATATAACTGTTTTTCAGAGTGATTGTGTAGTCCAGGCAGATTGCATATACTGACGACATGCCTTCTGGACGTCTCACTAGGAGTCAGTGTATTTAGAAAATAAATTGATCAAAATCAAAGCAAAGATAATTATCCTAATGTTCAAAATTTTGCTGAATTGGATCCTTGAGTGAAAAAAGCATCTCAGATGCCCACCTTAGTGTAAAACTGGAATTATTTCTTCATGTGGAAAACATAGTGATCAGCCACTGCCATAGCATGTTCCACCGCACAGGCTATATCTCTGCTTTTTTATAAAAGCCAATTATATGGACATTAAAATGAGGAAAAGATCTGGATGAATTCAATTAAAGCCACAAGTGTAATGCATCCCATTGAGTATGTCAAGAGTTGCCTGCTTCTACTTTCCTGCCTCCAGTGTCTGCTAGTTTATACCAGCCTTTTTATACATGAAATATTTGTTCTGTACCATACCAGTCTGCTGGAGACTCCCACCGTCCACAGAATGGGTGAAAATCATTACGGAGTTATCACAGCATGACTTGAGTTAGAAGGAACCTTAAAGATCATCCGGTTCCAACCCCCCTGCCATGGGCAGGGATACCTCCCACCAGACCATGTTGACAAAAGCCCCATCCAGCCTGGTCTTGAAACTTTCAGGGTTTGCCCAGCTTCTCTGGGCAACTTGTGCCAGGGCCTTACCACCCTCCGAGTGAAGAATTTCTTTCTAATATCTAATCTAAATCTCCTCTCTTTTAGTTTAAAGCCATTCCCCCTTGTCCTATCAGTCTTAACAAATAAAAAGTTGCTCTCCATCTTTTTCATAAGTCCTGCTTAAGTACTGAAACACTGCAACAAGGTCTTCCTGTAGCATTCTCTTCTCAAGGCTGAACATCCCCAGCTCCCTCATCCTGTCTTCCTAGGAGAGGTGCTCCAGCCCTCTGATCAACTTCGTGGCCCTCCTCTGGACCCACTAACAGATTCACATTCTTCTTGTGCTGAGGGCACCAGACCTGGATACAAGATTCCAAGTGGGGCATCACAGAGGGAGACAATCACTTCCCTTGACCTGCTGGTCAAGCCTCTGTTGATGCAGCCCAGGATGCAGTTGGCCTTCTGAGCTGCAAGTGCACACTGCTGGCTCGTGTCAAGCTTGTCATCCACCAGAACTCCCAAATCCTTCTCTGCAGGGCTGCTCTCAGTGAGTTCTTCTCCCAGTCTGTACTCAAGCATGGGATTTCTCTGACCGAGGTGCAGCACCTTGCACTTGGCCTTGTTGAACTTTTTTAGATTCATATGGGTACAATTCTCAAGTTTTTCCAAGTCTCTTTGGATAGTATCCCTTCCTTCTTTGTATCAACTGCACCACTCAGCAAGGTGTCATCTGCAAACTTGCTGAGGGTGTACTTGATCTCACTGTCTATGTTGTCTATGTCTACTCACCTGATGGAGGGGAAAGTCACCGCTGACTCCTAAATTACTAGCTCTATGGCAGAAATTCTGCCCAGGTGAATTTAGTCTGCCATATATAAATAACCATGGTTAAGAACAATACAGAAGCTTGTGTCTACTTGCAGACTAGAACCAAAATGAGTCTGTCTCAACTAGTATCCTAGAGGGAAAGGATTAAGATTTTTTTATTATTACTTTTTTTTTTTTTTTCTAACAAAAGAAAAGGGCATGTACCAAAAAAAAAAAAAAAAAAAAAAAAGAATAAACAAACAAACAAAAATGGGAATGCTGCAGGAAAAGAAATCAGCACTTGCAGAAGCTGGATGGAGTGGAATGAAACATGAGAGAATTTAAGTGTTTGTCACTAGGGGGCAACGTGGTATTGAATAACCGGATGGATGCTCCCCTGGAAGACAATGAAATACGGGGACAAGAGCATGACACCATATGGAGGAGAGACTTTAAAATAACAAAGCAGCCTGGTGAAGCACAGCAGAATGAGAAATTGAGTTTTACTGCCCTTAGTCATCAAATTGAAAACGTTCAGCCAGAGAGAGGGGAGTGGGAGCTGAAGAGGGGAATGTGGCTGCTGGGATTTGATCAGTGATGCTAACTACGATATAGTCAGACATGAACTCTTCCTGAATGAAGGAGAAGTTATAGAATCACATTCATTATCAAGGTGCAGAAAGGGGAAAAAAGTGTATATAATGGACTGGATGTCTGAGTTTCAAACAGATATTTGGATTTGTGACATCCATAGCTAATATCAGAAATGCAGTTAGTCTTTTACAAAACAAGCTTAGCTCTCCGTCCATCAGGCTTGAGTAGATACAAATTTCAGTACAATACACAGAGAAAAGTTACCCCTTAAATAACTCCATGTGTAAGAGTGACAGAAAGAAGGAAAGAAGTAGTGTTTCCATAATGTCTGATGCATATTATCTAGTAACCTATATTCAACTCCTGAACTGCTGAAATAAGCTTTTTAAATTTGGACCCTTTATTTGACCAACTTTAATAGTAGAACAGTTGGAAGATGAATCTGGGATATGTGATTTCTGAGGGTTAGACTTGGAGTTTAAAACCTTATTTACGAGTATAAGTTATTTTTAATGCATCCAGAATGTGAATATATTTGCCTAAGCTGTTTAGTATACCTGAATGGATTCCTGGTTGTAAGGCAAAATAGCTGAAACAACCTAGTGGTTTCATCCGCAACAGAATGGATGAATCTATACCACAGAGAAGTTTTCTTCTCTGGGCCCCACAGGATCCTAAGAAGAAAGTAGTTAATTAGTGCATGAAATTGTCTATGAAATACCATGAGGATTGTATTGCAGCCTGCCACAGTAGTGTTTTCGTTTGTTTGTTTGGCACAGCTGGGTCCATCTAATATTTTGCCAAGAATGTCCAGAACAGCCCCATTTTGCCCTCTTTCCTCCTAGACCCCTTTAATTCTGCTCTTACTTGCTCCATGTGGGAGCTATCATCTTCCTGTTTTCACTGAGCTGAATTAATCTGCTAGGTTTGCAGAATACCACTTACTTGTGTGCTAGTTGTTTGTCAGCTCAGAGAAATAAATAAACTCACGATGGAGGCCACTGGGCATCGAATCTGGCACAAGCAAACCAGTAGCAGCTGGTGGGAGCAAGGCAACCCATTCCCTGCCACAGGGAAATGTTATGATGTCTCAGCTGTATCACTGAAATGTGCCCTTACTCCACTTTAAATTAATAAATCATTCATATATAACCCATGTTCACCAGGTAGACTTTGAAAATTAGACCTGTCCATGTTGTATGTCTTTTCATTAAAGCTAATTAGTTGTTGATATTCAAAATTTGGCACAAAGTGTTAACATTTTTTGGGGTGTTTCTTGCTTCTCCTTACGTCAAATCACAATATTTAAAATATATATATATATATATATATAAGTTGGGTAAACATAAATCTGAAACAAAGATCCCGAAGAGATTTTTAAGTGTTTTGCTTTTCCTGGGGAAGGCCAAATATCACATTCTTGGATTTAGTCAGATCTGCACAGTGAATCTAAATACAAAATATTTGAACACCATTGCAAATAACAGTCAAAATCCCAAACAATAAATAAATGTTCTGCAATAAAAACAGTTATAACGGTTATTTTATAAGTGGGATTGAATTGAGTAACTAATTGCCATTTCTGAAATAATGAGCCTTATTCTCTTGTTTACTACAGAGTAAATCAAGAATAGTTCCACTGCATTTTACTGCCTTAGACATGTGAAAGTGATACAAGTGAAACAGACTTTGGGCTTCTGCTTTATTAGTGGAAATGAAGAATTATGAGCAGAAACACCAGTGTGAATCCTCTTAAACAGACAAAATTATTACTTTGGGGTGTCCTTTCTGGATTCAAATATAATTGTGGTTGGAACTAATTTTCTCCTACACTACTTGGGACAAAACTGCTGTTATTGCTGTGCATGTATTTACAGATTTTGGCACAATGGGATTCAATTCTTTTCTGGGATCCAGGTACTTCACTAATACAAATAATTTTAGCTGTAGCATGGGGACTGTATTTTGTCATTGGACATAGTCAAAACCATGAAAGAATATTGTTGGTCATACAATGTACTGAACTGTGAGAAGTGCTACATAATGTAGCATAGCTCAGCAACATTAATTCATTTACACCAGGTGGGACCAAAGGTCTGCCTGTTCAGGGACCTCCTTGTGACAGAAGCAGAGAACAGATGCCTAGGGAAGATTGTACAAACTGGACAAATATAGACATTATTTTCTCCTGATACTATCTTATAGCCCAGGGACTATGTGAACCAGATTATTTACTTATTTATATACTTATTTATTTATTTTTAATGTATTTAAGCAATACACCATTGATTTATTTCCTATGGACATCTAAATTCATCTTTTGGAGCCATGCAGACTTTTAGCACTGGTAGTATCTTCTGACAAGCAGTCCTGCAACTAACTTCCCCTATGTGTGATGTGGAATACCAACTTTTGTTTGCTTTAGTCTCCTCTTTCATTTGATGCTACCTATTTACTGTACAAGAAAAAAACATAAATTTTCAACCCTATTCACCTTTTCCATATAAGAGATTTTTGTGTACCAGAAGGTCATATCCTCCAGAACTGTCTGGTTTTACCACGTTGAAGAGTTCAGCAGTTGTTTCATTTTATGGAAACCTGTCTTCAGCTGTCCCAGAAAATATCCATCTGTAGAAATGAATTCATAACAGGATAAATTGGTCTTTTGCTTCTACCATTTTAACTTGAAACATAGGAAAAAATACTTCGTGTGTGTGTGTGATTTTGAATGTGCTTCCCACTTGAGAATATCACTCTAACACTTTGCATAAGGTAAACAGGCACATGTCATTGTGCTAAGCATTTTCTCAAGGTTTTGATAGCTGTTTATTTCATGCATCATTCACCCCTTGCTGTGGTAATCACACCAAGTAACATTTAATTATTGCTAAATTAAAAGGTGATAGGATATTGAAAAATAATACCTGGACCCAGGCATTTTGGTAATGGATTTCATTGTACTCTACTACCGCAAGCTATGCTCACATCTATGTGACATCTAGCTACTGCAAACTAAATAAGAGATTGAATTGTAGATTTTTCATTAATTTTCTTCACATCTGGGAAGCTGGACTTAAAAAGTCAAGTGACCTGACTTCAGAGATGTACAGAAGGTGTTACTTAAGTAGTGTGCATCAGAAACAGGTTATAAATACACAGACTTTTTCTTTATTTATATGAGCTCTGAAAAGGTATAAGGAGAGACTTCAGTACAAATCTTTCTGAGCAGATAACGTTTTCTTTCTCCTAGAGGCAGTGCCAGAAATATTGCTGACTTTCAAGGTGAGTAGGATTTGCTGTGACATGTCGCTTACATTACTAAAAAAATATAAGTAAGCAGTGAAAATCAGGATTAATCTACATTTGCATCACAGGTGGTGTGGAGTATTGACAGAGGGATTTGCATTGCAGTCGACTGTCAAAATGGCACACAGGTTATACAAACACAAGCAGATCCAGCATCAGATCACTGCAAGCCATTTGCTAATATTGCTGAAATAGTGGAAGTCTATAAATGATATACTTTTTTTTTTTTCCTTACTTATATAAAAGGCACATTTATATGAAAGGTGTACAGTTGGCAAAAGTATGCACTTAACAGATGATAATTTAAAAAAATGCATATTTAAGTTTGCCTGTGCAGTGCTCTTGATAAAATCTTTAACGGTATCACAACATACAGTTGTTTTTACTGATCTTTTTTCTTCTGATGGATTTGTTGCATTGGGAAAAACAGAGCTTTCTATTTGCTGAATTTCAGTTATTGCTTACAAATAGTACAGTAGAATTCCTAACAAAATTGCAAAGAATTTCTTTTTTTTTTTTTTAATGGAAAATATATTAAATAGAAATATATTAAACAGTTTAAATGAACTTGCTTTGCCTAAATACTAGAGAGCATTATTATGAGATAAATTTACAATTCAGATACATTTAGAAACTGAGGACATATTTCTTAAATATCAATATGTTTTGTAAACTTATACATCCACTATAATGAAAAAGAAACAAAACAAACAAGCAAACAAAACAAACAAAAAGCTAGGTTGCAGTTAAGTGTTTTTCTCAGATACATTAATTAATATCATCTATATGAGTGGAAAACATTTATTTATTGTAAACTCTTCAAATTCTTGGTTTCTTATTCTGTTCGGTGTTCAAATGACAACATTAAAATTATTCTCTTCTGGACACTGGGACTTCTTTCACTGGATTACATAGTAATCTAGTGCCTTTGTCTGTGGGACTTTCTGAAGAGGGCTGCAGGCTATGTCTCAGAACTTGACAGAGATGTGACAGCTACTGGAGGTCTACTAAACAACAACAGAAGTAGAATCCTGGAGAGCAGATATTGTTCAATGGTTATTTTAAAGTCTAGTGACACTAGGATATGGTGAAAAGTTCTCCCAAACTGTTTGTGTCAAGCAGCAAGAGTGGTGGCAAGGTGACTTCTG
The DNA here is from genome assembly GCA_011075105.1 of Heteronetta atricapilla. Classification (NCBI taxonomy): domain Eukaryota; kingdom Metazoa; phylum Chordata; class Aves; order Anseriformes; family Anatidae; genus Heteronetta; species Heteronetta atricapilla. Next base: position 202,950,445 of record CM021731.1, on the reverse strand, counting down.
GCCTTGTTGATGATTGTTCATGTTTGTGAGACCACCAGCACCCTCAGCTCTGCAAAATCCATGAACAGACTGCAAATCTGTTTCTTGAGTTGTGTGTTTTTTACAGAAGTAATGTGCTAAAGTCAGGTTTACTACATCCCTGAAAAGCAGTTTGGGGCTTACCTATTACTGTATGTACAATTTCTTTTAATCGTATCCTGTGATCCAGACATTTAAATTTATTTCTGGTATCCTAAAAAGGGGAATGTTGAGCTCAATTCTACCTCATAATGTTTTGCCTTTTCTTTCAACTTTATAACATGACCAGGTTTCTTTGTACCCCCTGGTTAAAAAGAAAAAAATGTTTAAGTTGCAATTCACCTGGTGATTTAGCACTGGCTTTCTCAAAGCTTAAAATGTCATTGCATCCACTGAGCAATACAGGTTACCAAGGTCTATTGCTCTGACTGATGTAATTAGAGATTTTTCTTCTAGGTGTTGTGTATGATCTTCAACATTTTTGTATTTTCAGCTGAGTGCGAGGGAAACCTGAATGATGATGGCAAGCTAAGTTTAAATCATTCATTCATTCTTAAAATACTTTATTTGTATTATTAAGAGCAAGAAAAACACTTGTCATTGTGCATTGGGTTTACATGGAAAGATTTTGGTAGTGGGGGGCTGCAGAGGTGGCCTCTGTGAGAAGAATCCAGAAGCTGCTCCATGTCAGATAAGATCCATTTTCAGACAGCTCCAAAAGGGACCCACCACTGCCCAGATCTTAGCCAATAAACAATGTTGTTTGTGCCTCTGTGAAAGCAGAGTTAAGAAAGGGTCAAAAAGCAAACCGTTGTGCTACAGCAGATGTGAGAAATGAGAGAGAAGCAGCCTTGCAGGCCCCAGTGTCAGTGCAGAAGGAGGGCAGGAAGCGCTCCAGGCACACAGCACAAGTTCCCTGCGGCCTGTGGAGAGGCCCCTGGTGGAGCAGGCTGTCCCCCTGCAGCCCATGGGTCCCACATGGAGCAGATCTCCATGCTGCAGCCCGTGGAGGATCCCCCAGTGGAGCAGGTGGATGTGGCCTGGAGGAGGCTGCGGCCCATGGAGAGCCCTCACAGGAGCAGGCTGCGGGCCGGATCTGCAGCCTGTGGAGAGGAGCCCACACAGCAGCAGGGAGTCTGGGGGGAGCTGCCACCCGTGGGGGAACTGTGCTAGAGCAGTTTGCTCCTGTGGTACGGAGCCATGTGGCAGCAGTTCCCAAAGAGCTGCAGCCTGTGGGCAGCCCCCACAGGCTCAGTTCGGGAAGGATGGCATGCCGTGGGTTGGACCCCACGGGGAGCAGGGGTAGAGAGTGACCGTGAAGGAGCAGCAGAGACGAAGCATCAGGGACTAACCACAGCCACCATTCCCCATTCCTGTGTGCTGCTTGAGGGGAAGAGGTAGAAGGGATTGAATGGGGGGAAGATGGTTTTAGTTTGTTTTTAGTTTTTTAGTTGTCACTTCTCTAGTCTCTTACTTACAGTTAGTAAATTATATTAGTCTCCCTATGCTGAGTTTGTTTTGCCTGTCACAATAATTGTTGAGTGATGTCCCTGTCATTATCTCGGCCTTTGAGCCCTTTTAATCGTATTTTCTTCCCCTTTCTCTTTGAGGAGGGGGAGTGAGAGAGTGGTTGTGGGGGAATTTAGCTGGCCAGGAAGGTAAAACCACCACACATTGAAACTGAAAACTGAGGAACATAATTGTTACTTGAGAACACAAAGGCTCTAACTCCTAACATCCCACCTTCCTCCATCTGTTCCCCAGCTGTTACTATTGAATGTGATGTTACATAGCACGGAGTAACCCCCTTGGTCAGCTGGGGTCAGCTGTCCTGGCTGTGTCCTCTCCCAGGTACCTTGCTGCCAGGGTAGCACCAGAAGCAGAAAAGTGTGAAAATGCATTGTGTGAGCACTGCTCTGCAACCACTAAAACATTGGTATGTTATCACCACCGTTTTCATCACAAATCCAATAAATAGCATCATACAAGCCACTATGAAGAAAATTTACTCCATCCCAGTCAAAACCACTATAAGGATAATATGCTTTCATTGAAAAATGTAACCTAAATTGATGTTCATTATTACTTCTTAAGCTTTCTGGTGGATATTGTACAATACATAATGAACCAAACTTAGCCCACAAGAGCTCTTCCAATCATAGTGACAAATGTCAGATAAAGATGTAACTGTGGCTGCAGAGAGTGATAGTTTGCAATGATGATATGGAGATAAAAACAAAATGCTATATTGTTGACCCAGCTAACATAGTATTAATCCCTAGGGATAATAGAAAAATCTTTGAATATCCCTTTATCCAGGCATCCAGATAAAGCTTATAGGCATAGGCTGGCAGCTAGTTTCTTTGTGAATTGAGGTAGGGAAAATGTGAGTGCTCTTCTGGTGTATTAGACTGATATGGGGCAAAGTTTTTGTAAGGCTTTCTGGAAAAGTGAGTTTTGGTCGGAATTAATTTATTTGCTGGTGTATTGAAGGTGAAGAAACAAATCGGGGAAATGAGAAAAAGGAGGGAATGAGAGTGAGTGGTGCAACTGGCATCTAGCGTTACTCAGGAAGTGAACGCATTTCTTTTCATACTTTAGATGATATAAAGCACAAACTCATATTTACAAATACTATCTTCACTCATCTTTACAAATACTGTCTTGAGTTGATGCATACTTAGTTAAACTCATACATACTTAGTTATTCCTTCATAACAAAGAGAAACTGTTACAGTCAGTAGTTTCTTCCTAATTCCAGCTTCTTCTTTCTGGGGTGTACATGCATTCTTACTTCCTTAGTTACTTCTTTGTTTTGTCTGTGCTGCGTTCTATCTTTTTGACCTCTCTGAAGTATTTTGAAGGACTCTTTCCATTAGCTTTGTCTGATCAGTCTTCAGTTTTGACAACAGCCCTGTGAAAAACAAATTGTATTGTACTGAAATTAACAGTATCTTATCTCCAGTTCAACAATGACAGCATTATGACAGCTTGTAAATTAATGGTAAAGGAGATTATCACCCTTACACATGTATTTTTGAGATATTTTGCAGCATTACTTCTTTGTGAAATATAAAGTCAGCAACGTGTTAAATGGCAGCTTGATTTATTGTTGTTTACTAGATGCAGGATATTTTATTAAGGTTCACACGTCTTCTATACCTTGTCAAATACATGAGGAACACTTGATGAACCATTTTAGAAAGGGCCATGGGCAGCAACAATCATGTTTACATCAACAGAGTCAGGACTGCTGAGTTTCTGGGCAAGAGTCTACACCCAAATGATGATGGCTTACCTTTTCTTTTTTCTTGCAAGTTTTGTTGGCCTATTTCTTCATCTTATACAAGAAGCACTCTCCTATTCTTTGTTGATGTTGTTTTTATTATTCAATTATTTTTCTATAAGGATCTTATTACTAAGTACTTAATTGTCTTTTGCCTGTGTTATAAATATTCATTCATTCATGCTATTCATTACAGACTGCAAAAACCTTATTTATTAAAAAGCTCATAATTTAAAGGTGAAAAAATGTCATGAGGATCTAGTAGCCACTTACTCCACTGAAATTAAATTTATTATGATTCTTTGGAAAGTGGTGTCCTTCCTACAAATTGAAATGAAATCTGTTTTCCTTTATTTTTTCAGCACAAAATACGAGCAAACAATAAATTATTCTCACCCCCCTCTCTCTTTCTCTATTAGGAAATGGAATGTTTACTACCATGGTAGTATGCATTCTTGACTTTCTTGTACTGTTTTGCAAATCTTTTAATTTAGTTGTGATATAATAAAACACTAACAGTCAGCAAATGGTTAGCACATGTTAAAAACAAAACTGTAATGTCACTAGGAGGCAGGGAAAAACTTGAAATTCTTCCTATATTTTTCTTTCCAGGTAGAATTCTGAAACGAAATTACAGGCTAGGTATTCTGCTTTTAGACAGAAAACATGAGGGAGACAGCATGATTCCAGTACTGCAGTTCAGCTGGTGATCTAGAGCCCTCCTAACATTTCAGGAGAGCAGATTGTGAAGACTGAAAAAGAGAAGCTAATGATTCCAGATCATGTCTTCCTAATACTCATAATGATTGAGAGAAAGATAGGAAAAGCTAGATTTATGATTCACATTAGTACACTAACAATGTGAATAGATGAGATGTGTCTTTCTGAAGCACAATCTTAATCTGTCCAAACCCTACCCTAGTTCTGATTTCACTGTAACAGTCTGAGTTTGAAAACATTTAAGAATTGTATGAGGAGCATCAAACGAAATACAGCGTCTACTGGACCTCATGAAGTCTTATTTTTTTCCTGCTGTGTGTTTGATATCTTCAGTCTTAGAGAGTGGACAAAAACTAATTGGACAGCCCAACAAATTTTAGTAGTAGTTTTCACAGGAGTACCCCATAACAAACACTCACATAAAAACTATTATACAATAGGTGTTGTGTGTTGTTTGAAAATGTCAGTTTTGTACTTGGGTATTTATCTGCTGGTCCAGCTGCTGGAGCAAATGACCATGCAAGATGAAATTTATCTCATTAAAGTTACCATATCTACACTTCAGATAAAAACATATATACCTATGACAGTCATCCAAACATTGTTATAAAGGAAAATATGGCCAACTCTATCTTTGCAAGAATGGACTTTTAAGGTTATATCTAAATTGACGGTCTTGGGAATGCTTACTCACATGCATGTTCAGGTAAATGCCATTACCCCACCTTGACTTCATTCTGGATCATGGATGAACCTTCACATGTCCATATCTCCATGAGATGAGAACCCTGGTTCTCAAGTCAGAAGTGAGTTCAACTGCATGGATTTTACAGATGATCATCCCCATGGTTTTTGGTTTTGATTTTCTTTCCTCGAATATGCTGGAGGTATCACATGAGAAAGCTTTACATTTTGAAATTTGATCAAGAATTATTTTGGCGTAGATGAGGGCACCAAAATGCAAAAGGCATGCCTGTTAATATGCAGAGAGATGAGTAAAGATACAGAAGGGTGGCAGCAGTTTGAGCACCTGTCAGGTCACACCAAAATCAAAGCTCTTACAACAGCAAGAACTTTATAAAAAAAAAAAAAAAAAAAAAAAAAAAAAAAAAGCATTAAACATGGTCTATTTTTTCCTATCTTCAATCCAGCCACAGACAATTACTTCTCACTAAAACTTATGAAACTGTGGTTGTAGTTGGATGGTTTGTCAGCGACATTTCCAAGATATGCATCTTCCTGAACAATACAAGAAATAAATCTTCTAGTATCATATTCATATGCTTCTTGCACACAGTAAAAGGCTGAAAGATTAACCAGATACCAGTTAATTAGTGCTTCGTGCCTTTCTGAATGAGCAGAATGGACAGTGTTTTACAAGAGCCAGAAACTGTCTGCTGTGCTTTAATAATCTCTCTAACTACTTCAACAATTAAAATTATTGTAGGAATTGTGGGAAGTGTATTTATCACAGTTGTTAATATGAATGCATGAATCAAAAGAGAAAAGCTTTTACCCAGTGAACTGAACCTGTCTTCTCTAAGTACAGTGAGTTTTGTCTTATAAGGGAAAATGTATAAATTCAGACACTTCTCTCCAGAATTTACTATTTGTGTCATACTAATAATGTGCTGTGATTATTTTTAAGAATTGCTAGAGTCTGCATCACATTGTGGCTCAGCCACTTTTAGAAATTCAAGCACATGCTCTCCCAGAGGACGAGATCAAGGAACTCTGACATATCGTAAGGTCTCTTCTGTATCCTCTGCCAACTGTTATAAATCATGACCATTAACTCTGTAGCTCAAAAAGAAGTCTACAAAAGAGCATTAATGTAGCAACCCTACCTAGGATCTGCAAGCTCTTTGTCTTTCCTTCACAGCGTACCTCCTTTCCTCTGTTGCAGTTCTCCTTTCATCCAGGTTGCTGCTGGTCTCATTGCTGCTGGACTTTAGACTCCATTTTCTTCCAAGGCTGAATATTTGTAAATCACTGTTATAAAACTAGATTTTTTTGACTTCTGAATCCAGAGCAAACAACCTCAACATACTTGTACTCTTTTGGTCTTTCCACTACTGTGAGGACAATCCATGAAGTCATGTCTACATCTCCCTAAGGTTGCTCTATGAACCACTTAAGGGTCTTATTCATATTTACACAGTGATCCATTATGAGCCTTATCATTCCTGTCTCATTTTACGTTGTCACCACAGATGAGTACACCGGGCCTGAAACCTAAATGACACATTATTGTTGTACTCCATAAAAAACTTCTGGCCCATCTTATCTGCAGTATTGCTCACTTAAGTAAGTTGCTCATACTGCCACCACCCCTCAGTACCCTCAACTTTTTTTCAAAAGCATGTTGCAACTAAGCTGCAAGGTTAGGAAAAGGCAAAAGGGGGAATGAGAGAATTCAGGGTGGTGCATACTGGTAGGTGAAACTATGATTATCTCCAGCAGCCAACCTGCTCACTCTATCTGGTGCCAAACTGGGGCCAACATCAGGAACAGTCAAGTCCTGGTTTCTGTTATCCATAAACTTGCCTTTTGTATCATGGTGATTGCAGGTATGTCATCAGCATCCATGAGCAGATTTATGGTCCTCTGGAGAACCCCAGAATATTGTACCACTCATGCAGTCCCTCAGGAAGCCCTTGGTGTACTAGGAGACAGAAAGAAGAAATATCTATATATCTAAATATCTAGATATCTAAATATCTATATAGAAACCATACTTGGAAATAGAGCACTTCAGCTCAGTAAAAAAGAACTGAGAGACAGGCTACCTGAATTACATGAGCCATAGACATGCTACCAGGGTACAGAGATTGTGTGATGGCTTCTTTGTTAAGCACCTGGTGGGAATCTTCAAGGCATGAACGTTTTCTCTGTCAAGGAGTTATTCCAATTTTTGACTTTTCTCAGAGGAAAAAATAAATAGGTAAATGGAAATTAGATTTGTTACCCTTTAAAAATCTTATTTTTGATGGTGGATATGAAGAGAGAATAGAATTTTGTAACTGTTTTCTGGAACAGTTCAGAATACATTTTAGTCTTGCAGTTTTCTAGACTATCTTCCAATGCAGTTTCTTCTACTTTATAATTGCAGTGCTGTTTTTTATAAGTGTATAAAAATAAAGTGTTATTGTCATGTTCCCTTGGGTAACTTAATGACTACATTTTTAAGGTAACTGATTACTGTAATTATGTAATGTATATTCCGTGTACAGGAAGCTTTATGCATGTAATTTTAAAATACACCGTAGACATCAAGTTACACTTTTTTTTTTTCTTAGTAAGATAAGACTTTATCACTATTTTGAAATACTTATTGTGAAATACATGATAGAAAAAGCAAACATGCCAATGTATTCTTTGTTTAGTTTTATTATTTTCCCCCCCTTCGGCTTTTTGAAATTTGGAAGCTCTATAAGATATTTTGTAAAAGTGTCTCAAAATTGATTTTTTATTTTTTGTTTTTTATTTTTAAATTTACATTGTTGTGATGAAGAAAATATAGTCACTTCTTAAGGAAAAAGCTTCCAGTTTTTATGATTACTAGGACCTAAATGGAAATGTAAACTGAGCATGACTGAAGTATTGACAGAAAAAAAAAAAAAAGAGAGATTTTCATTTAAATAAGTTGATGAAGAAATGCATTCGTACCAATTTAAGTTAGCTATTTCACTACTGAACAATTCTATAAAAGCTATTATATGGTTGGATATACATATATATATATAGACTATACATCCTAGGATGAAGGTAGGATATAATGATAAACAGTACATCCAATTGGCCGGTTTTATCACATTGAGAAGCGTGGTCTGCCTTTCACTTCGAGTCATCTTACTCCATTGAGAAATGGACTCCAGAAGTGTATGTCAACCTTCCACAAAAAAATGATAAAATCTTTAAGGTAAAATATAAATGGAGAAAAAAAAAAAAAAAAAAAAAAAAAAAAAAAAAACTTAAGAAAAGTAAAACTTTACTGTAAAGTACTTTTCAGTAACCAAATGATCTCGTTTCCTTCCATGATGTCAAAGTTTTCATGTCTTTTTTCACATTTCTCTAATGCAAAAAATAATTTATTTCCAACATCAATGCACCAATATTACATTCATAGATTGAATTAATGGGATTGTGGCTGAGAAAATGAGGAGAAATTGTTCCATAAATCTAGACATATTTATTTTTAAATTAACTATAATTCACCACCTCCCCTCCAATCTTTGTGGACTAATTGCAGCATCTAGCCAAAAAGGGTACACATATGCAGGTGGATGACAGGCTTTCACTCCATAAACAAAGAGGTCCAGATCTGCTGTCTAGAGAAGAAACTTCACTGTGAAATGCAGGTGGGATAGAGGTCATGGCAGTGAAAGTAGCTGGGGAAGGTGGGACTTTAACAGTGTTCTGCTCAATGGACTGCTCTGCTTCACTATCCTGCTGTCATAAGTCTCCCCATTATACAATCAGTCACTGTCATATTTTGATCCCATATACGTGACCATCACAAGAGATGGTCATAGAAGTGACCATTTACATGAACACATCGGAAGTGAGTAACTATATGAAACAATAAATAATAGCAATAAGGTAGCTTGTTTGTCTGAGGTGCTCCCCAAAAATAGGACAAGGATGTACAATCTTCACCATGTTAAAATGGTGGTGATTAACTAATGTGGTCGTACTTGACAGAGTTTCAAAACAATATGAAAGATTATAGTTATAATATAAAACCTCTTGTTATCTCCTGACAAGCTGCTGGCTGTGTTGGGTTGCTTGATACATCCTCTTCCACATTGTCAGGTACGGTCATAATCACAAAGCCATACAGCCTTCTGCCATTCCAGGTAGGTATATAAATAATTGGATAAAAGATGGGGCAGTTAATACAGCTGACAATCCCACATCCCTAATGAAAAACATAGGCTAATCTTATGCATGTAAAAATTTAGAATTAATTATTAAATCATTCTCTGATTTGCAAGCTCAGGAACAACATCAACAAACATTTTCTACTATCATTTCCAAATGTCTTGCTCCTAGATATAAGGGGAGCAGACTGAGGCTGGGGCTAGCCATATACTGTCGGATCTGCTCATCCTTCGCACAGCTTCACAAGTTAATCAGGCAGAGGTGACCAAAGCAGCAAGATGTTGCCACCAGTTCTCATCATTTCAATGTGTATTGTAGCTATTGAAGTTGTTGTTGGATTTATGGGAAATGGATTTATTACAGCTGTTCACAGCATTAACTGGATCAAAAGCAAAAAAACCACTGCTGCTGATATGATTCTCATCTTCCTGAGCACATCAAGATTTATCTTACAGGTCACTGTAATGATGTACATTCACAGTCTCTATTTTACAGATGTGTTTAAGTTGGCTTCTGTGTACAAAGCTTTTGGTGCTGTATGGATGTTTGTAAACCATGCCAGTTTGTGGTTCAGTACCTGGTTCTATGTCCTCTACTGTGCTAAAATTATCAATGTCACCCAATGGTTGTTGCTGCAAATCAAGCTCAGAATAACTGGGATGGTTCCACGGCTGCTTCTAGGATCACTGGTGGTCTCTTCTGTGACTTCTCTTCCTTTCTTATGGACTACATCCAGCATGTATCTCTGCAGCTCAACTGGGAACTGTAGAGAGAATAGCACAGTACACATCAGTGACTGGGATAGTTCACATCTGTATATTCTTCTTCTTTACTTTGTTGGTTGCTTTTTTCCTCTGGTACTATCTGTGGTAACCTCAGCCCTATTAATTACTTCTCTGTGCAAACACACCAAGAAGATGCAATGCTGTGTAAATAGTTTCAGGGATCCCTTGATAGATGTTCACCTAACTGTCATTAAATCCATTATTTCTTTCCTGATCCTTTATCTTTGCAGTTTTGTAGCTCAAATTCTTTTGACACTGTCAACTTCTCAAAGTCAAGATGCTGTGAAGGTTGCAGTGTCTTTAGTAGTAGCTGGAGCGTATCCTTCAATACACTCTGTTCTCCTGATCATAGTCAATTCAAAGCTGAAACTGGCATTCAAGATGCTTTGCCAGCATTTTAAGTGTCATTTGGAAAGTGTGATTCGCTAAGCCTTATATTGCAGTTTAAGATTAAAACTCTCAAGTTATAATCTGAAGGAAAGATTTTATGCATTTATTATTTCAACATCTTAGTTCTTTATCAAATATTGTAGTCTTTCAGAGATTTCTGTGATTAAATCTCCTTAACATTCCATAACTTCTGAAATAATAGAGGTTTTCACCTTTTCCTTTTTATTTTTTACTGTAGCACTCTTTCTCACAATCTGATTTAATAAAAAGGAAGAACAATAATGCAGTGAAAGGAAACAATACACTTAAATGCCAAATCAAGTACAAGATGTGTTGTGATTTCATATTCGCTCTTTAAGACTGCTGAACTTATGATACATTTGAATGAAAGCACATGGGACTAAAACAGAGACAAAAGTTACGGAACAAATACCAGTTCTCATCTAAAGAATCTTTCACCTGAGAAGCTTAAAATTGGCTGAAACACATGCTGCACAAGACTTAACAGAATATGCTTCTAAGCATGCAAAACTAGTTAGAAGATAACCTGGGGGAAAATTAAGATACAGAAACATATAACCAAGTAATGAAATTGTAATTATATTTCAAACCAGGTTTGTGTTAGAATTCTAGTATATACATAGCTAATTAACAGTTAAATCTTCCTTTAAAACTGATTATTTTGTTCAAAACATCAAAACATATATTGGTTTGTTTCTTTTATTTTTTTTCTTAAATGTTTTTAGTAAGTTCGTGATTAAAATGTAATTGGATGTAAGCATGTGGATCTACCTGTCCACTGCAGAAAGTCTCTTTCTTGTTGACTGTTCTGAACACAAATCTGCCTTTTTATATTATTTGCTGTTGCTTTGAGTAAGTGTGAGTTATTTCTAAGGCTCTTTTGTTTTAATACTTTATGCTTCTATGAAGTTTCACATGCGGTTGATGAAATATGTTCTTCAACAAATCCTGTCATGTTTTATCAAATAATGTGTTAGATGATTCTACTCTGAGGTTCTCAGCTCCAATGTAGTGTTTTTAAGCTGTTTATCTACTCTGCAGAAATTTAGATTACACTAGATTATAAATCACTATGGTGAGAGTTTCAGTCCAATCTATAAAATTAATGAAGAGGGTGATTCACTTAGTCTTGGAGAGTTTTCAGCTTTGGTGTTTGAAAAATAGGATTAATATCTTTATAAAATGCTTTGAAATCACTATTTAAAATTACTAGATAAATGGTGAATACAATTTTTAAACTAACATTTTAAAATATTGTTTACAAATATATGTTAATACCAATAAGAGGGATGAATGATTGTACTGTCCCATATGAAGCAATATTATTGTTATCATGTTTAAATAGTGGGCTCAAACTGCATATCAGGGAAGGTGAATGATAAACTCATTGACACAGTGTTTGGAGGACTAAGACTCTCGTCATCTCCAGACCCATATGATTTTTCTTTATTTTTTTTTTAATTCAGTATTGTGCATGCTACATCAATAGAGACCCAAGAGTCCCCTGAGAGCCCTGTCTGTGAAGTTTTGCAGGGAAGCAGATGGAAGCCATGATGGTCATGTCACAGAGCAGCCCTGCTCCACAGCAAGCGATGGGGCATCTGCTCCTGCACACCCTACCTATATGATCAGAAGAGCCACACAGTGATAGCTCTTTGGGCCCTTTCTCCATTTGGCATGAAAAGAAAGCCTTCTGTAAGAAATGAGGGATTGTTTATGTATTTATTAATTAACTTGATCGGGAGGATCTGGCTAAACTATTTTCCTTGTAGAGTTCACTTCGCTGTAGGTGTCTCCAAACCCATTGTTGGTGTCAGTCTAAACACAAAGGGATCAGAGCCGCATATGAAAATAGTGGCCTCTGCTCAGCTTTGCCACTGTCTCCTCACCTTCAGAAGTGAGAGATGTGAAGCAGGAGCATGATTAATAAAATATCCTTTAGTGCCTCCAGGGGAGAGAAGACAAAGCTCAAGCACTTGATGTCTTTATATTGTATTGATGAAAGTTTTGTTATACACAACATAGACTGGGATAGATGTATACATAAATTAGAATTTCAGGTGAATGAATCGGTAAATAAAATATTAGTTTTGTCGTTTCTCTTCCCATATTTTCCCCAAGCTTCAATTTATTTTCATTTCTTCTTCTACAAAATCTGCAATTTCCCATTTATTTTCTTATCTTGCCCTGGTATTTAGATTTCAAACTTTCCCTTCCTAAAATAATTATCTGTATTCTCTGCTGTTCTAATATATTATTTTTTCTCATATATATATATACATATATATATATATATTTTTTTAATCTTGCTGGTTAATATTTTACAACAACATATCATGCACCAAATCATAGCAGTCTTTTGTCTGTACCCAGTTCACACCAGAAAGAAAGGAAATCTGATCAATGCTTTACTAATGACGGTTTTCCAGAATATATTTATGTAAAATTAAAAATAATAATAATAATAATCCCCCTCCAAAAAAAAAAAAAACTTTAAACCTTTGTTGAGATTTCATTGTCTAAGTGTTTTTATAAGCTAATTGAAAATAAGACTTATTTCACTAGTACATAACTCCTGGAACTTTGCAAGTTACTTCAAATATAGACAGCACCAAGACCACTGTAAGGATTGTCTTGTAAAGTATGAAAAGGTAATTAGTACTTCTATTCCTAATGACTGCATGAAAACCAAGCCCTCTCTCATCTAAATTTTTATATTTTTAGTGTCCTGATTCTTGCTTTTCTAGATCATACGTAATTCATCACTGTTGACTTTTCAGGAACAGCAGCATTTTTTTGTGAATAAATTAATGAGGTTCTGATTGCAGTCTCCATAACATCTTCATGAAGCTAGCAAATTTCTTCCTGCATCATCCACCATATGAAAAAGAAAGGAGAATTTTTACAGCTACTTTGGCTTTCCACTGTTGGTCTGCTCTGTCATTTCTTCTTGCTTGGATTAATCACAGGCTGTGTCTGACCAAATCAACAGCTGCATAGTAGATATGAACTACAATACCAAAAAATATTGATACCTCTCTTCTGCTAACCACTGGGTCTTTTTATATATATATTTTCTAATATTTCGTTGTCTTCCATGGTGCTAGTTACCACTCTGCAGAGATATACTATGCAGCACTGCCAGCTCCAGCTCAGAACAGATGTTCGTTCATATAAATGCCACTAAAGCTTTATTTTTATTTTTTTCCCTTTGCCAGTTTTTTAACATTGGTCATCAAGACTTTGACCTTATTTCCAACTGATATGCTGCTCTTTTTTTTTTTCTGATTAGTTTTAGATAACCTCAAAAGTAAAATAGGTGTCAATGAACATCCAATGTTGAATATATATATTTTTTCTCCTTTAACTATGATTTCACACCTTCCTGCAAGGTCTATAGAAAAGTTCTACATTTTGGAATAGTTTACAATAGGAAAATAACCTGGGATTATTTTTATCTCTATTTACTTATTGTCTTCCCAATTGTAATGTTCAGACTTATTTTCATTAATATCACAAGGACAATTTCTTCAGTGTTATGAAATACTTCTCAAAGATAATCCCTCTTTCCCTCAGTACTCCTTATCCTGTTTGTTTCTTGTTTGAGGACATCTGTATAGGGGGTCATTGGAGCTTAGTTAGGTGTATAAATAATACTCCTCATGAATTGGTCAAACCTTTCCTAGAAACATAATTCTTAAAGATTATAGTAAAATAACTAAATAAATAGATTAGAAAATAAATGAAATGAAAATAAACAAAAATCAAAATAGAAAACAAAACAAACAAAAAATCAGTTTCAGAAAGAATGTGCAGCCATTTTTTAATACTACCCTTGAGTGTAAATAATATTAGCTAATAGCTACATGTTAATATCATCTTGTAGCTGAATGCTTCATAAATTTCAAACTACCATTTCATTTTCTTAATGTGTATGTCTTTGCAATGACTCAAAAATACTGTATATTGGCCAAGGTAATCATAATGAAAATCAACTACTGGACAAGCCAAGATGGAAAAGAACCTAGACACTCATAAAGCCAGAGTTCCTGACACTCAAAAATTTCAGAGGTCAGAATGTCTCATTCCTAAACCTCAGGATGGCTCATCTCCATATCCCCTCTCTACTATCAGTACCATATACTATCTGTGCTCAGTTTACCTGTGTATGAAAGCACATTTTCTCATCAGAAGGCAGAGTACTATTATGGATGGTAGCCACAGTGTGATTTTATATGGTCTCCTGGAAAGGGAGAGAAAGGAAGTTGCTCAAATCCATTCTATCTACTTTGGCACCCTTTTATTTATCCTTTCACTGTGTAATGTAGGTAAACATCCCAGGGCCACGGTGCACCCTCCCAAAGGTAATAGTGCCAAAGTATAAAAGTAGGTATAGCTGAATTGGGAACCACACATGGAATGCTTCATTGCAGACTATTATTTATTTATTTATTTATTTTTCTATCATAAGAAAAAAACAGAGGCAAACTGCTGAACAGGAATAATAAATTGATATCATCATCCCTCAGTTGCCTGTTGGGGAGGAGAGGTTAAATTAAACCATTTCTGGCCTTTAGGCACTCGGGTGTGATATTGTGATGAGATTAAGATGGATGAGCGAATTCATAAATTAAAAACTGGGTTGCTAGGTGATTAGACTAGATTTTCTGTACTCTTCCACACCTTGTTTCCCTCTCAGTATCACATCTGCATTTCATTTTTTTCCTAACTTTGTATTTTATTTTACTCTTTTCCCTTACTTTTGAAGTCTACCCTTCTTATTTTAAGAGAACAAATAAACAAATAAAAATATTTCATTTTTCATTTATCATCTCTCTTTCTTAACACTTTCTCTTAAAATCCTGACTGGTTTTGTTGCTGTTGTTGCTGTTATTGCAAATGCATACTAATGAAATCAAGCTGGGTTTATTCCCATATTTATTCTAATAAGCACATGCTCTGCTCTGAGACAGCTTTTTTTTTTTTTTTTTTTGGCAGATTGATACTTTTATTTTTGTGACAAGATTACAAACAGTGTTTTTTCCTTTATTTGTGAAAGTGTTGGAAAAAAAAGCCACATGCTGAGACCTTGAGATATTTGAAGTTTCCCTTTCAAAACCTACTTCAGTCACTTCTGCTCTATTGCCCTTTCCTACATTTCCCCAGGTCACTTTTCTCCTACCCCAAACACTAGACCATTTTCCTTTTACAGACAAAAGGAAAAGGATTTTCCTTTTACAAATCTTTCTATTTTCTTTCTCATTTTTGCTTGTCTCCTTTAAGATTGTTCTTATTTTTTTAATTTCTCCTTATGATCTTTAGTTCTTATTCTCACCCCTGTTAGTCCCTCAAACTCTCCCATTCTTTTCTGTGTTTACACTATTTATTTCCCTTCCAGAATAGAGATAATCACTCAAATATTTTAATTCTTTTGGATTAAGATAAGAAGTGAAGAGAGGAAATAAAATGTAGCTGTTTACATATGTAAACAGTGATGTGGAAAATTATTCAAACTCTGAATGTGTAAGATGTATGTTTAAGACTAAAACGAGGTGAAATACATGCACCGTGAGAAATCACATCAGGAAAAAAGTAGGAATTTCTTGAGTTATTTATCTTAAAGAACACAACATGAGCCTATCTATTATAATTAACTGTCCCTAATCAGAACTGCAGGAAATAAACGTTTTCTGATGAACTTCTGAATCTCTCTGAGAAAGATGTGTAACAATTGTGAATAGCTATTTGTTGATGACTTTTGATAGATAGTAAAATTAATTAATTAATTAATTAATTACAAACTTTTATGCGGGTGGTCAAACAATGAGGTTCAGACTCCTAACATTATGTAAGAACAGATAAAAGAGGTAATCTAAAAACTTACTTTCTAAGTCATGTTTGCACTACAGCTTCAACCACTCTCCCTTTTAATTCCCTTTTTTTTTAAAAAAAAAAAAAAAAAAAATCCCTTGACCTGCATTTTTCTTGTGCCATGACTCTACATGAACAGAAAGAATGAGAAGTATTTTTTCCCAGAATTATCCCCTGAAAGAGATTATGTTGAGATATAGTATCTCTTGGCTTAAATTCCCTGAAGCTGTGAAAAACTAAGATCTTAGGTTCTCTCCTTCATGTCATGTACTACAACCAGCCTGCAATTGTTCCAAAAGTCATCTCCAAAGCACATTCTCTCAAAAGTTAATCATTTTGGGAATGTTATGAACACATAGACATCTATTAAATTTCGCCTTCTGTCTGGTCCCTCTGCCTATTGCATCTCATTGACATGGAGGTGACTTGATTATGTTTCCAGAGTCAGTGGAAGAAGGTTAAAATCTCAGGCTGACCCTCTAGAAGTTTTCAGAGATACATTGTCTTTCTTGTTCACTGT
This sequence comes from Heteronetta atricapilla, assembly GCA_011075105.1. Lineage (NCBI taxonomy): Eukaryota > Metazoa > Chordata > Aves > Anseriformes > Anatidae > Heteronetta > Heteronetta atricapilla. Next base: position 202,933,950 of record CM021731.1, on the reverse strand, counting down.
AGAGAAAAGCCTGTGTGAATTACCAGGTTAAGGGACAAGACTCTTAGATGTCTTTGTTTCACCTTGTGTTTGAACATATTTATGTATGGGCATCTCTAGCTCCAAACTGCTGTTGTAAGCAAAAGTGAGAACCCTGGGATGATTCTCAGATTACCCCCGGAGGACTGATGTCCCCTTCTTTCATTACTTTTCCTTATACTTTAGCTTATTTTGACTTTTGTAGTCCAAAAAAGAATTATATCACAGAATTCAGGGTGGCAGAGGCTGAATCTTCTCATCCTCTCTGTATCATTCTGCTCAATACCATTGGAACTTTCTTCCCTTTCATCACTGGATTTTGGAGAAAGAAAGCCTTTGACTTTCACAATTTCAGGATGCATGTGCATGTAAACACCAACCAAATTCTGGCCTTTTCCTTTTCTTTATTTTCTGTTCCTAGTTATTTGAGTTCATATTTCTGTTATTCAATTGCAGCAGCTAAATCACCAAGACTTCTTGTGTTTTTATGGATCACTGTGTCTTACTTGAAAACTCTGTACTCAGCTTGTAATTAATCTAAAATGAATCTCTAATTCAGAGTGTTGCATATCTTCTCCTAAGTCACCTTACTGTGAGAAATTTTTGTTCAATGCCTTCCTCATTCTGAGAGGTGAATTCTAAGATGAATGTGTTATAAATTACTGTTGATAATAATAGTAAAAAGCCTCCAGTGCTGACCTTCTGATACCCACATACTCCGGGGAAAAAGTTACTGATACAAAGTAAAGATAATTTAAAACTACTGAATATGCAGAATATTTTTCTCCGTCTCTGAGGCATTAACTAAATATAAATCTATATTTTAGTTTGGTGATCTACATTGTTGTCAGCTGAGTAGGCTGAAAGATCTTGAGGTTTCAAGAGTTAAAGTGTTAGATCTTATACTAAAGTGCTAGGATTCAAATTGCTGAATCAAAACTTTTTTTTTTTTTTTTTTTTCCCCACCAGCATGTTTTGTTTGTGTATTTTTTTATATCATAACTCATTATTTTAAAATTGACAGCCAAGGTAGTATAACTATATATATGTGAACAAACTTCCATAATTTCTTTAGAAAAATCACCTTTTGCATTTCAGTGATGTTGTGATCAAATACCTTGCTGTCGTGTGACTTGATAGCTGATTGTTTGCTATGAACTGTTGATGAAATGCTTCTATTACTCATCTTCTCATAGTGTATATTCACATGCAGTTTCAAACATTGTACATTTATAGAGGTGGATAAGCAGCCTTCATCCAAATACATTATTCAGCAAATGCAGCTATGAAATAATTTATCTTAAAACTGAATTCAAAAGGAATTAAACTAGCTCTGATCCACGCAAGATGTGGTGATTTACTCAGCTGGGTAGCTGAGTTCCATCACAACTACATTCCCTCCTCAGAGAGAAAGGCGGAGAAAATAGAATGAAGAGAGCTCAAAGTTTGAGAAAAGGACAGGGAGATCACTCAACAGTTACGGTCACAGGCAAAACAGACTCAGCGTAGGGATATTTATGTAATTTATTAATTATCAAAAATAGTAGAGCAGTGAGCAGTGCAAACAAAAAGCAAACTAAAAACTCTTCCACCTCCACCCCCCGAGGGGAGCAGGACAATGGGGAATGGGGGCTGCAGTCAGTCCCTGATGCTTCATCTCCGCCGCTCCTTCACGGTCCCTCTCTGTCCCTGCTCCAAATGGGGTCCCTCCCATGGGATGCCATCCTTCCTGAATTGAGCCTGCAGGGGCTGCCCACAGGCTGCAGCTCTTCAAGAACTGCTCCCACAAGGGTCCATACCATGAGGTCCATCCCCCAGGAGCAAACTGTTCCAGCACGGGTCCCCCACGGGCGGCAGCTCCCCCCAGGCCCCCTGCTCCTGTGTGGGCTCCTCTCCATGGGCTGTAGCTCCAGCCCGGGGCCTGCTCCTGCGGGGGCTCTCCATCGGCTGCAGCCTCCTCCAGGCCATATCCACCTGCTCCACCAGGGGCTCCTTCACGGGCTGCAGCATGGAGATCTGCTCCATGTGGGACCCATGGGTTGCAAGGACACAGCCTGCTCCACCAGGGGCCTCTCCAAGGGGCTGCAGGGGAACTTGTGTTGTTTCCCTGGAACACCTCCTGCCCTTCTGCAGCACTCACCTTGGGGGCTGTGGGGCTGCTTCTCACTCCACACTTTCCCAGGTGCTGTTGTGCAGCAGTTCTAGTTTTCCCTTTCTTAGCTCTGTTCTCACAGAGGTGCAAGCAACATCACCTATTGGCTTGACTCTGGCCAGCAGCAGGTCCCTTTTGGAGTCAGAGGAAACTGGCCATTAACTAACATGGGGCAGCTTCTGGATTCTTCTCACAGAGGCCACCTCTGCCATGTAAACCCAATACACAAAGATTGGTAGGTTCTGTGAAAAAGGGCAAGGAGAACAACTGTAAATAGGGCAAGGAGACATATCTTTAGTTCATCTCAGTTTAGATCTCTTATATGCAGGGCTTCTGATCTACCATCTCAGTGTTCCATTGTCCTATGGTGATAAAAGGGCTTTTGTCCATCACTCTAAAGCTGTTTGAAAACAGTACTTAGAATTTACTATATAAGTGCAGGACATTTTATTGTTTATTTTTATTGTGCTCACCTGCATTTCATAGAAACAGATTTGTTGTTAAGTATATACTTCAGCCCATGCCTGAAATGAAGTGTTGTTGCTATATATACAATTGATTTTCTTGTCTTTCAGCAAAGTCCCTAAAGAACTTTGAGAAGGAAACTTTTCTGAGTATTTTCTACATATGTCAGACAGTTAAATAAAGTTCTTTCTAAAGTTCTTTCTTCTAAATAAAGCAGTTCTTTCTACATATGTCAGACAGTTAAATAAATAAATGAATATACCCTATACTATATAACAATAATATGGATATATCAACTTGGATGTGCTGTATAGTTTCATATCTCACTTCTTGGGGGTGAAAACATATAATAAAATTCATTTTTAAACTAAAACTATTAAATACTTATGAAGTTTCTCTTCCATCAGCTCTTTTCGCTTTGTGAAGTTCTGAGGGTCCAAAGACATGAAAACTAAGACAAAAAAAATATAGTAAATAGTGGAACAATGATGCCTAAGAATAGCAGTGGTAAATTCCTGTTCTCTGTGGCTCTCTGATGCCTTTTGCTGTGCTCTGAAGACACCTGCCTTTGTGTGGAATTATTTGGGGGTAGAAAGGTCAGGGAGAAGAAAAGATCAGAAAGGAGTCTGATTGACTATACGTCAGGAACATCTCACCAGAATGGAAGACTGAAGATGAAGATGAAGAATTTTATCACAGAAAAATTCAAGAGTATCACCTGAATATGGGAAAGTCTTCTAATAGCAAATTCTATTTAAACTAATAGAAAGAAGCTCAAGAATAAACATTACCTAGGAGGTGAAGATACAGAAAATTAGCCTCTGAACAAAGTACTTATTTTATCTGCAAGTGTAACTAACAACCTAGAACAAAGAACGTTAAGTTGTGATGGATTTTCTTGTGAGGTCTTTTAAGCTATGCTAAAACTCAACATGAGGATGCATTTTTAATATCATTGTTCCTTAATTAAAATCTGCTATGATTGATTTGCAGAATAGACAAATTTGTCATTATGGCCACATACAGTGAGGGAAACTCCACTTACCATTCCAGCTTTCAGCCTTTGAGAAATAAATTCTTGCTCCCCTGGTTCAAACAACATGGATGTTAGTATCTTATGTAGATACATCATTAGCTGTGCACTTGTTTAATTTCTATTCTAATGAGCAACATCCATTTCTCTTAGCATTATGTATGTATGTATGTATGTATGTATGTATGTATCTATCTATCTATCTATCTATCTATCTACCTACCTACCTACCTACTTCAGTGGAGTTACGAGCAGTTTTGCAGGAAGAAGTTTATATGGGGTGAGAAAGTGAATATGATATAAATGGGTATGTGGGAGATTAAAGGACACACATATACACGCACACACATAAATAAATAAATAAATAACCTAGTAATTCTGGAAAGAACCAACTTGATTATATTTCAGTTAATCCACAGAAGTTATTTCTCCTAATTCTGGATGAAAGGGAACTTGAGAAGCTACAAATAAAAGGCCATGTCAGACAGGACAGTTTTCCATGAGCTTGCAAAGAGATGTGGGTGTAGAGTTGAGAAAAAGCACTGTGGTGGGGATAAATAAAATTTGCTGAGGCTCAATACTGTAGGGTATATAAGAATATCCCATGTTGCTGATATTGTGTAATTATTCTTAATTAATACTGCTGAAGTGTTCTACAAGCAAAGTCTAACTTTCATTGTTATGTGCAAATGTAAAAAAAAAAAAAAAAAAAGAGAGAGATTTTTGAAAAACAGAAGGTCCCTTGAAAACTTTGAGCTGTCACAGGTCAGGCTAAAAAAAAATAGATAAAAAGTAGGAATTTTAAGTAAAATGTTGACTTCTGTGAAAACAAAATTCAAACAAACAAGAGAGGAATGTACCAAACTAGCATATCCCAGGGGAAGTCCTGAACTCCTGTTTATCTTTCAGGTCAAAACTGAAAATGGTTTTAAAACCAAAGAATCTCAGAGACAAAATTTTGTGTTCTAGAAGAAGGATTTATTTTATTTTATTTTATTTTATTTTATTTATTTTATTTTATTTTCCCCTCATTAAATGCACCTATCATATATGAAAACACATGAGAGGAAGTTGTGACACAGAACACCTCTGATCAAATCCATTTTTGTCAGTAATTTAGATTTCCTATTGCCTTATTCACCTGTTTAACTTCTAGAAAACAGCTTTGCTTTTCATGCTGTACAGATAAGCTGTGTATCTGAGGTTCTGAGAGGCCCCAGCCTCCAGCACAAGCTCACATTGCTGCATTCATATGGCAAGCTGGAGTTTGCTATCTCCTAGGCTCAAGCTTAATCCATTAAATTACAGCTGCTCTCCCTGCACAACAGGTTCATAAAGCAAAACCCTACTGCTTAGCTTCATATGCCACTTAAATCAGTTGATTATTTCATAACACCATTCTTTGACAGGTTCTCTGAGGAGGAAATGCAAAGAAGTATCTCTGTTGCTAAGAGCTTATTACAAAATCCATTCCTGATCTGCATTTTGCCTGCTTTTAGCACAATGAAAACAGAGCATGTCAAATAGGAAACAGTCAAGTTATTTCCTCAGAAATTCAGGCTTTCTGCACAGCATCACAGATTACCACTATAGATTCCTTCCTTCTGGATATAGCCAGAGATTCTGAAAACAAAGAATTAAATGCAACATCGTGAGCATTCACTCTTTTTTCCTTCTACTACTTAAGTTGAAAACTCCCCTCATTCCTCATTTGTAAGAGTCAAAGGTAAATAATATCTGTGTGGAGAAACATCACCCACCAAGGATTAGACATGTACTGTCTCTAGCATTCAGGTGATTTAAGGTGTGCTGCTCTGCCCAAGACATGGGTGCCATGGGTTTAGTGGCTGTGCCTAGGGTTTGAAAATTTGGCCATTGCTTCTCAGAGAGGAAGGATGACCATGAGGTTAAGGCACTTTATTTTAGTGGATTTTTGTCACAGATTTCTCATGTTTCAGTAGGCCATACACAACCCGTTTTTAATGATTACCTGTATGCAAATTCCCATCTAGTGGTATCTTGGCTGTAGAACAGCTTAGAAATCTTTGCCCTGAAATATTCTATCTGTAAAAGGGGACCTTTGAACACAATCCTTAGGTTAATTTCAATAAAGGTAAGATACTTTTGAGCCTTGAGAGACAGAAAATAAGTATTTTTAGGTTCCTTGATCTCCGGTTAATATTTCCTATATTTGTCTAGGGACATCAAGCCAGTGCCGTTTTACCCTTCCTTGATTTGTCTGGAAAATTAATCAAAGCATTATACTATCAGCACCCACTGGACATAAACTTTCAAAGGTGAAATAACAGAAGAGATGGTGGTGGTGGGTGAATTACAGAAAAATTTGATTTTTTTTTTTTTTATGAATGAGCCATTTATTAAAATATCAGGTTCCTTCTTTTACTTTGTTCTTGTGCATAGCAGATAGTATACTTTTTAAATATATATATATATATTTTTTTTTTCTTGTACTTCTCATGTGGCACACATCCAGAGTTGCCATTTTATTATTGTTTCTATTCTTTTTTTTTTTTTTTTGAACAATATGAGCGATATCTCAGTGAACAACAGTATGATAAGAATAATTACTACACAGCAGATTCAACACACAGAAAAATAGACCAAGAAAAGTTCTGACACTAGAAAAAGAATTATTTTTACCAAAACTTTAGAGCAGCCACTATCTATTGTGCCACTGTAAGCAACAATATCATATTTTCCTGTATTCAAAAACATTACATTTGTGTTTGTGAATATATCACACAAGCTCAATTACTGTCACGTATTCTGTGCAAACAACTCTGTGCAAACTACTTGAGCCATGCTAAATCACAGTAGCCAACAGTCTGTCAATAATCTGGAGCCAAACTATATATCAGAGATGACAGTTATTTTACTGAACCAGAAAAGGAACACAGAAAAATCCTTAGAAGATGTCAGGTGGTCAAAAGTATTCAGTGAAAACTGTGGTAAATGATTAATTTAATAATTAATCTAAAAAAGTAACTAATAAGGTTATATTTTGAATAGCTAAAGAAGTGCCCCTCCTTTAGAAACTTTCACATCTGTAAGTGAAAAACAATGCATGCCTACAAAGCAGTTTTGTTGAGAGATACAGAGGATGAAGAAATGTGCAGATATAGTTATAAAATGAATTAGTAGCTGATTATTTAAAACAGCATGACATAATTAAATATTGTGTTTGTACTTAAATGCTGAAAAAGACTAATACAATTTGAGATGGCCCATTTATTGTGCAAAAGAAGGAGAGTAAACTTTTCCCTGAATGGGTTAATTTTTGAGACATCCTGGCTCTAATTGAAGCCTCAGTGCTTAGTTCATAGTACACTGGATTTAGTTTCTGTGGACAGAGAGGGAGAGAGGATACTCTGCAATTGTTAGCTATTTTCTTGTCCTTGCCCCAGATGAATTTTGAAGAAGGATGCTAAGGGACTGCCAATGACCTAACTCATAGATCAAGTTGGAGAAAGCATTTTTAAGTGCCAGCTCAGGACTGGCAAGTGCTTCAGTTGCTTGCTGAACAAGAGATCTGGCTTTCGTACACACTTAAAAGAAGCCCTTCACAAAACATTCAGTGCAGAGCTGAATTAAACTCAGGTTGCTGCCTTAGAAAAATACCTGCAGAATAACTTCTATCACATGGCTTCCTACCAGATCAGATATTCCTTGTTGTCTTTCAGCCAACACAGAACTGACATAAAGCCTGTGTTGGGTACTAATTTGACAAAAACAATTGAGTATGTGTTTCTGATCTGAAGCAAGCAGTGCTGTCATCTGCTCTGGCAGTTCACAGGTCTAGTAGTAATCGTTATGGATCCAGTGTCAAGCTAATGCAGACAACATGAACAAAGAAATACACTAAATTTGGGTATATAACACTGTACATATTTCCAAGGAATCAGAAATGCTGGACAAGGTACTACTGTTACCTTTTTATTTATTTATTTATTTATTTTGGCCACCAGACCAATATGCATGTTCTGCTGAACAACATTTAATAGGTGTGGTGATCTATTTTTAACAGTAGAGTAGAGCTTTTCATACTGACTGAGTGTACTGAAAAGGGAACAGAAAGGTCACAGATGTCATTTTGTAGTGAAAAGATGCAGAAGCGTATTGTAAGAGCTGTCTAGCTTGCATTAGTTTTCTTATCCTGTTGTTATACAGTTTGCTAATTCAATATGAAAGCTACTTACATGATAATGCTCTGAAATTGCGTTATCAAACTGAGCCTCTGTCGTGGCTATAAGAACAAAATAGAAATGACATTAAAGTCTATTATAAGTCTGCCTTGACCCGATTAACAGCCACGCAGCTCAGCCCTGAGGTTAGTCCAAAAATCACACACACCTCATTGTTCATCATGGGTCATGTCAAGGTCTTAGACTAAGATTTTGCTATAGAGCATTACTAAGCAACAATGAAAAAAAAAAAAAAAAAAAAAAAAAAAAAGACTTTGGAGGCTCAGCAGTACCTGCTGTTCTAACAAAAATAGATTTTTTTTTTTTATTTTTTATTTTTTTATTTTCACCCCCTCTGTGAAGTATGGCTGTGGAGAGTAGCTTACATTGACACCCCTCAGGGATACATTCTTATAAAGCAAGATATTCATGTCCACTCTGCAAAGTTCTTTGCTCACTTCTTTCCTTTTGTGCATGTTTATGTCAGTGCAGCATAACTGGGAAAGAAATTCAGAATGCAATGGGGAAAGCTGAAGGAAGCTTTGAGTGGGGGGGGGGGGGGGGGCGGGGCGGTAAAACAAACTAAAAAATCTATGCTAATTCAGTCAGATCTAACTTTCAACCATAGGGACCAGTGGAATCACCATTTTGTTTCCCACTTAAAACTTGTAGGAAGCAGTTTTGTCTTCCATCTCAAAGTAGGAGATATCTCCAATTGAATCGTGTGATAGACAGGGAAGAATTGCTTCTCTTTACCTTTTAGATCCTAAGAGATAATAAAGTAGAAACATAGGACTGTTAAGAAATTGATAAGTTAGGGTCTTAATCCTTACATTTCAGACTCTTTTATACTCCTTATAAACTAACTGAGCTCTATTTTAAAACCAGCGAATTTTATTTTTCTCTTTAATACAGTGATTGGAAAGTTGTTCAAAAACTTCAGTGCTCATTAAGCTATCTAATTTTTAACCTATTTAAGGTTAAACCTAAAATTCATAGCTATATTATGTTGATTTGTCTTTATATCAATTTTTCATCCCATATAGCTGTGGTTTATCCAACATTATAGCTTCAGTTTGCTTTTCATTTACTAAATTAAGCAAAACAATCTTTTTAGTCATATTCAACAAGATTCCCCACCTGGGCCTATGCTTATCTCTTTTTGCCTTTTTTATTTTTTATTATCTAGTAGGTGATGATTAGGATCTTAACAATGACACCAATAGTTGTGATAAATACTTTGTTTGGTTTGTCTTCAAATATATCTACCTTTTCCTAACCTTCTTGCACTGGCATTCTATAAACTTTCACTGACTGGTTGGTATGACCACTTTTTCCTCCTTTTCAGTTGGAGAACAGATAGAAAAATAAACAAAAGAAACCATCATTTCTCATTAACTGCTTGCCCTTAAACATTGCACTAACAACTTTTGCCATTCTATCAATCTAATCCTCAAATTATGACCTAGGCAGTGATAAATATTGTACTCTCTGCAAGTTTGCTGATTACACAAAATTGGTAGGTGTCTGATATGCCAGAGTCATGCTGTCTGAGGGAGAGAGGGACCTCATCCAGAGGGAGCTCGACAGGCTGGAGAAATGATCTGAAAGGATCTTCATGGACTTCAACAAAGGGAAATGGCAAAACCTGCCTCTTATAGAGAGGAATAGTCACAAACATAGGGCCAGGGCAGCTTATAGAGAGCAGCTTAGCTTTCTGCTAAGACCTGGGGATCCTGTTGTATATGAAGTCGGACATGAGCCAGCAATGTGCACTTGCCACAAAGAAGGTCATCATCTTTCTGGGCTACACTAGGCAAAACATTGCCAGCAGGTCAAGAGAAGTATCCTCTCTCTCAGAAGTGGAGAATCATATCTGGAATGCTGTGTCCTTTTACAGGCTTCCCCATACAAGTGAGATATGGGCACTGGAATGAGTCCACAGAATGGTGACAAAGATGATTAAGGGATTGGAACATATTTCATATGAAGAGAAGCTGAGAGAGTTGAGACTGTTCAGCCTGGAGAAGAGGAGGCTCAAGGACGAGGTTATGAATGTGTGTAAATACCTACGGGGGAGGAGTAAAGAAGGTGACACCAGACTCTTCTCAGTAGTGTGAGTGATAAAATTGGGAATAGTTGTGAAAAATTGGGCACAAGGTACGGGAAATTTAAGCATAACAAAACATTATTTTTGTCAGGGATTACCAGAGAGGTTCTTGGATCTCCATCTCTGGAGATAAGCAAAACCTGACTGGATAATGCTCTGACAATGCTTAATGTTCTAGCTTACTCCAGTTTAAGCAGTAGATTGAACCAAATGGTCTCCAGAGGTGTCTTCAACCACAACCACACCATGACTCTATGATCACTCAGTTGATCACCCCTCCTAGTTGACATCTTCTGCTCAATTGACAATGTTTTTCAAATTGTTTCATTATTAAAGACTCACAAGAAAATCAATTGTGTCACAGACACTAAAGAAAATATTTAAGTATTTCAGTTACAACTTAATTGTTTCATCTCAACAAACACAATTAACAGAAACAATGGCAAATGTACTGTCAAAAAAATCTTGTACTGTCTAGAAATATTAAAATATTCATAGTAAATAACAATCCACTCCAAGGATGATCACATAATCAGTAAGGTTATGTCTTGTTTGGACTTGTGATGTGACAAAATCATTGCAAAGCAAAAATCACTGGTCCTTTAGTGGAGTCTTTTACTCTGGTCAAAACTATTTTTGGATAATAGATAGGACTGAAAATTTGGAGTCTTCTTAAGTCTACAAAATAAAAAGGAAAGGAAAATTAAAAAAAAGGAAAAGGTAAACGAAAGGAAAAAGTATAAAGGACAAAGGAAAAGGAAATATTTTGACTGATGTTTATGGTCTTGGGGGTTAGCTTTTTTTTCTCCAAGTCGTAGTCATAGTTTTTCAGTTGAGTGATCTTCATCTGCTCTCCTACTGCCTCCTTCCCAGCCACCAACATATCTATACTTATCTGTACTTACCTTGGTTAAATTGCAGTCAACTGATCCTCATCCAAACCCAAAGTTTGTCTAGACTTTAATCAACTGCACCAGCAAAGTCAGATAAAGTTTAATGTGCACCAACATGATTCATGTTTGCATGCCTCAGAGCAGCTGTGATGCTATCCATCCATCTCCTTTCAAGATGAACTAATCCCTTATAAAACTATCTACAAATGCTCTTTGTTTATTAGAATTCTAAATCTGACAGATTCTGACAGTCTGACAGCCTCTTGTGTAAAACTCAGCTGGAGACTGCTTTACTTCCATATTTTGTCGTCAGTTCATTCATTATTTCTGAAATGTCAACATTGACTTTTAACTGACTGACTTAAGAAGGTGATAATCAAGCTAAAATAATTAAAGGTGGTAGTATAGCCCAACTGTTATTATTCAATATTTTCATAGTAAAGATTGAAAGCTTTTTATTCTGTAGTTTCTCCTTCAGGTAGTCCAGATTGTCAGAAGTATCTCATTATAAGCAATAGTACAGAATTTTGAATATTGGTGTCAGATAAAAATGCTAGCACAAATGATATCATTAGAATGCAGGTTTTAACAACAACAACAACAAAAATGAAAGCAGGTCTTCCTGGATGGTAACATAATTATTATGTTACCATCCAGGAAGACCTGTTTTTTGTTTTAAAATGTTTGAGCAAAATTCCAGTACTTGGTTCTTGAATGAAGAGATAAGGATGTGAGGCGTCACTGAAGCAGTAAAATAGAAATTCACAATTGTATACTTTTTCTGTTTGAAAGGAGCTTTGATACCACAACTTTTTTTTTTTTTTTTTTTTTTTTTTTTTTCCTAATAATCCTTATTATCAATCAATCATAAAACCTATGCAAAAGGAGTGTTAAATTCAGACCTGTAAAATGCATGGTACTTTTGCATAGGCTTAAAGAGCAGGTGTCTTTGGGTCTGTGAAGCATGAGGATCTCCAGGGTAAGATCACATCTATTCAAGGAGCTTGGGATCATAGATTTAAACATAAAAATCTACCAGCCACCTTATTTCCATGGATATGACCAAGACTGTATTTTATCTGGACATATCTCTTTATTCATGAGGATTTTTAAATAGGACTACTTAATTGCTACAGCCCACTACCAGAAAGGTTTAAAATATGGTTTGAGAAAGAGTAAAATGTGCAATTAGTTCTGACAATGCTTCAAAGCATTGCAGAATATAGCTATCTAGTCATGTCCACTTACTCCTGTTGGAACATAATTAAGTCTTGTGTGCTCTTTTACTTCTAGAGAAATGTTTTTCATTTTTTCCTCTTGTCCTCTGTCATTGCTGCATTGATTTAGCAATGCAAAGGGGATTCAAACCACCTGGGCATTTATTAATGCTGGGTAAATAGAAATTTGAGCTGTTTTTTGAATGTATTTTCCAACCTTGTTTACTGTGATTATGCTAGCTTTTTGTTGAAAATGTTTTTATTGGCAAGAAGATCTGCAGAAAACTCAAGCTCTGTAAATAACAATGGTAACAAGTTTTCCTGAGAAAATTAATTCTGGGAATTCTGCCCTGACCGTAATAAAAACTTAATGTTCATACTTGCATAGTATATTTTGCTGAACAACTGTGAATTTTTGCAAGTGGAACATGGTGTTTTGATGGTCACAGTTCAGTGAAGTATGGTTTGTGAGTCACAGTTTCCCTGGAAAAATGAAATATTTGAAAGGAAATTTTTTCCTTTTGTCAAGTGTAGTAGTCAGTTAATATATCTTAGAACAAATAAAAACAAAACAAAACAAAACAAAAAATGTAAAAAGAATAAATTTATTATGCGTTGTACTTTTATCTATGAAAATATATTTAACAGATAAAAAAGGACATACACTGAAGACTCTTAGATGAAACATGTAAAGATGCTCCATGTATTTAAGCACATTTCTGCATGCTTCTGAGTAGTTAACTCTCAATCTAAATGTTGAAAAAGGATGACATTATGATGAAGGGGTGTCAAATTACTGAATAGAAACATTTAAGGCAGAAGTAATGGGGTCAGAAGGGAGCATTTCCAGGTTACAACTTAACTTCTCACTCTTTCCTAGTAAGTTGTATTTAAGGTGCCTCTGCACCTATATGAGTAAATGATACACATCTTGTAGCTCTTCTAAGTATCTTCTTTTCCTTCCTGGAATTTCTTCAAAGTTACACAGGTCAAATACAAGTTCAGAAATGGAGAACTGAAAACCCTGTTTACAAGTACATTGTTAGCCTAAGAGTTGCAATGTTCTGTAATACCCAGAAAGTATAAAAACTTCAAGATTTGAGGTTGGTTTTAGTTTACATTTTAATGAAAGTGAAGAAAAATCTGTATATAAACTGGCAGCTTTTCTTCTAATCCATTTTGTTCAAGGTTTTATAGATACTTTCTGTAGAAGGCTTTTCCTTCCCTTCCCTTCCCTTCCCTTCCCTTCCCTTCCCTTCCCTTCCCTTCC
>CM021731.1:202905113-202920490 GCA_011075105.1 Heteronetta atricapilla | reverse complement strand
TCCCTTCCCTTCCCTTCCCTTCCCTTCCTTTCCTTCTCTTCCCTTAAATTAAATTTTAATTGTTAATTCACTTACATAGTTTCAAAATAACATACCAACATCTGCTTGTAAATGTATAGGTGAAAACAATTGGGAGAAAGGAGATAGGAATGCAGAGGTAAAAAGGACATTGCTGTAATAGAATAATGTGAATTGTCTACTCCTGTCTGAGTCTGGACACTGCCCAAAATGCAGAGAATTTAAAATATGAGGACTCAAGTTGCACCAGGGGAAGTTCAGGTTGAAAATTAGGTGAAATTTCTTCTTAGGAAGAGTGGTTAGTCATTGGAACAGGTTGCCTGGGGCGGTGGTGAAGTCTCTGTCCTTGGGGATGTTTAAGGAAAGGTCGGATGTGGTAATTAGGGACATGATTTTGTGGGTGATGCTGGTGGCAGGGAGACAGTTGGACCTTGGAGGTCTTTTCCAACCTTAATGATTCTATGATTCTATGTTTTTATGATATGATTTCTACTCCAATTTCATGTTTTGCAGGGGAACCCATCCTGTAGTAATGTGTGGTAATAGAAATGTCATTTACCAAAGATAAATATGAAGAAAAGAAAGAATCTCAGTTAGCTCAACCCTGGGTTCCTGAGAGTTAACCTTTCATGAAAGAACATCATTAACTGCTTTGGTCAAAGACCATTAGTCATGCTGAGTTATTTTTGGTAAAGCTTGGCATCCGTGTACATATAATCCACAAGCTGGTCATTAAGAACAGTCATTTATTCAAAAGACAACACAACATAATATAAATATTTGGCTCCAACATTGCTTTTATATTAAAGTATTATCATTAAATTCAAAATTGACCATTTTCATTTGAAAGGGTAGTTTAACAACAGTGTTAGTCATTTCTCATAAAACATCTGTTTGACAATTCACTTCATTTACCAAGCAAATAGTATAGAAGTCATGCTATATGATAATGTAAAAATAATATTCTCTTAGGTTTTCAGAAAATAGCTCTTTTGTTCTGTAGTAGCATTCCTTAATGCTTCGTTTCTGAAGATCTTGAGAGATGCGGGTTCTCATTCAAGAGTGGATATAACTGCATCTTCTGGGACTCCATCTTATGCTAGTAGATGCCTACACAATCAGACTGATCATTCAAAGACCTCCATAATTTATTTCTTTTTCAGTATTACATATGCAATTGTGCTTTGTTATATTTTTCTGAACTAACCTGGAGACCAGTAAAGTGGTCTTGGTTTTCACAAGTTCTAAAGGAAACTTTTAAATGAAATATCTCTCTGTGTGGGAATAATCTGGGGGTGTTTAAACATCAAGGTGTAGTTTCATTGCTTCAGATCTTTTTATACTTACACACTGCAATTCCACTTTTCAAAAAGTCCATATTTTAAGAGTTGGCAGAAAACTGTAAAAATATTATTATTATTATTATTATTTCCATGGCATGCTTCTCCATTAATTCATACTGTGTTAAGCGATTGTTTTCTGAACACTTATTTGTATAAAGATGGTGAAACAGGTTATTGCTTTTTTAATGTATTCCAGTTTCATTTATGTTTTAGGTAGGCACCCAGAACTCCCTAACCTACTAGGTAGTGGCGGGGGTCCAATCATAGAACTTAGAGAGAAAAAAGACAGTCATTGAGTCCTCCCGCATTCCCTTAAAAGCCAAGAAGAGCTTAGTATTGGAGTGTGGGACTATGTCAAGGCATAATTCACCCTTATTGACTGAGCTCTGATGAGCTTGTTGTTTTCAAATGCTGATTTGTGTTCACTGATAATTTGCAGGCTATAATAGATTTTATAAATTCATTGCACATAAGTTGTTGTGTAGTCCATGAAGGTAAATAATTTTACTCATGAATACTACTATTGAAGTGGGTAGCAGAGCTGGAGTTGGTTAGGACTGCCTTCAAACCATCACTGTTCCCAAGAAAGGTACTGCTTTCTTATTACCAATTTCCCTTGGCAACTAGCATGCAATGAATACTTATTATTATATTCCTGATATATTCCTGAAAGAAGTTATTAGAAGCCAAATTACAGAAGGATAAAATGCCTTGACAGTTTTATGAAGTTTTTAGACCTAAATCTGCAGTGAAGCAGAGAGAACATGCTCTCCTTTCTACCTGTCAACCTTCACTATCACAAGCACCAAAAATTAATAATTATTTAACCACTGAACAATTATGACAGATGATTAATTGATCACAAGGAGCTGGTTCTCATGGTGCTATTAATCAGTATGTCATCAAGCAGAAAGAGAAGGTAAGTAATCTATATCTGTTACAAACCATGTGTGGGACACATTACTCAGTTAGCATGAAAAGGTCATTGTGCAGCTGAAAGCAAGATGAGCAGACTTAGCTAGATTGATGAAAGAGTGTTATTTTGTGTATTTATTATCAGGAGAAAAATACTATTCTGTCTGTACAAACACTGTAAATAATAACTGGTTTACCAAAACAAAATGCTAGGAAAAGATCAGTTTGCCCAACTGTCAACAATACTTTAATCTCCTATTGTTCAAAGATTATCACGTGTTATGAGGTAAAGGAAGATGTTTTCCCCTCTCCATCTCTGTTTTTTCTTGCTATAGGAATATTTTGCAGCTGTAGCCTCTGGACATGACAGGCCTTCTCCCATTATTACTATGCAACTCATTAAACACTGCTCATTACCCTTTGCTGTAGGGAGAAGTCTGTTTGGTAAAGGAGTTCAGGAAATGAAATGTGTTGAGAAGGAAAGACTAAAACCACTTCTCCTTGCTCCACAAGTTGCTGAAGTTGTGTGCCAATGGGAGAAAGCATGGAGGGCATGGACTGTAGGACAGCTTCATCTCCTCGCTTTTTCAGGCTTTGGTATGTTATTGCACAGCAACTCTGGGGTTTGTCTACAGAGTTAGCTGCAGGCAGATGTAAGCTCTCACTGCCTGTGTTTCAAGATAACCAGCAGCTATTGTGTTCCTACACAGCAATTAACAATAACCTTGAACCAGGAGATTATGAGTATAAAGAATCTTTAAGAGATATTAGAGCAGGGATAAAAAAGGCTTTATATCTCTCTCAGACACTGACAGCTGTACTGCTTTTTACCTGGTAGTGATCTCAGGAGACAGGCACAGTATGTATTATGATCTGTGTGTGCTGTGTTGCCAAACTTGGTGATGTTATGGAGACCAGTGATACTTTGTGCAAGAGAGACATAAGGCTCAGAAAGATGTTTGTAGGGGAAATTTCTGGTGAGTATGTATAGCACTGCCTCCAAGGTAAAAACTGGCTTTGTTTCCAGGCTTCTCTCACCAAGGACAAGTAGTTTAAGCCTGGGGAATCCATTATTAGTTATGTGTTAAATCATGCTTATTTAAGAGTCAGTTTCTCCCTGCAGGTGGATCTAGTTTAGCTACATAGATATTTTACAGATGTCGTAGTACACCATTGTGCTCGGGTAATATATCTTGCTGAGAGAGAGAGTTTATTATCTCAAACACTATTCAGTGGAAATAATTTAACTATTAGGTTTAAATAATAATAATAAATTATAATAATAATAACATTACTCTGTTGATTATTTCATTTGATCTTCAGATCACTAGACCATGCTACTCATAGATAAATATGTAGTTTACCCATTTATTTGCTATTTAAAAAAAATTTCAACTAATTCAACAGACAAAACTTAGAGTCTTTCAAAATGGAAAATGCCAATTTCACAGACATCTTTTTTTTTTTTTTTTTTTTTTTTTTTTTTTCTACAGAAAATGCGTATTATAATAGAGGCTGCAGTTTTCACTGATGGAAAATTTCCAGGCAGCTCTGATATTTGTTTATTCACTTCTATTAGTCAGTTTTTTTACTAGGCATTTAAAAAATATGTAGATAGAAATTTATAAACATAATACTATAACAATTTTCATTTTTCTTTCAGTATAAGAAGTTTTTACTTATCAGCTCCTATCCAGTTGAATAACCCTTAAACAAAGATTCATATGCTTGTTCTTAATCATTGTTCTTTGTTCTGACCTTCCCTCACACCTGGAGTCACACAGAAGTGTCATGTCATTTTCACAAGTTTCAGATTAAGAAAATTCATCCACTTGTCTCATGAAGTTCACACATTTGCCTCAGGTCAGGTGTACGTAAGTAAGCTATGAGTCCTTAGCATAAAAGTGCTAATCATAATAGTGAAAATATAAAATACAATCAAAATTGGAAAATACAGGAGAGGATGGGAGAAAAAGCCTTTGAAGTCTAAAGGAGAAATGAGCGGTGAAGAATGCAGAGATGACGAGAACCTTGTAAGCTATGGCCTGGTTACTCAATGATACGAGATCCATAGTAATCTTGCGGTGGTTTCACACTGATAGGTAGTTCAGCTCCACCTCCTCCAGGCCACATCCACCTGCTCCACCAGGGGCTCCTCCATGGGCGGCAGCGTGGAGATCTGCTCCATGTGGAACCCATTGGTTGCAGGGACACAGCCTGCTCCACCAGGGACATGTCCACTAGTCACAGGGGAACTTGTGCTGTGTGCCTGGAACACCTCCTGCCCTTCTGCTGCACTCATTTTGAGGACTGCAAGGCTGCTGCTCTCCCATTTCTCACCCCTCTCGCTGTAGCACAACAGAACTTTTCCTTCCTTAAATCTGCTCTCCCAGAGGCCCAACCTGTATAGCTTGTGGCTTGGCTCTGGCCAGCAGCAGGTCCCTTTTGGAGCCAGCCACCTGGAGCTGGCTCTGATTTGACATGGGGCAGCTACTGGGCTCTGCTCGCAGAGGCCACCCCTGCAGCCCCCTCCACCAAACCCTTGTCATATAAATCCAACACAAACCCATGGGACCAAAAATGCAGAGAGAAAGAACGAAGGATAAGGACTGAGTAGATGGTCTGAGTTTTACTGTCAGGGATCTTCACCAAGTGGTCATATACGTTTGCATGTGTTTTGTGGTAAACCAGGAGTAGATTTCATTTGTACATACAGGCATTTGGAGGTGCAAATGAATTTGCACATAAATATGAGTCAAACACCAAGCTGACCTAAAAGCTGAGCACATTATTCTGATTAAAGCATGCTTTCATGGTGTGCCCTAAGCTAATGTAATACAGTGTTATCTGAAAACCCTGTAGAGAAAAATCACCTAGTGAGATCATTTTATGGAAGTTTTACAAACTTTGTTTTATATTTTTCTAATACAAAGTGTATAGAGATGCCACTGATGGGAAGTAAATATGGCACTGCTTTTGCTCAAGTTAGATATATTTAAACTACTAGAATGAATATATTTTCTCTTTCAGTGATCATGTTATCAGAGAACCATATGAACATCACATCTGCTTTATGTTTCTGTAATGAAATGTACAGGACCTAATTCACCACTTGGTTACTCCAATCTAATACCACTGTAACTCCACTGATATTGTCATAATGAAATCAGGATAGCAGAAGAGAACTTTTTATATTTGCTTAGGAGAAAATAAACAATAATAATAATATATTAAAAAAAAAAAAAACTGCAAGGTGCTTCTGACCTATACTTCTGGAACTTTCTCAAATACTTCTAATTCCTATTAATATAGACAAACTTTTCAGCTAAACAAAATTGATCCAGAATGAAACATGATCATCATGCATTCATTGCTTATTATAAATACAGAATAGCTTGAAATTACTTTAATAATAACTGACAACATGCTAGCAACATGTAAAGGAACTAAACTACTTTTGCTAGTATGCTACTAGAATTTAGGAACTATAATACGATTTCCAAGTCCATATGCCTCTTTGAAGTAGATATAGAGAAACCATGCCAATAAATAAAACACAAAACAAACATTTTACCACCTAGAGCCCTAAATTAAACAAGAAGAGCTCATTTTCAGTGATCTTTGGGTAGCTTAATCTTGGATGCTATTGAGTAACAAACATTTTTATTGGAACTGCAATTCAGGAGTCAGAATAAAATATTAGTAGCTGTGGAAACAAACAAACAAACAAACAAACAAAAAACCTTGTAATAAATCTGGTTTTGGTTCTTTCCAAAATAAGCCTTTAATTGGAACCCTTTCTGACATAAGCATTCACTTGGAAACAACTTGATAGCTATGTAAATGTTTAGAAAGTTCTGTTTGCTGAACAGAAAGAGAACACAAGTTCTGTTTGCTGCTTATTTCCTAAAGGGCAGCAAGGCTTGTGTCCTTTCTTTCTAGCTACGGGCAAGCACATGTGAAAGAACAAAAGTTACAGCTTCTATTCCATCCAATTTCATAATCTTTTAAAAAATCACCAACTGAGATGTCAGAAACCCAGGGTGATGTGGCTTCAGGTAGCGTATAAACAGCAGGAACAAATGAACTTTTAAAAAGCCAAGATGCTGTTTTCCTACAGCTCAATTTGCCCCTTTCTGAGCCAGAGCATTATTTTTCTTTTTTTTTTTTTTTTTTTTTTTTTTTTTTTAATAAACACCTGAGGGAGATATTTAAATTTAATCACATTCAGGTTCAGCACTTATCATGGTGATAATAAAACAGATGTGGATTGAGGAGAAGGAAGGATTTACTGATTTGTGAGATCTTATCTCTCAACATCTGCTAGCCAAATTGCCAGCTAATCATCTGTGAAAAAAAAAAAAAAAAAAAAAAAAAAAAGTTGTGTTTTGACAAGGAGAGCATTTTGTCACCTGTGGAAATTGCCTTCTGAAATCTGTAGCCTGGAGCCCAAATCTCTGCAGGAACAGAAATCCCTGTCTATATTACTAGTGTCCTGCTCAAAATTCAGCTGACTGAATGGATATCTAGTTGAAAAACTCAGGGTTTTATTTGCTAGCCTTGCCTTCTGTCCTGAAGGTAGCATTTGTTAACATCCGTGAAGAAAAGTGTCTGCTCTATAGGAAAAAAATATAGGAAACTATTGTTTTGACCAAATTGAGACACCCTGCTCTGTCCATCATCCAGTCTGATTGGGCTGTTCTTGTCCAGGAGCCAGTCTGTGCTGATGCTAATGAGCCCTGCAGAGAGAGCAAGGTTACAAACTGTTTGAGAGGTCTCTGGGTTAGATCTGGTTCATCCAGTCCTGGCACAGAGCACAGGTGAACCTGGCATGCATGTGTCTCTATCTAGTTTTGTGGATATGTCCAGAGACTTGAAGAGTTTGTCAGGATTCTATAAAGGTTTGGGCATATGTATGGAATTGAAACAAAAAGAACATAAAAAATAAGCAAGAAAAAAAAAAAAAAAAAAAAAAAAGACACCACAAGAAAGTCTGAAACCCAGTGTGCTCTTCCTTCTTCCCAGGAGAACCTTCTTAATTTTGTACGACACTAGCATCTACCCCCTCAAACACTTGCTATTATCTACTGCCAAAGAGAAGATACTTCACTAGATGGTTTAAAAATTGTGGTGTCTTCTTCTCTGTTGGTTGTAAGCGCTTTTATTTTCACAGGTACAAGTGTGTGTGGAGAGCAAGATAGATAGAAAGGGAATTTCACATCTTATTAAGAGAGAGCAATAGCAAAACCCTTCTCAGCAGTTTGTTGTGCCCTGTGCTTTTCTTCTTACCTGCCTCTTGTTCTGACACTGAGCAAGTGGTCCAGGTCATGGCAGTGCTTGTACTGAATGAGATGTAGCTGCAGCCTCACAGATCTGCACCACCAGAGAAAAAAGCAGAAGAGTGAATTTAAGAGTGTTTCTCTGAAGAAGTACACAATCCCTGCACTTCAGGCAAGAGGAAGTCTGAAAACACACAAATACAGAGAAGGACCATCTCTACAAGTTATTCTGCTCCCAAAGTTGCGTAGATACTGATCAAACTGCCTATATGGATAATAGCAATCTATAAATTGCCTAGTTAGTCTCAAGGGAGCAATCTTCTCCAGTCCTGTCTTGGTGAATTGGTACAGAGAAGTCATTTTGGTATCAACATATGTCTCATGAGAACAGATATTTATTTCCAGAATTAGAAGTCAAGCAAGGTACTGTTGTGGATTTGGGTACATTTCCTCAATAGTATGAGAAATGAAAACTTGCTTATTATTGAAAACATTAATAGGACCATCAGGTAGAAGAGTCCTTGCTAAAAATTACAGCATGTCTACTGTACTCAGTGAATGATTTGCAGCCAGAAACCACTGTGTGAGACTCTGCACTATCCAGCTCTGCAGGTTTCGTAGTAGCAGGAAGATGCTCTTACCTGTCACACCTCTAGCTCTTATCTAAAATAGGTTAAGGCTGTGTGTGACAGCAATGAGAAACTGCTGCTTATAAAGAAAATAATAATAATAATAAAATAGAGAAATAAAATGGGTCTAATTCATTAAAATAGAGCAGCTTTGCAGCAGAAGGTTATGTTAGCAATGAGACTGAATTAATTTACTGGCCATAAGGAGCAGATAACTGGATTTAGCAAAGAATATTCCTGACAAGCAGGAATACAGCATCCACAAATAAATATGACTGCTCCAAATATATCTCAATTTCAGGTTAATTACATAACTTACATTTTAAGCAAGAAAGTCTAATGGAAACAAATTAAAATTATGTTTACTTGGTAGAAAAAAAATGAATTAAATGGTTTACCATTTGGCAAAATATTATCTGTAATCAATGTGAGATTCCTTTCAAACTCATTCACCACTTCTCCCCTAAATGAGCACAAGATAAAAGAAAGGTGGGAGTTTATATTTTTAACTATTATTTTTATTACTTTTTAATTTAAATAATAATAATTAATATTTATTAATCACCAAATAATAAGAACTTATTATATATTTTCAGATTTTTATAACATAAAATCAATACAGCACTTGAATTTCCATTATCTTCAGGTCTAAATTATTCTATAATATAGCTCATAGGTAAATGGATTCAACTCCAGAGGCAGACACATTTCAGTGTTGTGCAAACTTTAGAAAGGATGCATTGTTTTGTGGACAATATTCTCATTTGTGACTCAAGAAAAGTAAGGTTACTTTACTTCTGTGTATCAAATATCTCAATTTAAGTATAGGGATAAAAAATCTATTTCTATATATATATAAAACAATAAAAATAATTACAAATAAAAGATTTCCATACTCATCAGGATTTTTTTTTTTTTCAGGGAGTCACTGGATGAAAATGTATGTAAATACTTCAGTTAGAAGCATTCAGAGAAATAAAACATTCTATTTTAAAACTTGTAATGAGAAGTAAAGCTGTATTGCAACAAGTATGTTTTAGCACCATCTAGCTATCTTATTAGGTAAGTCACTAGCTGTGTACCACTGATGAAATCTGATCCTATTCTAAGGGGAAAAAATATATAATTAACACTTTAAAAAAAAAAAAAAAATCTGAAATTAGTTACAGAAATCACTTATGAGCTTATGAGAGTGACTTTTGTTATTAAAATGTCTTCAAATATTTATATATTTGCAAATGGCAAACATTAAAATATATTAGTCTTCAGATTAGTGTCTGTGTCTTGGTGCAGGGGGAAGGATGGCAGTGTCAGTGGCTTGTCTCTCAGAGCTGTAAAGATTCCATAGATATGAATGAAATAAAATAGTTTTAACTGCAAAGCAGCGTGGCAGCTCAAGCCATGACATTGTTTCAGCTAGCACAGTGTGTGCCTTTAGAGTGTGGTCTCTGATCCCTGCAAGATCTTTGAAGTTACTTATTAGTATCCTTTGGTATGACTTTGTTTTGATTGAAACCTCCCTGAGAGGGCATGGTGGGGAGGAAGAGGGAAGTGTTACCACTCTGTTACAGCAAGTGGGTATGAGGAGTGGTTTTCCTATGAAGTCCCTGTCTGTTAACTGTAATTTCCATATAAATTATGGGGTTTGAAAACATTGCCAATATGTAGATGCAATGTCTAAGATCAGTGCCTGTAAATGTCGTCTATCTGACACTATCAGAGCATTTTTAGAAATAATAATAATAATAAAATCATAAGATGAACAGCAGTTATTCACATTGAACACAGTGTCACCAGACACCTGGGGCAGAGACAGGTCCCATTCTAGAGTATAGAAATCATCCATCAGTGCTGTCAGTGGATTGGTGCACAGGCTGCTTGTGTGTAGTGCAGACTTTTTGAGGAAAGAGGGAACTTAAGGTGAACAATCATTAATCTGATTGGTTTCAAATGGCAATCACATGTAAAAAGTAGTAGAGCTAACGAGAGTTAGCAGGTGAATGAAGCTGGCTTACACAAATACTGCCTGCTGTGCATGTACTTCTGTGGAGTTTCTATGCTGATTTGGGAGTTATGGTGTTAATAGATTTGGGTCCTGATCAAAAACCCACTGTGTACAGCAGGAGTTTCCAGAGACTCAGATAATCTGGGCTGCCTTCTATCATTCATTCAGTTGTTTCCCAAGCAGTTATTCTAATTTAATAATTGAAATTGCATGTTCAGTACTGGGAACTGACTACAAAACAGCTTTGAGGTATTTCTTCTGAAACATAACGTTGGATTTATGAACAGTTGCAAAATAGGTCACTTGCTTCAAACATATGCCATTGGAATACTTGTTACCCATGAATAAATACATTTTAAAATTATTGTTATTATTATTATTATTATTATTTAAACATTCTATGAAATAGCAGTTATAACCTAGTCCTTGTCTATTACACTCATCAACAGTATGTGGTGACAAAACAGCAATAAGTGAGATACTATGGAGCCTTCAGTGCTGAATGAGAACTTTGAAACTTACATCCTGTTACATCACTCAACACAGAAGCATTTTATACAGCTCTGAGCTTCATCTGTTCAGGTGAATAACTGTGCAAAACAAAAGCACCAAAAATATGTAAATATCCATATTCTTTCTTAATAAGCAAAGACAGGAAACTCTCAGCCATAACTATAATGTTAACTTGGATCTGAGTCCATCAGTATTTCTACAGTTATTTCTTTATGATCATGTATTTTATTTCAAGAGAAACATGTTTTTGTTAGGATTTCTTGGATAGGATTTCTTTGTTTGTTTATTTGGATGTGATTTTGGTTGCCTTTTATTCTCATTCCTCATTTAATCCACCAAATATTTGTGGCTATGCTGAGTCCTTGTTCATTGATCCAGGACAATTCCTATGGTGCAGTTTTCTGACTGTAGGTTGTTTCAGTTGCAGGGTCACTGTAGCAACTTTGGATATTTCCTTGAATTTAGCTGTGATTTGGGTGTTAGCTTCATCCAAACACCATGAATGGGGATGAATGCATTTAAATTACCCTAGACTTGTTCTGAATGTAAATTATATTTATTTTAAATGTGCCTTGAGTATCTTCTAAGGTGGCACAATTCTGTTTTGTCCTTTAAAAAAACTTGATACAAATATCATTATATTGCCCAGAGAAACTGTGGTTTAGTTATTTCACAAGAGTTGAGCCTTGTTTCCTTGAGGCTATTGTCCATTTGTCCTTTAGACAAAATAATTTCCATTCTTCATAGAGGCACAGAATAGTTGAGGTTGGAAGGGACCTCTGGTCATCTAGTCCAATTCCTTTGCTCAATCAGGGACAACCAGAGCAGATTGCCCAGGAACACGCCCAGGTGTATTTTGAAGATCTCCAAGAAATGAGACTCCACAGCCTCTCTGGGCAACCTGTGCCATCACCTGTAGACTACAGAAGTGTTTCCTGATACAGACAGGACAGAACATTTTGTGTCCCAATTACCTCTTCCTGTGGCACTGGCTACCACTGAAAAGAGCTTGGCTCCATCTTATTTTCACCCTTCCTGTAGGTATTTGTAACCATTGATAACTGCCCCCAGCTCTCTCAGCCTTTCTTCATAAGAGAGGTGCTCCAGTCCCTTGATCATCATGGTGGCCAGCCCTCCATGGGGCCAAATTCCTTCATGGAATCTAGTGGCCATATAGTATTTTCGTTTGTGTCAGCTCCAACTACAACAACCTCAATGTGCTTGTTTCTCTCTAAAAGCTGTGTCTAAAAGAAAACCCAGCCCCACAGAGTCCTTCTAATTTCTTGAGCTGAGATCTTTAAATGTGAAAGCTTTTGAGTATCTTAGCTGGAAAATACAGAATAAGTGGGTCAGCTAAACATGAACTCCATCATTTGTATTATGTTAAATACAAATGGAGGGATCTAGTTTTGAAGAGTACTTTGCTTGCTGTATATGTGAAGTGTGTTTTAATAATTTCCTCTCTGTAGATACTGTTATTGAAGTAGGTTCACCGCTGTCAGGATTATTATAGGATTATAGATACTCAAAATGCATGTAATGTCAAATTCTTCAGCCACTAAAATGTTATGCCTGAGGCATTACAAGGCTCATTCATTTCAAATTTTGGTGATTCACATTGTTGCACTGCAGTTAACAGAATTTCACCACATTGTGTTGGAATTCTGTTACAGCAGCAGGATTCTGAGAGGAGATCTTACATTGTAAATTACCGTGATTTACTGAAGGTTACTGCATGATGAAAGAGGGCAGTGTACTTAACAGAGCACCTGTTAAGTAGATCAGAGAGCTACAGGGCATATCTTTCCTGGGCATTGAACCAAGAAATGACCAATATTTGTATAGAAAAAATATTATTTATATAATTGAAATATTCTCCCAACACTATAAGAAAGCTAGATAAATCTCATATCTAAATATGAGACAGTTTTCTTCTTTTGGGAATGGAAGAAAGGGCAAGACTGTAAGTGACAGATTGTCAAGCCAGCATTAACTTTTAAGTTCATGGCTTTTATAGGTTGAAGAAATTAATCTTTTGAAGTAACATTTGTGTTTATCATTCTCATGTTGTTAATCTGGTGCACAGGAAATCATTAAAGTAAACATTCATCTGGGTAATAACAGCAGAGAAAATATTTCATATAAAAGATCTTAAATGACCCAAACCCTACTATTTGAGCATGACATATATGCCACCTTCTATGTTCATCCATGTGGCCATAATAGTTTAATTTGGTATTAGATATTTAATTAGTTTTTATTTGTTCTGCATTCTGATATTCATAAAAGCTCTGCCTGAATTTGAGGAATCATAGGGTTTCCACATTGTTCAAGAATATAGCTTGCCAAGACACCTTAGGAAAGCGAGTGTTTTGCAGATAGATTTATTACTGAAGATTAAATAAAGAGTTAATGTACTTGTCTGCAATCTGGGGGAGGGGGGAGAGGGGGGTTTACTTCCTTATAAGAATATATGAATCACCTACTTAGTCGATGTACTAGCTGATCCAAGGTCCCCATGCTATCTCTTCTTTACAGTGTATCGTTGACAGCGAACATCAAGACTTTGAGAAAATGTATATTTTCTATAATATATAAATCTATAGATGCATATATAAATCTATAGATGCATCTAAATTTAATAGAGTTCACTGAAAAATAAAAGAACTATCACCATATGACCAGTATGACCATATGGACAAAACCTTTATAAAACCTTTAACACCTTTAATCCATTCTCAATTATTTCATCTGACACAAATAGAGGATATAATGGATGCATCAGCCTGCAAGGACTTTCAGAAAAATAGTCCCATACGCATATCGTAAAACTCCTTTATTTGAAAATTAGTCTTACTCATCTTTGTCTGCAGCAAACCCTGTCTCTTTGCTGTGACAAACTTGAGGAGATGTTGTAGACTAAGTCCTGAGCCTGGCAGGTGAGTTGTGCAAACCAGGGAAGAAATCCTACTTGATCCTCAAATCACACAGCTACTCTGACTAGTATCATCTAAAAAATTATCATGCCATGACCCAAAAGATATCTCAGTAGTGACAAGATGATCTCTGAACATCTGGAAAGAGCTTAAATATAGAGAGAGGATAAGTATGTGTACATACACATGTAGATATACACATACTATGTAAGTATATATTTGTGTATATATTCTTTCTTTATATATTTTATTTAAATATATCTATATATATGTGATATACACATTATTTTTAAGCACAATGAGCTTAGAAACAATATTTCCAAGTCATGTGTTTCATGGATATAAAATTATTTTTTTCTGCCGAGTATTTTATGCAAATAGCATTTCTACCAGTTGCAACCATTAATCAAATTGAGTTGTCAATGTAAAGGAGTCATATTTCATGTAAATATATCACTGCTTCTCCAACAGTTGCTGATGTCTGCTGATGCACAGCATGAGCTGTGCATGCTTACAGCTATCCGTATTTTCATGGCTTTTCACAGTGACCACATGGTCAGATGTCCCTGGCCTTCTATTTTCTTTCAGCATCATAAAGTCAGCTTCACCTCTAAGCTGCTCTGTGGGTGGGAGAGGTCCTGGGTCTTCCAGGAAAATAGCAGCATCATTGTAATGGTATTAAAGGAAACAAAAATTGTTTCCTTTGAGCAACAAATTATACCAGCATTAAGCAACAATTACTGTAATGAAAATTATTGAAGCAGCAAGGTATCAGACAAGCTGTGTACATCTGGTCTGTTCATCTGCTTCTTTTGAGAGTGCTTCAGAGACAGACTAGCATGGTGTTTTTTGTCATATTTTACTAGAAAGAAAGCAGAGAATGTTGTTCTCCCTCATAAGGTTCAATTTTACCCTCTTGAAGGAGAAAACTCACGAAGTGTAAACACAGCCTTGTTTTTCTGTAAGTACAGGCTAAGCAGCTTCATGTTGTAATTGCAGCAGATGTAAGTAAGGTTAGACTGAGAAATTCTAGGTACTGCAAGAATAAGTCTTTAATCATTTAGTAGTTGAGAGTGTGTTAGAAAGTCTCATGCTGTTAAAAGATGCCATCTTGTAAATGAGATGTAAATTGGAGGTCCTGACTGTTTGTGATCATTAAAGATTATGTGAAGAATAGTGGTGATTAACTCTAATGTCCTGCCAAATTCTAGTGTGAATAATCTTTTTTTTTTTTTTTTTTTTTTTTTTTCCCCAAATGGAAAAAAATCCCTTAGAACCGCAGTCAGATTATTCATCATCCCTGTCCTAATGTTTGATAATGTAAATTGCTAGCTTTCACTCCCTAAATTAATGCAAGTTAGTAGCTATCAAGTCATATGAAAGCCTTGTTTCTGCAATCAACTGCCTAAACAAGCAGTTTGAAGCCTCTCTGCACAGGGATTTAGTATGTTACTCTGTGTCCAAACAAATTGCAAACAACACAAAGACTCTTAGCATGCTTCTATGCCATTGTTTCCACAATGGTTGAAGTCGGTTGGCAGTAGCTGAATTTGTACAAGGGCAGATTAAATAGCATTTGCACAAATGCTTGTATCCAAGATGGTTAGGTGATTATTCCTTCAGGGGTAATACCCTTCCCTTCCCTTCCCTTCCCTTCCCTTCCCTTCCCTTCCCTTCCCTTCCCTTCCCTTCCCTTCCCTTCCCTTCCCTTCCCTTCCCTTCCCTTCCCTTCCCGTCCT
>CM021731.1:202869356-202905013 GCA_011075105.1 Heteronetta atricapilla | reverse complement strand
CCTTCCCTTCCCTTCCCTTCCCTTCCCTTCCCTTCCCTTCTTTTTTCACATCTCAGATTATGGAAAAAAAATATTATCAGTTTAGCTCAGTTTAGGAACTAGATTTTTTTATTATTGTTATTTTTATTTTTAAGTGTTAGTGATGAAAAAAAGAGAGGCTTATGTGTTCAGGGAAATGGTGAAGCCCCCACCCCTGTTGGTATTCAAGAGAAATGTGGATGTGGAACTAAGGGACATGGTTTCATGTTGGGACTCAGTATGGCAGGATGATGGTTGGACTTACTGATCTTGAAGTATTTTTTCCAAACTAAATGATTTTATGATTATCCATTCAGGTTTATTTTGCTTTAAATCTTCTAATGATATTCTCTTGTGCAAGACTTAGTAAAGTCTCAAAATTGAAATGTCAGTCTGTCAGTTGAGCCTGAATTTCTCTGAATCTCTGAATTTTCTAGTACTATTTTCCAGACTATTTAA
This sequence comes from Heteronetta atricapilla, assembly GCA_011075105.1. Classification (NCBI taxonomy): domain Eukaryota; kingdom Metazoa; phylum Chordata; class Aves; order Anseriformes; family Anatidae; genus Heteronetta; species Heteronetta atricapilla. Next base: position 202,904,536 of record CM021731.1, on the reverse strand, counting down.
AGGATATTCAAGGTTCAGATGTAATCTGTGTTCAAATTTGCCTAATTTAAACTATATGGAATATAATAACTAGGGAAAAAAATAGCAATAATAATAATAACAATAATAATAATTAAAAAAAAAAAAAAAAACTTGTCTGTTTACTATGGACTAAGCTATTACATACCTCAGTTGGCAATTTGAAGCAAAAAACATTAATGTGCAACAAATGCACAAGACTTATGATTCATGTATTCAAGCCTAGATATCACCATTTGCCAAAATAATATCCATCTGTCCTTTAGAATCTGTATGTTTTAATGCAGTTTTGATGTACTCTACTTCTTTTAGGAACTGTACTTCTTTTTTCTGTACTTCTTTTAGAAACACAGCTCATGTGACTTCAATAATTCCAGGGAAAGCGAAGGTCATCCATTTCCTGATACCTCATCTAAGTATTCTCACTACTAGAAAAAATGCATCTTTTAGCTATTGACCATAATTACAGTTTTGTCAGCAAGACTGAAAGACTTGTCACCTTTATTAGGTATCCTTTTTAGCACTAACACTGAGTGATGACTGATGCACTTCTCACATTAATAAGCCATACTCCTGAAATGTCACTTTTTAATTAGTTGTTTTCAATACTTGAAACACTTTTTTTTTTTTTTTTTTTTTTTTTTTTTTTTTAATGGCTCTCCTTTGATTTCTTCATAACACTAATGTATTCATCTTCCAGAGAGGATGCTGGCCCAAGATTCAGCATACTTGTAGGTGGTCTTATGACTGTTCTTCAGAGGCAAAGTTTAAATTTTTAAGTTTTACTTTTTTTGTTTGTTTTGTTTTGTTTTGTTTTTCCCTCTGCTATTTACTACCTAAGTTGAATATGGAAGTGATTGTTTGTGGTGAGATCTACAGTATCCGGCTTTCAAGCTGGAGACCTTCCCCCTCTTTGTCCTGTTCAGTGCAAGATAAGATCCTTTCTGATAACTCTAGAATAGTCTTAATTCTTCTACTCTGTCCAAGCCTAGAATGTGGAGAAAGATACTACAGACTACAGACTACAATGTGCAGCTCATGAACAGGAGCTGCACACCCAAAATTGGAGTGGGCAGCCTTTAAAGAGGAAACTCCTGTAGACTTGTCTAGAGTCCAGTATTAATAAATCAAACCAAAGAGGTTTCAGGTAGAAGACAGCCAGCAGTTCACTCACAGTGCTGCCTACACTTTAACAATGGGAAAATATGAGTATTTTTACTTGCACCAAATTATTTTAGGATTACTACCCAGAGGTGAAAAAGAAATGAAGGACAAGTGTGGTGTCTCCTTTCTGTGAGGGACAGTTGTCTTTGGCAAGGGTTTTTAGAAATAACATGTCAACAAGTTGTCATCAAGACAGGAGTTTTACCACTGAGTACAACGGAAACACCAATCTGAACCAAGTTTATGCACAAGAAAACAGCCCCATTTCAGGCTGAACATGCTTTATTCTGCCTTAATGTATATAAGGCACTCCACCTAAAGTTCTGCACACAGTTCTGCGCCCGCCCCCCCCCACACCCAGTACCAGAGAGACCAAAACATGCTGGAAAAAGTCCAATGTAGAACCACAGAGATGATGAAGAAACTAGGGCACCTCTCCTGTGAGAAAAAGTGAAGAGAACTGGGACTGTTAAATCTGGAGAAGAGGAGACTCAGAGAGATCATATCAATGTCTATAAATACATAAAGGGAGATTGCAAAGGGAGTGGAGTCAGGGTCTGCTTAGTGGTGCCCAGAGCCTAGACAAAAGTCAGTGGACACAAACTGGAACAGAAGAGGGTAATCCAAACATTAGGAAGCACTTCTGCGCTATGCAGGTGATGGATAACAGGTTCAGGTTGCCCAGAGAGGCTGTGGAGTTTCCTCTTTGGAGATCTTCAAAAGCCACCTGGATGTGGTCCTGGACAATGTTCTCTGGGTGTTCCTTCTTGAGCAAAGGGTTTAGACCAAATGGACCCAGATGTCCCTTGAACCATTCTGTGAACATTCTCTGTTTCTTGATTTGCTGTGTCTGATCCTAATGGAGGGAGCTGGGGGAGTGCAAATGTACTACAGACCCGTGCAAGTCAGCCTTTTGCAGAAATTTATTTTTAGTCAGCAATTTTGTAAAGTCCTTAGTGGACATTGAAAAGTTGCATAGACACATAAAATAGCATTCAGAGAATTTTGTTACCATATGTATTATCTCTCCCTGCAAAAAAGTACCTTTCAGTGTACAGACTGCTCACTTTGACTGATACCATTTATGTTCTTCCTTCTGCAATTCATGAAATGGACCTTGAATCTCTCTGGATGGAGGACAAAAGGAAAAAGAAAAGCTTTGTCTCTTTGGGTGGAAAAGTTATTTACTACTAAGCGTGGGAGCTGTAAGGCAGCACTTTGAATTACAACGTTAATACCTGGATATTCATGCAGAGCTTTCAAAAAAAAAGTTTGATGGTCTAGCATGACCTTGGTTTTCCACACCCATCATTTTCCATTCCATGCTTACAGAGTTCGTATTTCTGTCCCAGAGCTGTGCTTCTTCTCACCTTTGGAGGCAGAGGAGCTGCCTGAAGCAATAACAACCTAGGTACACAGCTGTGGGGTAAATTGCACTGCTTGTTACCAGATTGGATCAAATATAAAATGCATAGTACTTCAGTTATCCTTAATTAAAATAAGCAGTATGTGCGCTCTGTTCCAGATGAGACAACCTGATGAAAAAAAAAACAGCAGGTAATCATTATAAAGCAGGTAAATAAGGCATTGCTGGAGCTGTGAAGAAACTAGCAGAAACTCTTAGGGATAATATATTAGCATTAGGGAATCGAGAAAGAGGAAAATACAAAGCGATGTTCATTCTCTAATTTACCTTCAGGAGCTAATTAGTAAGATGGAACTTTTTTTTTTTTTTCCTTTTTTTTCTTTTTTTTTTTCTTCTTCCCTTTTTTACCTTTCATATAGACATAAATGTTCAAATATGTGTCAAGAATTTAAAAATCTGGAGTTAAAAGTCAGAACTGTAATCAATATATAAGTAGCAATCCAGATATAAAGCAACCTAGTGACAATAGAAAAAAAATAAACCAAACACCAACTATAGTAATTCAGAATTGTTTCATATTTCCTGATAAGCAAAGTGAGCAAGTCTTGAAAAAAACAGGTTGTATTGTATGGTCAAAGTCCTGCTGATGGCCAGTTACAAGTGGTGTTCCTCAGGGGCTGATGCTGGTCACAATCAATGACCTAGGCCACAGGACAGAAAACAATCTCAGCAAGCTGATGAGAAACATCACATTGGGGAGTGGAGTGGAAGGCAAGAATTCTCTTCAGAGGGATTTTGACAAGCTTTAGGAATGGGCTTACAGAAACCTCATGAGATATAACAAAAAAGAAATGCAAAGTTCTGTACCTGGGATGGAGTTAACTCTCTGCAATGATACAGGCTGGGGGACAAGTGGCTAGAAAGCAGCTTGACCAAGAAGTTCCATGGATTCTGGTAGACTGATATTGAATACAAGTCAAACTGGGCCATTGTGGTGATTAAGGTTAAGTCCATACTGGTCTGTACTAACAAAAGTACAGCTAGGTGGTTGCAGGAAATATTGCTTTATTTCTATTTTATTCTTGTGATGCTGCATTCAGAGTACCACGCAGTCTGGGGCTTCCTAGAAAAATAAATAGATAGACAAAGTGGTACAAGTGCAGATGGCTAGAGGGCTGGAGTACGTAATGTAAGAGGGATGGCTGAGGTGTGTGGCTTTTTGTTCATTGTGAAAAACAGATTATGAAGGTGGGAGTTTTATCTCCTAATATCTAAGGGGGAAGGGGCCAGAGAGAGAAAACAGAACCAGACTGTGAGACAGGTACAGTGAATGATGGATAAGAAACAATAGGCACAAATTACATCAAGGGAAACTCTGATTAAAAATAAGAAAAGAAGAATTGACCAAAGAGTCTGTGTATCTCCAACTGTAGAAATTATTTTGAACTGAAATAGTAAAGGCCTTAAGCAACTCTATCTAACACTGAAGTTCAACCTGCTTTGAGCAAGGGTTGGACAACTGCCATCAAAGATTTTTACCAACCTAAGTTAGACTGATATTCCAACTATTTCAGATACACTTAGTTCAAGGAGAACTTCCAAAATTGTGAAATAAAAGCTTTGTTACTGCTTTTGCCATCGGTATTAAAATTGGATATGCAAATACTGCTGTAAGCTATGAAATAAACAGGTACATGTCATCAGCAATAAAAAAAAACAGTCCCATCCTGACATTTTAGATATCTTGTTGTTTTTCTTTGAGCAAGTGAATACAAGAACACATGATTACCTAGACTATAATAGTTGAAGAGCAAAGCTATGAAATATAGCTCACATTTTGAGTGGGACTCTGTAAACTTTTTAATCTGATCTTGTTTAATTCTCTTTTTTTTTGGAAAATCTCAGGAGATAGGAAAGGTATAAATCAGAATACTGAGGGTATATACACATACTATGAGATAATGTCAATGATCTTGGAATTATTGTCAATAACTAAGGTTTTAGTTGGTTCAAAGATTTTCAAGATCATAGCAATTATCATAAACAAAAGTAAGAAAATAAACCAGAGAATAAATTTTGTCAATTTTATTAACAAATAAAATATAAGATATTGAAAATAACAATATCTTGAATATTGTATGTCATTCTAAGCTCTAAATTTTGGGCCTCCAATTAAAAAACACTACAGAAGAAACAGAAAAAAAAAAAAAAAAGGAGAAAATAGTTTTTTATGAGAATAAAAAACACAGTTCTTAAACTTGAAAAAAAAATAAGTCAGGATAAAATAAAAACATAATAATACATTATTACTAATCACAAAAAGGTAAAGGCCTTTTGTACCTAGATTGATTCAGGAAGTCAAGAATATAACAGGTTCAAAATATAATTCCAGAAAACTATGGGCAATAGGTCTATGAAAGACAATTTTTCTTATTTTCTCTAAGCACCTACTAATGCCCAGACCTGGGTTACATGTTTTTGGTATGACTCAGGATACTGTTATAGTGGGAAACACATGTCAGTGCAGAGGCATAATGTAGAAAAAGAAGAGAAGAAAAGATTTGCATAGTAATCACAGAATCACAGAACTGTAGGGGCTGGAAGGGACCTCGAAAGATCATCGGGTCCAACCACCCTGCAAAGCAGGTTCCTCAGAGCAGGCTGCCCAGGTAGGTGTCCAGACGGGCCTTGAATATCTCCAGAGAAGATATTCTTGAATATCTTCCAGAGAAGACTCCACAACCACTCTAGGCAGCCTGTTCCAGTGCTCCGTCACCCTCACCGTGAAGAAGTTCTTTCGCATGTCGGCGCGGAACTTCCTGTGTTCTGTCTTGTGGCCATTGCCCCTTGTTCTATCGCCACAAACGACTGCGAAGAGGTTGGCTACATTCTTCTGTCTCCCACGCCTCAGGTATTTACAGACAGATCCCCTTTCAGTCTTCTTTTCTCCAGGCTGAACAGACCTAGGTCTCTCAGCCTGTCCTCATAGGAAAGATGCTCCATGCCCTGTATCATCTTTGTGGCCCTCTGCTGCACTCTTTTCCAGGAGATCCCTGTCTTTTTTGTACTGGGGAGCCCAGAAAATGGGTAATGGAAGAAATGTGTATGCATGTGCAGCAAACTGACAAGGGGAACATGAAGTTAGAGAGCAGCAGCAAGAAAGAAAGACAAGGGAAGCAATAAGGAAGAAAGCACTGTTTAGCAAGATTAAGGAAACTGTTAAATATAATGAAGTGTTGGGCTTCAAAGGAGTTGGGCTTGTGATCTGGGTAGTGTAACCCTAACCAGAGGGTCTAGAGCAAAGGCTAAAGACTACAAAGATTACAAAGATTACATTTGCATTTGTCTTCATTAGGACTGTAGCAAAGCACAGATGGCTCAAAATGTTCTAGGTCTGGCTTTCCCTCAAGTGATCTTTGGTTGAGATCTTTTTATGAATTAGACTGACATGTGTTAAAACCTCTGTTCTCTAAAGTAGACCCATGGTGCTAGATAGAAAAGGTCTGTGTCTCTACCATGTAGTCCTAACTGTTTCCCGCCTCATGTCTGTTAATACCGCCATACTTTGATGTTGGCTTAGCCTTGATCATATAGTTCAGTAAAATGACTGTCACTATAATGACGTGCCTCCAGTTTCTACAGTGCACTTGTCTCTAAATGTACAATCAGTATATATCACATTCCAGCACCTCTTTCTTGCCTTCAGAGTTGTAACTTATATATATTTTCCTTATATATTCATCACAATCGTCTCTTCATTGCTTCTTTTTTTCTTTGCTAGTTACACTCTGGTGTCCATAAAGTGAGTGTTCTCAGCACTAAAGTTCATTCATTTATTAACATGGACTCCAGAAATTAATTTCCATCACCCTGTATGAATAGTTAAAGTCATTATAGCATCTGTTAAAAACCCTAATTGTTCTTGTTTCCAGTTAAAGTCTGGACCACATGGAGCTTTTTACTGAAGAGCTTTATTCTATACTTTTACAAGAGAAATCTTTGAAAGCTGTCACTGACTTTGTTTCTCCTCATCCCCATCAGTGGCTCAGCAATACACAACAGTAGGTTTTCTCCGCACCAGCTGTTTGGGGACTTACAAAAGCGGGTAAGCCAGACTGCTCACATATGTTTCAGAGTTGATTCCTTCCTATTTAACCTCTCAGCTAGAAAATTAGTAAACACAGCTTCATCCTTTAAGTTGCCAAGCACTTTACATTTTGGATCAACAGTTGCAAGGTCTTTGAGTGTTGTAACATTTGTTTCCTTGGCATCTCTTTTACATATGTGACTATTTGTAGCAGTTAAATTATCAATGCATTCTCAAAAACATGCATGTGCCTAATTTATTGCAGTGCCAAAAATAGTGTTTGAGGAAAAATATTTTGGAATTTTTTAGCAAGTTGTGTTAATGTTGGACAGAGATTATGGTACTTCCTGGGGAGTTGCATTGCTGTTGAAGGCTAATATCTGAAATTTTCCCTTCAATAATATTTGTAAAAGATACAGCCTTTAGTTGTTGAACTGATGGCTGTCATTTATTTCAGTCAAACTATAATGCTATTACAATTGAACTATAAGTGGATACTTGATTTTTGTCTCAACTTGTCTTTGAAATTTTGTAACATCTCTCTTTTTTTTCTTTTTGAAATATTTACCATTTTATTTTATTTTATTTTATTTTATTGGTCTAATTTTTATCAGGTTATATAACAGTTTTGTACATCTATCATTTCTTGGTGCAAAATTGCTAAATTATTGGGAAACTGGGATATCATTGTCTGGTTTTCCTTTTTAATAGAAATTCCAATGTGTCCAAATGAAATCTTTGAAGAAAGTATTTATCCAAAAAGCTAAAATTGGAGTTGGAAATCATTGTTTTTTGTTTGTTTGTTTGTTTTGTTGTTGTTTTGTTTTGTTTTGTTTTTATCAGTGTTTTATAAAGGAAAAATTTGCAGTAAAGCATTCCCAACCATCTTCTACAAGGAATCATAGAATGACTGAGTTTTGAAGGGACCTTTAAGATCACCTAACTCCAACCACCCTGCCATTGGCAGGGATGCCATCCACTAGATCAGGTTGGTCAAGGCCCCATCCAGCCTGGCCTTGAACACCTCCAGTGATGGGGCATCCACAGCTTCTCTGGGCAACCTGTGCCAGGGCCTCACTACACTTACTGTGAAGAATTTCTTCCTAATGTCTAGTCTAAATCTGTCCTCTTTGAATTTAACACCATTTCCCCTTCTCCTATCATTATCTACCTTAGTAAAGAGTCCCTCTCCTTTTTTTATTTTTTTTTTATTTTTTTAATTATTTTTTAAATAAGACTCCTTGAATTATTGAAAGGCTGCAATGAGGTCTCACTGGAGCGTTCTCTTCTCCAGGCTGAACATGCCCAGTTCTCTTATCCTTTCTTCACAGGAGAGGTGCTCCAGACCTCTGATCATCTTTGTAGCCCTCTGTACTCATTCTAACAGGTCCACATTCTTCTTGTGCTGGGTGCTCCAGGCCTGGACACCATACTCCAGGTGGGACCTCACAAGGACAGAGTAGAGAGGGACAATCACTTTCCTCCACCTTCTGATCATATCTTTTTAGATGCAGCTCATGAGGTAGGTGGCCTTCCAGGTTGCAAGCACACGCTGCTGGCTTGTGTCAAGCTTTTTGTCCACCAGAGCCCCCAAGTTCTTCTCTGCAGGGCTGCTCTCAATGAGCTCTTCTCCCAGTCTGTACTCCTGTCTGGGATTGCCTTGACCTAGATGCAATACCTTTCACTTTAACTTGTTGAACCTCATGCAGTTCACATGGGCCCACTACTCCAGCTTGTCCAGCTCCCTTTGGATGGCATCTCTTCCTTTTTTGGTATCAACCACACCACTCCGCTCAGTGTCATCTACAAACTTGCTGAGGGTGCACTCAATCCCATCGTCGATGTCATTAATGAAGGTATTGAAAAGCATTGGTCCCAGGACAGACTCCTGAGGGACACCACTCGTCACCAGTCTCCACCTGGACATAGAACTCATAGGACTCTTTGGGTGTGGCCACTGAGACAATTCCTTATCCACCAGCTGGTTCATTATTCAAATCCATATCTTTCCAATTTAGAGATTATGGTATTGTGTGGGACCGTGTCAAAGTCATTACAGAAGTCCAAGTAGATGACATCAGTCAGTCCTCCATTGTCAACTGATGCAGTCACTCCATCACAGAAGGTCACCAGATTGGTCAGGCATAATTTGCCCTTGGTGAAGCCATGCTGGCTGTCCCAGATCACCTTCTTATCCTGCATGTGCCTTAACATTGCCTTCAGGAACTCGGCAAAGAAATATTACATGGTTGAATAGAACCCAAAATACCATAATTTCTAAGTCAAATGGCAATTCCGTCCTAAGTACAAGTTATCAAAAAACATAAGCGAATAAGTACCGCTGGAGGACTTATCTTAAAAAAGTGTTCAATATTATCATTAAGGAAGCTTTTTATGGTGTCTGCTGGATATGAGTCTGCTGGTAGAATGTGGGATAAGATCCTACCAAAAAAAAAAAAAAAAAGTGTTATAGAAAAAAAACGTGTCATATTGCAGTTTGTCTCAGCATCACAAAGACTGGAAAGCTATTTGCACAGCTAATCAACTGACATCACCAGTCTTCAATATGTTGCAGTGTTTCCCATCTTTCAGAAAGATAGCTGGAGAATATGTGTTCCTCCAAAAGCAGCATATATATATATAAATAAATCATCAAATATACTTTCTGTGGTGGAAATTTGGAAAGCCACCTCAGAGCCTGTACAATTCATAAGGCCGATTAAACACTCTTAAAGACTTAAGTGGAATTTAAAAAGCTCATAGGCCTTGTGAGTGAGTTTTGCAATTAAAGAGCCAATTATGAACTCAGTACTGTTCCCATCGAAGTCATTGGCAATGCTGGCATTCCTGTTACTTAACATTGCTTTTTAACTTAGTAATTTAAACAATTAACTGCCAAGTTACCTAGGGAAAATAAATATAATTAAAATGGTACAGCTTTTCATTATTGTTGTCTGCACAAATTAATAATTTTAAAGAATTTATCTAGCAAGGGAAGAATGGTTGGCTTAGAAAATAGTAAAATGAGGCCATTATTTTTCTAATTTATAATGCTATTATTAGGAACAAGAAGAGTAAAAAAAATCTTTTTAAGATGAAGTACTAATTCTCTAATGAGTTAAAAGAGATAGATATGAAATTGTAGATATTTTAGGCATTAATGAAAAATAGAGATAGCTTAGATAGTAAGATACTGGAAATTAATCTTATATATGTTTTTTAATTATTTGCCACATAGGTGGATTGCTAATTCTTCACCCAAGGAAAATAGCCCTTTGAAGTGAAATACTTCACAGGCTGATTGCTATCAACATGTAGTGTAGCATATTTTAAGCAGATGTTTAATAATCAATTATTTAAATCTCCTAAATTACACAGAACAACAAGGTAAAATTTACAGGTCATTTAATATATTTCAATAACTTGCTTGATAATAACAAATAAACCTTCACAAAAAACACTACTTCTAGAAGGAAAAAATGCTGTTAACTTGCATCCAAAAAAACATGCATCAAAGGTTTCTCAGGGAAATATAAGATTATGAATAAGATTCCTAACTAAAACCCAGGGCGCCACCTTATGCATATACATGTATATATATACAAATATATATAACTCATTACTACTGACTAGTGGAAAAGATTGGAAAATTAGCTGACCAATTCTTTGATTTGGCCCATCAAGCTCATGCACAAGAAAAGTCCATGCTCTTCTGATTATTAAGGTTTACAAAATAATTTGGTATAGAAAAAAATAGCCCATAACACTGAAGTTAATGATAGAGTATGCACAAGGATATAACACTGTGTTTAAATACACAGTTTGGTAGCTTGGGAGTGGCTTATGGGTTAGGTTAGAGGGAAAAAATAAAATAAAATAAAATAAAATGAAATAAAATAATAATAATAAAAAGTAAGTGATGTAATTGGCTTCATCACATCCAATTACGTCATTTTGTTCAACATTGTTTTTTTTTCTTGTCTGGACTCCTACCCAGGCAACCTGCTATAGGCAATCTGCTTTGGCAGGGGGGTTGGACCTGATGATCTCCTGAGGTCCCTTTCAACCTACAGAATTCTGTGATTCTGTGAAAAAAAAAAAAAAAAGCAAGCAAACAAGTGTTTATTGTTGGAAGTAATATCCCCCCATGGTGTACTTACATTTGTTGTGTGGTTGAACTAACCATTAACTATTAACTAAAAGTTCAAACTGAAAAATAACTTGAGTATTTAGTAGTCATATTTGGTCTATTTCTTTATATATATCTGTTTATTGTTGAATTGGATTTTTTGAGTTGCAATTAGAAATTGTACATTGTCTGTATATTATGAAATAATTCCATAGTATATCCTGAAATTTTGCACATATTTTCTCAGTGTTTATCACAGAGGAGTCATAGGCATAGTGACTGAGAAAAAGAAATAATTACTGTCCCTCTTCTATGGCTGAGGAACTAAGGTCCTGAAAGATTTATGGGCACCCAGCTACTTAGAAAATATGGAGCTAAATGAAACGCACACACACTGAATGTGTGTGTGCATTAAACAAATCTGTTTAATAAACCCTACTTCTGTGCTTTAGCAATGGGAACTTAGTTCAATATTTTGATGTGTCTTGACCTTTATGCAAATTGGCTCATTTTTTGTGTGCATATATCTGCAGGGGAAATGACTGATGGCTGACGCTGGACTGGTAGCAAGTGACTATTGCTGCTCTTTCTGCATACAGAAATCTCTGGACTGACTAGAAAAGAAAGTTAAACTGGCTTTCTGCTTTTCAGAAATCTGAAAGCATGAGATGTAGATAATCCTGGCTGGTTTTTAATTGAATATTCCTGATTTAGTTGCAAGGAGAATCAGATTTAATATTCTGTATTCTTAATGGAAATCATGGATTTTTGTGAGCCTGTGTAATCTTCCCTGATACAAATTTCCTACTTAATAGCTGGAGCTAAGTTTTATTTATTGTTTCTGCTTGGCCACAAGGTATTTCCTAGTCTTGTATCTGTTGAAGAAAGTCAACATCTATCAAATATCTAAGTAAGTTTATTAAATTTAGAATCCTGATTATCACTTTGGAAAATTGTGCACCAGTGCAGTTGGTTTTAACCGGTAATCAGAGAGCCCTTTTAATTAGCTATAAGTACTGCTTTTCAAAGCATATTACTCCTGTACCCAAGGTCATTTAAACTGTAATTTCTTGAGTGGCATAAATCAGGAGCATACAATTAAAAAAGAAAAACAAGCTGAATCTATAATCAAAAGTAACATTCAGCAACTTATGCTGGCTTCTTTATCCATTAATTAAGGGAGGTTTTCTGTTGAATTATAACACAAGTTGGTTTTTTCTAGATGGTTCATTAAAGGCCAGATTTTATTACATATTACATGCTTTATGCTTTTCACACAAACTTATTATATCGCTCAGAGAAGGTGATCTTTTAAAGCACATTAGACTAATGTTCCTGAAACTCCATCTAATGTAAGTTTTATTGAATTGCTGTAACTAAAAAGGTCACCTAATGATTTGTTCAGATAATGGATTTAGTGAAAGGAAAACAAAATGAATGGGTTATTGTAGTAACTCTGACCTTGAGATACATTTATAGTTACTAAGATTTATGAATTTAACTACAAATGAAGAAACTGAAAAAATACTTGTAAGTAATACTACTGCCAGTTTTTAACAGGGCATGTAATGCAAAACAAATGAAGAAAATATTTGTTCGTCTTGTGAGGTGTATTGCATACAGTAATAGGTAATGCTCAGGAGCAGCTTGGCAACATATTCTTTTTAAGGTCACTGTAGAAATTTGCCAAAAAAATCATATCTTGTGAAGCAGATTCTTGTTCAGATATCTGGTCCTGACTTTCTGGCTCTCTCGCTCTTGTTCTCTCCATTAAATTGTGGACATCCCTACTGAGCATAGGGACTAAGATAAACATACGTGAAGATTGTAAAGTGCTCAAACAATACAGTCATGGGGCAGCATAATAATAATAATACAAAAGGTAACTTGCTCTGTTTCATTGTGAAGGCTGGTGAGTCTCTTAATTCCCTCATTGTCCATTCTTGCAAAATGTAGATAATGCAGCTCTCTCTGAGTTTTGTCTTGCATATCTATATAAAGGCTCTTCAGTGAGAGAAGCATCTGTGACCAAAAAAAAACAAAACAAAACAAACAAAAAAAAACAGTGTATTGCTGTTCTCAAATGTGATCCCTGGACTCTATGCATGAATACGGTGACTAATCAATAAGTAAATACATTAATATCAAAATATCAAAATATAAGCTATTGACTTTACATAAAAGAAGATTGTTTTAAAAGCTTTTTATTTATTTATTTATTTATTTATTTTTAACCTAAACCTGAATGGAAGGATATAATAGTGAGTACAAAGAGATAAGAAAGCTTTCCCACTCTTTCTGCTTATAATGGTTTAGAAATCTCATAAGAATTCTCCTTCGTGTTTCTTTTCTATAGGAACTGCTGCTATAAAAAGTTTTCATATTCTTAAGAGTAGAATTATGAAAGAGAAATTTTGAATAACTGAAAAAATACTCCCCCAAATAACTTTAAATATTAAGTAGGAAAATCATCAACCTTTCTGTAGTCCCATTTTTGTTATGTTTATGAAACTGTAAAGTTACTTGCACTCTTTACACCAAAGTTTTGTTCTACTGGTAGTACAGCATAGTTGAGATACAAAAAGGAAACAATGGACGGATGAAACTGGGCAAGATAGAATGGGAATTAAGTTGTATGCGTTGTCATGTAACTGACAGAAGGTACTAGAAACTAAACACCTCAAGATAGGTGATAATTTCTCTCAGTTTTTAAATCAAGAATGGGTGCCTTTCTGGTATAATGATTTAGTTAAATGCAAGTTATGGGGCACTGGGTGGAACTGGGATTTTGATGGCAAGATTTAATGGTTCCTTTCAGACTTAAAATTTGTGAATCCTTTAGTACAGTCATTTATTTTTTAAATATCTCCTAGAAAGACAGGATATGAAGTAGATACATTATTATGCTTTTACATTGATAAAGTAGGGGCCTTTCCTGAGCGAGGACAGTTAATCAGTGGTTTTGAACATATTTCATAGCTTACATTTTAAGCATTCAAACCTGGCTTTAACCTTGACATAGAAAATACATTTTTTTAAATGTAATTACTCTTTGTTAACCAAAAAGTAATAACTGAAGATCCAGAGGTAATGGGGGTATCAATTACAGCTAAAGAGAAAGAAACATCTCAGAGTGGTCATGGGGCTGCCGAAAGCTTCTTTCAACTAATTCTTAAAATTGTAGCACTAAAGATTGGCAAAAGCAGCCTGGCATTCTCACAACTTTTTCAGCTTCAAGCAGCTGTTTGGCAGATGGTACCCTTATCGGAAATTCACCATACACCTGTGCTTTTCCTGCTGAAAGCTCTTGCTGTCCTGACTTGGATGCTGTAATGGGGGAGAGCTGCATGGAGCTTGGTGTGTGGTCAGTCCTTAGAGACACCTTACAACGAAGGAATTTCTTTAACAGATTGATTTTATTTATTCTTCAGATTCCTGCAGCGTGATGGCATCCCTGATTTCTTGCACACTGTTCCCACTAAGGAAGCAGGCTGCAGCATTTGTTTTTGTTCCCAGCTGTTCTAGGATATATGTAATTTTCTACTGGCACTGAGCTTGGTTGGCATCGCAGTGCTGCACATCAATAACAGTCCCCAGCTTACATACTGGAAAAGTTGAGCCAAGGAAGCAGTGAGCAGCACTTGGACTAATTTCCTTTGCTTCTCAAGAGAGAAAATTAACCCATAGCCTCCTTTGGGTGCTTGTGGCCAGAGTGTTCTCATACCTGAGACAGTGTGTTTAAAGCAAGCTCACGTCCTCCTGTAGCATAGTGAAGATGCAGTCAAAACACCCCTCAGACCTCCTGGTCCTTCCCATTCCTCCCCTGCTCTCTACAGTCTTAGAAGACTGTAAAATATTCAGGCTGAGATTTTTTTTCTCTTATCTTCTAGCTGTAAACTGATTATGCATGGACATTTCAGCAAAAACCTCCAGCTACCACAATGATAATGAAGAGGAGGAGGATTAGGCCGATAACAGTAAATAATCCTCTTACAAAAGGAAAAAAAAAAAGAAAAAAGAAAAAAAAAAGATATGTTTATTTCATGTTGTGGAGAAAAGATCAAAAAGGGCCAATTATTTTCTATTTCTTGTGATAAAATAAGCAGGTTCCAGAAAGGAGTGCAGGAGTGCTTACAGGGTCAGGCAAACTTGGAATATTTGGGACCCCAAGGTGAGTTACCTTCCTGTGGAAAACAAGGACATAGCATATCCAGCACAAGTCTATATGAGAACCAAAAAAAAAAAAAAAATGTAGGTGCAGCAAAACATCTTTTTAAAGGTTAATGTAATTTTAAGAAGCAACCTCTAGAAATCCCCAGGCTGGAGAATTAATGTAACTCTGAGAAAAATCTACATTAACCAGGCCTTACTGCTGTGTAAACATTTTCTTTCCAAGCTATTTGTATATTTTTCTTGAATGCCTGTGAAAAAGGAAGGAAAAAGGTGCAAGCAACACTTCCATTAGCAAGATCATATCACTGCTCTAAGATACGAAACCAGATTTTGTTCATGAAGGCATTAAAGGTGTAATGAAATAACAAGAAAAAGGAAAAAAAAATGTAAAGCTTCATTTTAAGTCTTTAAATGTTTTGTTTGTTTGTTTGTTTTTTGAGACTTATTTTTACTGAAGAGGCTGTCATGAAAATAGAGTTCCTTCTGTGGGTTCATAGTCAATTTCTGACAATAAGGGTTGTATAAAGGAAATCAAGGAAATCTCTAAATGTTTCTAAGGATAACAAAAATAAGCTTTTTATTATTTTGAATTAAAAATAATTAAATATAAGACAGTAACAAGCTTCTGTCAGTTCACATCTATTTGTGTTCACTGCCTTGCAGGAAATGCAGCTGCTCATCTAGACTGGAAAGCATGGTAGAGAGATTAGAAATAAAACTGGGGACAGATTTGTGTAAGTCCAAGGTGAGAAACATCTATGTAAGGGAGTGAAGCTCTGAATGTGCCTATTTCCCTCCAGTGACTCTGATGGGGGCTCAGGTGATTATCTCAAATGCAGGTGTCTGCGCTGAGGACACCAAAAGCTAAGTGAGATAAATCCCACTGTACATGTCGCAGCACATTGCAGAAGTGGCTGTTACATCTGCTCCACATCAGCCAGGGGCTGCTGACACTCCATTATCAGCTCTGCTGGTGGGGGGATGAGTTCCTTCCATTCTCTGGTTCCATGAAGAGAGGGAAGGGAATCTTCCTTGGAGATCCCTCTAAATATTTGTGTACCAATGCATAATTAGAACTAGAAGTTAAATTTGACCAAATATGACATGTTGACTTAAGAAAAATCTAAATTTTTGTGTCCTTTGATTTGTGCTCTTCCTCAATGGTAGGTCAGGATCTATGTTAGCTTGCTTTTTACCTCTGCTTTGTTGTACATAAGCTACTCCTTACCGGTTTCCAGGGGCTAATCAAAAGTATATCTGCTGTGGACAACTGATTTTCATTCCATATTTCTTCATTCTTCTTGTAGTCTTCAAAACCCTCAACTGAAAAGATGTTACTCCTGTATTAGTAAAGGCAAATAACATACTTCAGAACATCAGTTCCTTCTCTGATGTCTTTTGGGTTGGGATGTTTCTAGATCACTCTTATGATTTGAAGCACATATTAGAAAAAGAACAAAGAAGCACAAAGTTATGCACAGCTGCATAACTTATAAATAGTGACTTAATGTCAAGGTTCTTCTAATGCCACATTGGTTATTGCCAGTGTATGGATCTCAAACATTTAAGAAATAGATTTTGCTTTTCTCAGGTGGAATTCTGCCAAAAACCAGTCATGATGAAGCATTACTTGTTTGGCTGTGGCAAAATGTTGGAAGCTTCATCCTATTGCAGGACTGGTCTCTACTGATGGCTTCTGGGTGGTGGCATGGCCACAGCTGCCAGCTCCAGCACCCCATGATACTTAGTGGCATGGGACTGAGGTTATGCAAGAGTAGCCTGATATAACCAATGCACTTTTTGACCTGTGTCTTTGGGAACTGAGATTTTAGTAAAATTCCTAGCTTGATACATTTTTTCCCCCTCTTAAATCTGAGGTTTATTTTTGTTAAGCAGTTTATAATTGCTCCTAATTAGCTAGTAATGGGCTGCCAATTACTTATGTATATTAGAAGTAATATGCAGAAATCCTCCTTTTACTAATTATGCATTGAAACATTTGCATTTTAGTTTTACATATGTGTTATTCTATAGCATGCAGAGCCTACAATAGGCTTACGTCAGGATCATTGGCTGTCTAATTAGTAATAATTAGATAATCTGTTCAGTTGACATGATTATTCAGTCTTAATTTTAACACCAAATAACTGCTATAACAAAATAGCCATGTACCTTGCTGGCAAATGGACCAGGACTTCCTCTCTTTTCCTGCATGCTTTTATGAGAATATCTGTTGCACCATCCTCATGCAAATATCTGCTATTTATTCTCATAAGGGCACTTAACGCTCCCTTGTGAACAAATGGTAGAACATGGAAGGAAAATGAGATCCATGCATTTTCAGGTAGAATCAATCATGTCTTATTAACCATATAAATGTTAGAGGTCTTGTCTAAGTCAGTCATTGGGTCAGTTAAATGAAACAGGAATGTTCAGACAGTGCTTCATTTGTCATAGTCATCTATTTTAAAGTTGGATTAATTGTTCTCTGGAAGTGGTTGTGTCTCTCCATAGCTTATAAAAAGAAATTAGAAGCCTGGTTTATACTAAGAGCCTAATTTTTATGTGACTAAAGGTAGGTTAAATGAACCTCAGATTGTGGTCTTCCAAATGCAAGTGGACAAACTCTGGATTACATTGTTTAAGAAGCAAATGAATTTCCCACCATCACCGAAGTTTCTTGCAATTTCAGAATAAGAAACAGATCATGCATGTTGTGTCTGCCTCACAACATGCTAGTGAAGTGTTCAGAAAACATCAACAATTAATTCATGCAGAAAAATTGCCAGTATAAAAGTAATTGTACTTCCTTACCCTTGCTTATTCTGTGAGCTGAATGAATCTCGGGTAGAGTAATTAATGATTTTCATAATGCACAAAGAGGCTGATTCAAAATTGTATGGAATGCAGTATATTATAACATTATAATCCTTTATTTATCAGTTTTAATGTTTCCTATGTGTGGCTAACAAACTTGAGTCGGGGTGCTTGTAATGCAAGAATACTGCTTTGGAAGCAGAACTAGCATTGCTGCATGACTGGTGCAAGATCTGGGGCTAGTGTTATACTCCTGCTTTTCCAGACAGAAAAGCACATCAGACTTAGTGAAAATGTTCTTCTCTATGATTTATTATTCCTAAGTGTGTTCAGTCTGGCCAACTTTCTCTTTCCTTATTATTACAATGCGTCTTTGTGGCAAGGGCACACTGCTGGTTCATGTTCAACTTGGAGTCCACCAGGAATCCAAGGGCTTTTTCTGCAAATCTGTTTTCCTGGCAGCCCCCAGCAAAACCTGATGCCTGGAGCAAAGTCCAGGTGCAGGACTTTGCTCAGCTCCTTGTTGAACTTCATGAGATGCCTGGCAAGGTTCCTCTGGATGGCAGCATGACACTCTGATGTACCAGCCATTCACCCCAGTATCATGTTGTCTGCCGACTTGCCGACTCTACCCCATCCTGGATGAGCAATATTGTTCTATAAAACTTCATATTGAAGTTTTGTATTTATATTTTATGCCCTACTTTCATAAAATTCCATGTGTATGGTCAGATTCCTCTTGGGAAATATTCCACAACATATGCTGATTGTCCATCAATAGCATTTATTTTTCTTAATTTTTTGTGCAAGTTTTCTCTTGCTGCCTTTCATGACTCCATTCATATCTGTTCTGTTGCATTAGATGGCTCTTTCATCTGCTTGGTACTACTCTTACCCCAATAATTTCAATGTGTGGTTTGCCATGTTGAAAATAAGTAGTAGTAATTATTTTATTTTATTTTATTTTATTTATTTTATTTTATTTATATTTTTTGTAAATAACTATTTGTCAGGAGTAAAAATGGAGAGAATTGCTCAGTGTAAGTTGAAGAGAAATTCAGAGTGATAACGACCCACATCTGCAATCATCTCATAAATAAATGAAGCTTCAGAGTAGGTTTTGAAATTGTGAAATAATGCATAGTAGGAATAAAACAAAAAGCAACATAAACCAGACTTATGTCTTGAAATATAGTGTTTCTGATCCTGATTAGAATAAGCCATCGCTAGTAACAATTAATCAAATTTTAGCACTTAGTTTGGTAAATAACCAGGAAAAATCTTATTTACATGAATTTTGTTATGTTTCTCTCTCTGTTTTTATGATGTGATCAGCTCATTTGAAGGAAATAATTTGTAAAAAGCTTGAAAACATGCAACTGAAGTATATATTTATTTAACATTCTTATCCCATAGAGCCTCCTACCAGTAATGCAATCTAATTCATTAAAGTTCTGAACCAGAAAAGCATAAAATGATGTTCAAAAAAAAAAAAAAAAAAAATCCCACAATGCTTACCAGTGTTTGTGAATGACTAATGATGTTAGGGATATTTCCTGTCATTATCTGCTTGTGAAGAAGACTGAGTGGGATTTCTTCAGATAAAGTATTAAGCCTCTCTACACAGAGTACAGGCCTGAGTGGTATTAAAGGAAAACAGAATTGAGATTACATTGTGTGGACTGTCATATTTTACTGTTGCCACTGTTTAAAGTTCTAAAATGGTTTTAGTGACAGCTGCTTAACCTCCTGCCCCCAACATCCCCCCCCCCAACATTTCATCTTCTCATTTAACAGCCTTTATACTCTGAAATAATGGGTTTTAAGAAGCTTATTTAACCATTTCATTTACAAGTAATAGGCATTTTAGCCCGATAACATTTTGAATATGCATTGGTCTCATTAATATATATATTTTTTTCAGTTAACACATGTTGTAGTACAGCCTACAGCTATGTTGACTTTAGCTGTGATTTCTTATCTGACCCATCAATTTTTGTTAAATCAATCAGTTTATGAATAGAAATCTTCTGAGAAAATAAAGCAGCAGCTTGATTCTCTCTGGGATGCCTGTGCACTGTGTCTAATACAGTAATTCCCACCAACTTATTGGAATTTTATTTTTATTAATATTATAATTCATTTTCTAATAAAGAGAATTGCCAGACCCACAACTGCTTTGTGGAGGCCTATGGAGATGGGACTAGGAGATTAGACTCATTAAGTTTGCAAATATCCTACGAGACAGGAATCTCGCTCTGCTACTATAAATACCTTTTTTTTTTTTTTTTTTTTTTTTTTTGGGTCAGAACTGAATTATTCCAGAGGACAGCTAAACATTTAATTTTCATGTTTTATAATCGCTGAATACAGTATGTTATTTGTTTAAAATATCTTGAACCCTAGATTCTGACAAAATTCTATCTACAGAACAAATATATATTTTTTTCCCTGAAGAACATACAATTTAAATAAATATTTTTTGTTCCTAAAAACACTTTTTGTTCCTAAACTTTTTGATCCTAAAAACAGGACCTATATCTTCATTTGTTAATGTTAGTGAGAATTTAATATTAACTGTTGTGTCAGTTTTATTACTTTCTTCTTTAATCCCTGAGTTGATTTAATTTTTGTAATTAGTTTCTGAGTTTAAACTTCAAAAAAGAGCTGAAACATTTATCTTCCAATAGTTTGTTTTCAATAAACTTTCAAATATTAAATTAAACTATAAGTCAGAAGTTGTATTTTTGACTTTTTTCAGAGTAACACTTCATATTGGCTAATGTATATTTATGTAAGTATATACATATCTGTATTTAAATGAAAGCATACATAAATTAATACATATATGTATGTATACATGTATGTATATGGAGTTCTCTCTTTACATGTAAGCGTGTTTCAGTGTATGGCATCAAGGGACAAAGTCAAGGGGCCTTTATTTTTATGGTAGTCCCATTTGTTACTAAACAAGACTACAAGATTTTAACTGTGTTTAATATCTTTTGTTGAATTCACCTGTTAAATAGAAACAGAAGTGATGTACAATCAAGTCCTTGATGAAGAAGAGAACTTAGATCAGGATGCCTGACTTACCACACATATCCTATGATCATAGGAAATTGATTAACTGTTATAATATGCCACAGAAATTTAAGAAATATAATTGTGTAGTTTTGTAGTTTCATAATAGTTTATAAAACACATAGTTTATTCATTTTATAGATAAGTATTGTTAAGACTGGAAAAACATGATTATCTGCATTAAAACCTGTGAGCATATGCCCTTGTGCTGTAATTCCGTGTCATCACAGATGACTAGGGAAGCTGTACTGATGTGCTTGAGGTGACCCCACTCACCTGAGGCATCTGATTCACTAGAACCTTCCTCTGACTCCTACCTTGCTGTGTAAAGCAACTGAGAAAATTCTCTTTGCTTCCTCTTTCCCCAGGCTCCAACTGCTGTTAAGAAAACTGGCATCAAAATACTACTGATGGATTGGTAAGTCATTTTTGTCTTAAATCATTACAGTTTAATATTTTCAACTTGTTGTGTTTGAATGTTTGTTTTTTCTTGGATTGTTTATTTAGTAACACCATAACATCCAACTAATTCTAAAATTAATTCAATTCATCGTAATACCAGCATAACATTCAGTCATGGCTTCAGAAGCAAGTTTGCCCTTGCAAATGAGCATCCACACTTGAACAAAATGGTTTGTCTTTTATCTTCTTCCTTTGCAACATACTTAGGTTTTAGGTCAATTATACATATCTCTGAATGTGTTGGAAATGAGGTTGCATAACTTCGCTCAGCAGTGCAGTTCATCTGTCATTCCTAAAACTCATAGACTATCTTGGCAGAAATATATATGGTGTCAGAGTTCGAATACATACACAGAATTTCAAACCTGATGGGTTTTAGAGATATTTTTGAGGTATCAGGATGTTTTTCAGGACCAGATTGTCTTCCATCCAAGTCATTATGTTTTAAAGTTAACAATTTGCTGAGTTTTAATGTATTTACTATGTTGAAGATGTTCCTATTATCTCTAATAGAAATCTTGTACTGGAGTTAGCACTGAGGAATTTTTAACTATAATGTTTTTACTGTGTTTTGTTGCCTGTTGATGTAATGAGAAGTAAAATATAGATCATCAAGTAGTTCTCACATTATTTTGATGAATAATAACAATAATAATCATAAAGCAAATTAAATAATTAACAATATAAATGAGATACCACAAAGGTATCCAACGAGATGCCTCTCTGATTGAATATACAATAGAATATCTTGCTATACTAGGGTAGAAATATAGTTATTTTAATCTCTTCTTACACTTATAACTTGAGGCAAACTTTAGCACTGTCATCAGAAGATGTTGATTCAAAAAATCTGAAAGTGCTATATACAGAGAGACCATCAAATCAGCTTGCTTATTGATCCTTGACAGAATATTTGCATGCAACATTATGAGACTTTACTGTGAAAAATATTCTTTATATTAAGTGAATGTCAGAAACAAAACAGGTGCAACATGCTATAAAAAAGTTGTAGATCCTCTTCTGTAAAATTCCCTCAATTGGGGAGCATTTTTATTAGAATTTTCTATTGTTTTATTGGTGTATTTTTTTTTAGTGAAAGGATTGATGAAACTAGTCAACCAAATCAAAGAAAAAAACATTGTGCATGTTAAAAAATAAACTAAAGTGAAAAGGAAGGTAACACAGGTGGCTCTGTTAAAAGAGATGTATGAAAGGCCATCAGGAAGATGCCATTTTTAACCTATTTTCCTATTAAGTTCAGCATCTGTTCAATACAAGATTGCAATCTTAAACTCATATTGAGAATGGATAATGTTTATATCAAATTATAGAATGATAACAAGAATGGCTCCTTGCCATGCATTTTTAAACTTATTGTTCTTTCTGTTTTCTGAAAAGGGAATCATTATGATTGAACTGTATCACATAGTTGAATTGGATATTTTTTTTCTTATATTGTGCACAGAGGTAGAGCATGCAAACATTTTCCCTTGTGGCAGTCCCAGGTTAGCAGGATCCTATTTTATATGCTGAGGAGGCAGCTGTAGGAAATGTCACAGTTCATTTTGGGGAAATTGTACTGCTGACCAGAAATCAAATCAAGCAGTGAATAATGTAGTATTATTGGCTTGGTTTCTGCCTCTGTCTAACCTACAATGTGTTTGCCTTCACTTCATAGGCTGGTGCTGGGTCCCAGTGCAGCTGTGGTGCCTTTATACTAGGAGTCTATTCCCTTGGAAAACAGCTTACAAAAGACTTTAAGAAAAAAAAAAAAAAAACAGAAAATGTTGCCAGAACCAGAATAAGACAGTTCATGTGAAATAATAGCATTTACATAAGGACACTCAGCCTTACATCTTTCTATCTGGTTGAAAAGCATCTAGATTGTCCAAGTCTAGATGTCAGAGATCATATCTTTCAACAGATATCATCCAGCATAATTTAGAGAAGTCTGTGGCTGTGCATCATGTCAACTTTACAACCCCTATACAGGCACTCAGTGTTAAACTGGAGATTATATTCATCTGTACTGTAAAGCTTGAAAAAACATGAGCAGCAATGTGTGCTTCATTGTGCACTTTCATGCAGAATCCACCATGGTATGAGGAATATCACAAAGCACAGTCTGCTCTCAGTTGGCAGTATGGTGGAAATCTGTAGGAGAAAAGAGTTCAGGTATGCAGTAAGGAGGTGTGTGGTGGGGTTTGCCTCCTTCCATATCACAGAACAGCCCTTGATCCATACAGTTACTGATGGTGATGTACCCACGTGGTAGTTTCACACTAATGGTCAACTAAACTCCACCACACTACTCAAATTTCCTCAAAGGAGGGGAGAAGGGGAGAAAATATGATGAAAAATAAAAATAAAAATAATTTTTAAAAAGCCCATGAGTTGAGTCAATTTAATTAAAGGAAAAAGAAAGGAAAAAAAAAAAAAAGTAATTGTAGTGATTGTTTGGGAGGACAGACGTTTAGAAGTTTTAGTAACAAGAGCTCCTCCTCTCCTCCTTTCACTTTTTTTTTTTTTTTTTTTTTTTTTGAGTGGGAATGTGGAATGGATCAATTTAGGTCACCTGCGCTGGTGATGTCCTCTCCCCACCTCTTGTCCACCCCCAGCCTGCTGCTTCTGAGGGTTAGAGAGAATCCTGATACTGTGCCAGTATTGCTCAGAAACAGACAAAGCACCAGTGTGATACCAATCTGTTCTAACTACAAGTGCAGAGCACAACAATGGAGTTCTGTGGATAAAGTTAACTCCATCCCAGCCAGACCCAGTACAAACTATAGATTATAGCTTTAAATAAAGGGTCAGGTCCAGGTTCTAGTCCTCACTGTGTCACAAGTTTCTGTTATATCTGTACTAAAGTAGTTTAAATGGTGTAATTGTGCTCAGTAATATTGTAAGGCTTTTGTCAATATTTTTCTTATGTAACTAGGTAACCATTTCAGCTTTTATCCCATTAATATTTGTGGAGTTGCTTTATGTTTGGTCTGCTCATTTCAGTTCTTGAACTATAAAAAGGGCATGTTATATGTTAAGTGAAGCCTGGATTCATCTCAGCTGACATGGAAATCCAAAGTGAGGAGTAAGCACTTCACTTAGCTAGTGAGGTTAGAGAAGCATCTCCAGAGGGCAATTCATTCTGTCTCTGATGTGAATTGCTCTCAGGAGTTGTCTCTCCTTTCCAACTAATACCTCAGTTAAATAGAGTGATTCTGAGCACTTTATTCTGTTAGAACTGCTCATAAACAAGACAAAGTGACTTTCTGGTTATAATCACATCAGAAAGCGTCATAATATATTCATTTTCCCTTAGTTCCTATATGAACATCATCAGCTTTGTATATCTTCTTTAAGGCATTTGCAAGTTCATCTTGGACCATTAGTTTTAAAAATTTGCAATATTTGTCTGCTCATTTTGTGTGAAGCGTTAGTGATTGTGTTTTCTTCAAATGGATAAATTTCTACAAAGCAATTTTGAATACAATACAATGCAAAGAACCCAGAGCAAGACTTTTTTCAGGGTACTCATTGATGAGACAAGGAGCAATGGGTACAAACATGAAACACAAGAGGTTCCATCTAAACATGAAGCACTTCTATATTGTACGAGTGATGGAGCACTGGAACAAGTTTTACAGAGTTGTTGTGGAATCTCCCTCCTTGGGAATCTTCAAAGAATGCCTGGACATGGTTCTGGACAACCTGTTCTGGGTGTTCCTGCTTGAACAGGAGGGTTGAACCATATAATCTCCAGAGCTCCCTTCTGACCTCAGCCATTTTTTTATTCTGTGATACCACAGCAATTCACTATTTGTCAGCTGAAGAGAATAAAAGATTTATTTATTTTTTATACATCTCTGATAGCTTTTAAACTGAAACTATCAGAAAATATTTTCATAACAAGGGAACACTGAGACTGAAAAGTATTTCTGTTGGGAGATTTAGGATTTCTATAGTATTTTAGGATATTTTTCAGAAAGAGCAAATTATTTTTTCAGTCATGGTAAATTGTAGTATTGTTTTATTATCCTGGACTATTCAAGTAGTTTCTGTTCTATTAATAGTATTTTTTTAACTTATTTTCATCCACCAAATTATAGTCTACATCTCAATCTATTAGTAACATTTGCTATTCATTTGTTAAAGTTATGTTAAATGCTTTGAACAGCTGCAGTGCTAACAGTTCAAAATAATACATTTTTAGGGTAAGTAATTCCTAAATGTGTAAAGTGAAACCCAGTCATCTGATTTCAAAAATTTAGGTGGGCAGGAACTTCAGGAGATCAGTTGTTCCAAAGCTGTACTCATCTCATGACTAATTTTAAAGGTAGATAATGTTTTCAATGTCCTGTCCTGGTGAATTTCACATTTCTTCAAGGGTGGAAATTTCACACCTTATCTGTATGAAATCACATTGTGAAGTGTATTTGTTTGTTTGTTTGTTTGTTTTGTTTGTTTTTCCTTATAGCTACTTGAAATTTCCCTTCAACTTGTGAACATTGTCTCTTGCCCTTTCACTGTGCACGTTTACATTGAATCTGCCTTCATCTTTAAAACCACAGTGAATTCTTCTGTCATTCTCTATAGCATCTATTAGTTCTTTAAATAAGGTTTGGGGTAACAAAACAACAAACAAACAAAGACATACAATGGCTACCATAACCAGCTCATAAATATTTTTGCCACCAAAATAAGATTTTTTTTTTTTAATGAGATGCATCTGCAGAGTTTTTATTTGTAAACAGAGTGAAATGATTCTCTAAGCATTTATGAAAGCTAGAATCCTAGCTAGATTAAGTATGAAGGTGAAATATTAGTTTAATCTGCTGAAAAGGCAATGTCAAAGTACCAAGTCAATGTTATCATACAAAAATTTCTGATACTTATGATGACTTTATAAAGCAGTTACCTACTCTACAAGGTATATTCAAGAAAGAAATTAGTGTAATAAATCAGTAGAAACTCAGAAAAGACATGGTAGGTGCTGTGTATGAATTTGTAAATCCATATTAGAAGTGGAAATAGGATTTATATCCTGCTGCTTCTTAGTCACATCTGCAAATATTAATAAAAAGATGTAAACTTGTTTGGTGTCAAACCTAAGAAGTGCAAGGTGCAGCTGATGAGTGCTGAGCCTTGTCAATAAAAAGCAACAGCAAAGAAAATAAGTATATACAACCTAGTATTTACAGTGCAAAGTGGAATAATATACTTTGAAGAAGAGGTGATACTAACATTTTCCAGTGTACTTATTTCCACTAATAGTAGAGAAGCAAGGGCAACTGATGTGTAGATGTAAACCCGATTTGCATAATGTGATTGTCTACTAAAACTTCACTGTTGTTTTGGGATGGAGCTGTCTAAAGCAGTATTTCAGTTTCACCTTGCTTAACTACAGTCATGAAGAGGCCAAGATGGGTCCTCTGTGCCTCAGTTTGCCATTTGAGGTAAATGTTCCTGAACTCTAGATTATGATTTCTCTGCCTTGGAGATGGTGTCAAATTACCAGTATTTTCTGCCTTTCTAGCTAATCTGCAAAATCCTATTTGATAAGATTTTTAGAGGCAAGTCTAATCTTTCTGTACATTGTGAAATAAGAAAATGTCGGGATGACATACCAGTCTGGATGACTAAGATCTTGACCAGAATCCATCCCAGTTTGAAAGAAGTTTGGCGTCCAGTGTGTTTTATAAATGGCTTTTTTACATGTTGTTACTTAGAATGTAAACAATGTTTCTGGATTTATGAGCAAGAATCTAGCCCAATAACACTATATGAAACAGCTAATTTAATTCTGATGTTTACTATGTAAATATTTAATTTGAGATGGGAATTTAACATCACATTAGAAAGAAAATACAAAGAATATTTAAAATCAAGCTTCAGTTGTGTATTCAGAACTCAGTTTGTATTCTGAGGTCCAGAAAACTATACAGTCTTTGTCTATCTGTTCTGCAGTTGATCATTACATCTGACATAAACTTTTACAAGAAGTAAGTATTTGATACTTGGTCCTCCTGGTGGGCTATTTTACTCCCCTTTTTTTCCTGCTTAGCAGTTTGCCATCTATGAAATTGCAAATTAGGACTATTTAACAGAATTATTACAGAAGTCCTACCTGAATTTAGAATCCCAATATCGCATTAAGTAATTCATCCTCCAGAAAGTAGGAGGATCCATGGGAACACAAAAGTGAAATGACTTGCCTGAGATTAATAGAATAGAGTGTAGGAGAAAGAGCACAAAACTCCTTAGCCCTAGTACCATACCAGGTGCTGTTGCTTTTCATGCTGTTTCATTTTCAGCTGAGCGACCAGGACTTCTCATGACTTATGCATTTAATACACTAGGGAAGGATTTGTAAAGCAGTCATCAGAGTTAGGAAGAGGCCAATAAAAAATAAATCATTTAAGATGATTCATTTAATATGATGAGTCATTAAGTCTTTGGACATCCAGTAGGAGGTAGGTTTCCATGCAGTAAGATTTTAAATAAAATGTAATATCATGTGGGTCTTCTGTCATCACTGCAAGGCACTATTATTCATATACTGCTAATGAACATAATTTATGACAAGACACAATGACACAGCACGAAGAATTCTTCCTTAAGGCACCAACAAACCTTGTGATGCTCATGTAGCAAGGTAATTGCAGTGCAGTTCGTACAGTGTTTGTGACAACAAATCCTAATCTGATATGATTATCTTGTATTATGAAAGAACAAAGATAAATTGAAATGATAAACCCTCAAGACATTCTGATAAGATTTTTTTTTTCCTGATATTGTCTATAAAACTTCTTTCAAGTCTGTTTAAGAGAGCAGCATGATGATGGAAAATATAATGCCAGCAATAATCAGCTATATTTTATCTGTGTTTATAGTTGTTTAGTACTTTGTGTTACACTTCTAACATGGAAAAAACTTTGGAGAAGATTTATTTATTTATTTATTTATTTATTTATTTTTACTGACCTGTTTTTAACATTTCCCTTGTGAAGGGAAGGGAAGTTGGGGGGGGAAGTGTTGATCTGCTGGAGGGTAGGAAGGCCCTGCAGAGGGACCTGAACAGGATGGGTTGATGGGCAGAGGCCAATGGATATGAGGTTCAACATGGCTAAGTGTTGGGTCCTGCAATTTGGCCAAAATAACCCCATGCAGCACTACAGGCTGGCAGTGTGTCCAGGTGGCCAAGAAGGCCAACGGCATCCTGGCTTGTGTCAGGAATAGTGTAGCCAGCAGGACCAGGGAGATGATTGTTCCCCTGTACTCAGCTCTGGTGAGGCTGCACCTCGAGTTCTGTGTTTGGCTTTGGACCCCTAGCTACAAGGACATTAAGGCTCTGGAAGTCAAGAGAATGGCTATGAAGCTGGTGAAGGGCCTGGAACACAAGTCCTGTGAGGAGCAGCTAAGGGAACTGGGGTTGTTTAGTCTGAAGAGGAGGCTCAGGGGAGACCTTATTGCTTTCTACAACTACCTGAAAGGAAGTTGTGGGAAGCTGAGGGTTGTCCTCTTCTGACAGGTAGGACGGGAGGGAATGGCCTTGAGTTGCATCAGGGGAGGGTTCAGGCTGGAAGATGAGGAGACATTTCTTCTCAGAAAGAGTGGTCAGGCATCAGAATGGGTTGCCCAGGGCGGTAGTGGAGTCATCGTCCCTGGGGGCGTTTAAGGAAAGGTTGGACATGGTTTAGGGACATGGTTTAGTGGGTGACATTGGTGAGAGGGTGACGGTTGGACCAGATGTTCTTGAAGGTCTCTACCAACCTTAATGATTTCATGACTCTATGATTCTAAAAGCCTTGCTTAAGTCAAGGTAAATAACATGCACTGCTCTCCCTTCATCCAGAAATCCAGTCATTTTTATCACAGAAGGCAAACGATCAAATGTAATGTAAAACGATCAAATGTAGATCAAATGTAATTTATCATTTTCACGTCTAAACTGACTATTCCTGATCACCTTCTTCCTTGTCTACATTGATATATGTTCCAGGAGATCTTGACCCATGGTTTCCCCAGGGACTGACTGAGATAAGGCTGATCAGCTTGGTGTTCCCTTTATCAACTATTCAGCATTCTCTGAGGATGTGTACCATTTGCCTTTTATCATATGTAGAAAATAAATAGGATGACTAAGCTTCTCTCTCAAGGTGTCTTGATTAAAGATTAGGTATTTTAGTTTCCTTACATTAAGAAATTTCACTGTTTTAGCTCAAAATTGAATTTATCTAACTTCCACTTCCAGATGTAGCTTTGTTACGAATTTGTCAAGCAGAAATCCCCAAAATAGGTATCATTATTTACATGTGGGTACTTCAATGATGTGATGTCACCTTTCAAACTTCTCTTTAATAAACTGATTAAGCTATGCAAAAACTTGAAAGCAAAGACAAGAAGTCTGAACTTATTTTTTAAATGGCTGTTTTGATGTTCTTCAGTCATGTCTTATTCTTATTTTCAATGACTTTCACTAAGTATTTTTTGTAAAATTATTAATATGTATTCTTTAGTTATGCTGACTTTGCTCTAATGGCGTGAAAGGCATCCAGGAATACCATTCCCATTAATTGGCTTTAATCAAGAATTTCTAGAATTTTCATTAGCTAGGTAGCTAATGATAAAAGTGCATCAATTTCACTTTCATATGATGCATTTTAAGTGATGACGCATTTTGTCTCTAGTATTATAAACTACA
This sequence comes from Heteronetta atricapilla, assembly GCA_011075105.1. Taxonomy (NCBI): domain Eukaryota; kingdom Metazoa; phylum Chordata; class Aves; order Anseriformes; family Anatidae; genus Heteronetta; species Heteronetta atricapilla. Next base: position 202,874,535 of record CM021731.1, on the reverse strand, counting down.
TATATTTAGCTATATTTATATCAGTACGATCTGTAAGAATCCCACTGGACATAAAAGGTCTAAAATACCTAAATGCCATGAGCATCTATATCCAGATGCCATTCACAAAGACTTCCTAGACTAAATTGAAAAATCAAACAAAAGTTAGGAAAAAAAACATTTTTGTCTCTTTTTCATTGTGAAAAGCAAACAAACATATAGCAAAACAACAAAACTAAGCACCTCAGAGAGAGCATAAATGGTATGACTAAAATCATGTAAATGGTCTTGAAATTCTCTTACTAGTGTCTTAGTCCCAAAGCAATATGTCCCTTTCACTGTAATTGCAACATTAAAAATTTAACAAATAACCTCACTGTCAATACAAAAGTGTTTTAATACAAAGATAAAAAAAATAAGTCTGGTTAGTTCTCATCCTATGCATTTATAACACTTTAAACAGAGATACAATGAAAATAGAAAATCTGTTTACTTACAGATAAGGGATTAATAACTGGGATTAAAACAGAAAAACAACACAAAACAAAACAAAACCTCCTCATTGGTCATTTATAGTGTTATTTAGTCAAACTAATGGCAAAGGATCTTACTTGAATAAAATGTAATGCAGGATTTTTATCAGAGGAAATAGCACTTTAGGGAGAGACAATTACAAAGTCTCTGGTAACATAGGACTTTGATATATCACATATTAACTGTTACATGATGAAAGGATTAATAATGACAATAATAACATCATAATGCAGCAAGACAACCATAAGCTATAAATAATAAACACATTAAATTCCAATGAGGAGAGAATGTAGACTAGGACATTCAATAAACTATTGTGAAATACATCTCAGTGTACAGGACTTCTGTAAAGAACCTACACAGATGTGGTGCTTTTACCTGGCTAGGCAGCTGAGCTCCACCACAACCACTCTTACTCCCCATCCTCAAAGAAAAGGGGTGTGGTAGTTTTACTGTGCTAGGCAGCTGAACAGCACAACTGCTCTCTCACTCCCCCTCCTCAGATGAGGAAGGGAAGAAGTAAAGGAAAGAACAACTAATGGGTTGAGATAAGGATAATTTAATTAAAGAGAAAAAAATATATATTAAGGAAATATTACTATTAATTAAACAATTCAACTAAAGGGAAAAAAGGGAAAGGGGAAGAGGGAGGGGGGAAAGGGAATAACAAAACAAGTAAAGGCTATGTGGAAGTGCAGAGGAAAGAAATTACTCTCTACTTCCCACAAATGAGTGATGCTTGACCACGTCCTTGAAGCAGGGCCTCAACACACATAGCTGGTTTTCGGGAGGAGGACAGACTTTTTTCAAATGAGAGCCCAGCCCTCCCCTCTTCTTCCTTTGTCCACCTTTTATTGCTGAGTGTGACATCAGATGGTATGGAATATCCCTTTGGTTGGTTTATGTCATCTGTCCTGGTGATGTTTCTTTCTCACTTTTTTGCCCATCCCCTAGGAGGGCTAGAGAAAGTCCTGATGCTGTGCCAGCACTTCTCAGCAGCAGACACAACACCAGTGTGATACCACTGCTGTTCTAGCTACAAGTGCAGCCTGAACCTCCCCTGATGCAAGCATGGGCTGCTGCAGGGAAAGTTAACATCCCAGCCAGACCCAGTACAAGGAGGGAGAAAATATGATGAAAAGGGCTGAAAGATTGAGATGAGGACAGGCAGATCACTCAGCAATTATTGTCACAGGTAAAACAGGTTAATCATAGAGAGATTAATATAATTTATTGCCAGCTACCAACAGAATAGAGCACTGAGAACTAAAAGCAAACTAAAACCAACTATCTCCCATTCACCCCCTCCTCTCCCTAAGTAGAGCAGGGGAGTGGGGAATGGGGAATGGGGGCTGTGGACAGTCCCTGATACTTCATCTCCATTGCTCTTTCACTGTCACTCTGTGCCCCTGCTTCACGTGGGGTCCCTCCCACGGGATGCTGTCCTTCCCAAACTGAGCCTGCAGGGGCTGCCCACAGGCAGCTCTTCAAGAACTGCTCCCACATGGCTCCGTACCACGGGGTCCATCCCCCAGGAGCAAACTACTCCAGCACGTGTCCTCCACACAGCACTTCCCAGGCCTTCTGCTCCTGTGTGGGCTCCTCTCCACTGGCTGCAGCAGAAGAGACTAGGAGCACTGTGATATGCTTTTTTGTTAAAACTGCATAAACTTTGCATTTGTTAAAGAGACTAGAGGAACAACTGTATTTTAAAAAGTGTTGGTGGTATAATTTTAGGAATCTGTAGGATAGCTTGTTAATATTCAGAATATTATATAATATATGGTTTGGCATCTTAAATGATTTTCCATACCCCAAGAATGGAAATTAAGCATCTGTTTTCCCTTAGCAGTTTATGGGAACTTTGAGAGAAGCTCATCTCACCAGAAGATTAAATCCTTTTTACTGTAAAATTTAGATTATCATGGGGTATCAGTGTCCATTAATATTACTGAGTTCCTTATGTTTATGCTAGTTTAGAAGCAAAATCAATACTCTGCCCTTAACAACTTTGTCTGTGTAAGGAAGTTATATGAAATTTCCAGGAACAGCAAGTGGAAATCCAGATTCCACAGAAGCTAATAGCACTGGTTGCTTTTACGGTCATGGTGCTTGGAATTTCATTCTGATCAATTCCATTGTCTGTATGCAGTAGAAGGGCTAGGTGCAGGCATATTATATATGTTTTACTAATTACTTAGAAGTAAAAATATGCCTAGATTTGTCTCATGTTGTGCTTCTGTTGTAGTTTAACCCGAACGCCAGCTAAACACTACACAGCAGTTCGCTCCCCTTCTCCCCTCCCTCTCTGGGATGGGGGAGAGAAACGGGAAAGTGAAGCCTGTGAGTTGAGATAAAGACAGTTATTAAGACAGGAAAATAATAATAATATTGATGATGATAACAGTACTACTACTAATAATGTGTACGAAACAAGTGATGCACAATGCAATTGCTCACCACCTGCTGTCAGATGCCCAGCCTATCCCTCGGTAGCCACCCCTATATATTGTTCAGCATGCCGTCAGATGGTATGGAATACCCCTTTGGCCAGTTTGGGACAGCTGCCCTGGGTCTGTCCCCTCCCAGCTCTTGCTGCACCCCAGCCTGTCCACTGGCAGGACAGAGCGAGGAGCTGAAAAGTCCTTGGCTTGGTGTAAGCACTGCTCTGCAACAATTAAAACATCAGCATGTTATCAACACTCTTTTCATCCTAATCCAAAACATAGCACCCTACCAGCTACTAGGAGGAAAATTAACTGTCCTAACTGAAACCATGACTGCTTCCATCACATGAAATGAATGATCATAAACCTCTTCAAAAGTTTGCTGGAAAGGAGTTACTATGTTCATCATGCTAGGACAGGATCCACTGGTATTTGAGATAACAGCAGTAGAAACTTTGGTCTAAAATACTAAATTGCTGTAATAAGACAGAACACAAACGGAAGCCTAAGAAACTTTGGTGGAGAATGAAAGGACTTGAGAGACCATGATTGTTTTGTAGCATTCAATTTCAAGAAACCATTAGTATGAAATGTTATAGCTAGACTGTGACAATATGTTATGGCATATCTTGTGTGAATTGTTTTCTATTTTGGGAAGTAGAGCAAAAAAAAAGACGTTTTGTTTGCCATCTCTTTTGCATATATCAGCCATATGACCAGTCCATGTAAGTGCCAGAAGAGATCACTCTTTCCAATGTTCATTTGATTGTGCTTTAAAAAGAAGTCTTCCTTTAACAAGAACTTTCTTTGGGCATTGAATTCAAGCCTCTAAATATGCATCAGTAAGGCAATCTTCTTACACTGGGATGTGTTTTACCTTGCTAAACTAACAACTGCAAATATGATTAATCACTTTTCCCTCTGGGTCATTTATTATGGATGGCTCATGTAGTTACTGCATAGAGCATCCTTCTAGGGTAGTGTGATAAAGTGAAGGTTTTTACAAATTGGATTCTTGCTTGGTTGGTGCCTACTATCATTACCTGTGTGAAATTGTATGGCTGACTCTTGTAGACTCTAATATTTTGAAAAACAGTCATAATAACTCAAAAAAAAAAAAAAAGAGAGAGAAAAGAAAAAGACATGAAAACCAAAAGTTTTTATATTATTATCCAGTCTCAAATGACCTTATCCACTGAGTTTTATAATTACAATATATAAATGGTAAATATCAGTTAAAAATAATTTATCAATGTAATTGGATGCTGTAAAAGTTTCATTGTTTTAGAAGTGCTGCTTAAAAAGAATTTTTAACATGGAACACTTATTTAGGAAACATGTCTGTCAATGGAAAATATTTTTTCCTTTACAAGCAAACAAACAGATGAAATTACCCTTCTGTCTTTAAGACCTAACAATAGACAAGAAACATACATGCATACCAAAGCAGTTTAATTTAAGGACATTCATCAAATTCTTTCCAACTTCTAAGGAATTATTTTGATTTGTGATGGAATGGTGTGATATGTCCACTGTGATGAGGCAAATATTTAGAATCAGTACAGTAAATATCTATATATCCCTGTACATGTATTTTCTTACACTATTTTTTTGTCTTTTACGTGCATTATCTTCATTATCTTCCTAAATGTCATTTTATTAGGAAATGTTTTTCTCATTCATAAAAACAAACAAACAAACAGAAGATACCACCACCAAAAAAAAACAAACCTCTATATTTTATTTAGACATGTTAAAGGAGACTTCTTTAAAATCAACTATAAGTAATACACCCAGGTGGATTGTGGCAAAAACAGGGAAAGATAAAACTTTTTTTTTTTTTTTTTTTTTTTTTTTTTTAAAGTTTGTTCTAAAGGGTCTCTCCAGTGACACATTACTGAACAGGTTTGAACTGTTTCCTCCGGGTATCAGATCTCTGCAGGCTGAGATTTTTGTCTTTGAGGCAGTACCAAATAAAACACAACTACCACTGCCTGTGGCCTTCATTCCAAAGTGAATCAGTTTTTGACTGAATGGAATGAGAACAAAATCAAGGCTTGGGGAAAAATGCAAGAAATACTAAAACTACATCTCTAAAGACCACTAATATCTGTGATCCTAACACAAGAAAATTTACCCAAATAAATTATCTTCTCTTGACGAGAGAATAAATTCTCTTCTCTTCTCTTCTCTTCTCTTCTCTTCTCTTCTCTTCTCTT
>CM021731.1:202854150-202869346 GCA_011075105.1 Heteronetta atricapilla | reverse complement strand
CTTCTCTTCTCTTCTCTTCTCTTCTCTTCTCTTCTCTTCTCTTCTCTATCTTCACTGTAAATCGTATTATCTTAATTGAAATAATGTAAGAGCACAATACATGTCCCTTCAGTTTGCTATGAACTTATGCTGACTTTCATTACATTTCTTAGAAATATAATAGCACTTAAAGCTCTTTAGTAGTATCGTAAAGCTCTTTAGTAGTATCAAACATAAATATTCATATTAATGTTACTAAAATGGTATAACATGGTATAACATATAACAAGATATAAACAATGGTTTATATCTTATCATAACAGACATTTAATATATACCATACCATATATTTAATAATCTAATTTAATTTATTTAATATATTAAATTTATTATATAATTAATATATATATTAATATATATATTTAATAATCTAATTTCACCCATTACTTTGAAAACAGAATGTTATATATTATGGTGTGTTTGGAGGGACACTGAATTAAAGGCTCTTTTAGGTTCTTAGGGGCTGTCTTGTGACTGACAGTGGTGTAAATGTGGGATTAAATTAAATTATCACAAAGGTTAAATAACTTGTGCAGTTCAGTGGTACCTCTAAGAATTAACCATTGCAGCAAGTAAAGTGTATGCTTAAACTCAAAGGATTTGTAATGAAAGTATGAAATATGTTAAAAAATTACTCAGTCTGAAGTAAAGAAGAATGAAAAATATTTCAGACCTCCATAGAAGTCTGAAGTACATGCAGATTCCCCTCAACAGAGATTTAAATTTTCTCCCAAGAATCTACTTCAAACACATTGGAGAATGCAGGCTTCCAAGACCCAAGACGAGCTTAAGTAGGTTGGTTAATGTTGCTTTGCAATGCAAAATCAACCTTACTCCTGGGCATTTGGCATATCTTTTCTTGTAAAAGTGATCTCTTCACTCAGAAAACTCTAACTATAAATAAATCACAGTCCCTCAAAGTCTCTTCTGCATGAATTGCTTTGCAGTTAGTTTATAGCCCCTGCTTTTATAGCTTGGAGATTTATGTATTTCTGCAAGGGGAGGTGGGGGAGCTCCAGAAAATTTTTTCTTTCTGATTTTTATAATTCATTAAGATAATTATTCCAATATGATCATGTTGTTAGTGAAAATAAATAAATAAATGAATAAATAAATAAATAAATCCAGGTTGTCAGTTGCTTCAACCTCCTTATATTTTCTAAATATAGCAGTAATTTAAGGCACTGTAGGAAGTGAAACTATATTATGGAGAGATCTAGCTTTCTGAAAAAATGTATTTTTTTTTTTTTTTTTTTTTTAAAAAGTGCTAAAATGTCTGATTACTTTGGTGAACCTTGTATAGTAGCAGTGATTCTTTTCAATATGATAGTTTTATTTTGTTTTGTTTTGTTTTACATGGTTCCATTTAACAATACCAACAAGCAATTATAAATATGGATACTGAATGTTGTATAATAGAATTTTTTAAACACTCAGTGAAAGGTCAGTGATATATATATCCATAGAACCACAGAGTAATTCACTTTAGAAGGAACATTGAAAAATCTCTGTTTCAATATCTGCTCAAAACAGGGTGAACTATGAATATAGACTGTGCTGCTTACAGCATTGTACAGTTTGGTTTTGAAAAGCTCCAGAGACAGAGATCTCACAGCCCAAAGAGGCAACCTGCTAAATCTTCTAATCCTCATCATGAAATTCTCCTGCCTTCATGCTGCACTGATGAAGCTTGGTTCATCTTCTTGATGACCTCCCTGTAGGCACTGAGGTGTTGCTGTCAGGTATCCCCAAAGTTATTCTTTCTCTGCAATGTACAAACCTACCTCACATGGCATTTCCATAGAGGTTGAGTGCTCCAGTTCCATCCATCTTGGTGGCCCTTGGATGAACTTATTTCAATTTGTCAGTATCTTTTCTGCACTGGGGTGGCAAATCTGGATGCAGTATGTACATGTGGAGTAACAAGCTCTGACAATAGAGGTATAATCCCTATCCTGATCTCCTGGTTCTGTTCTGTCCCATGGAGCCCAGGCTGCTGCTGCTTGTCTTTGCTGCCAGGGGACACTTCTGGTTCATGTCTAGCTCACATCTGCTACAACCCCCAAGACTTTTCTGCACCATCAGTTGCCTTGTGATACCATTTGCACGGTTGTGGGGGTGGCATTTAATCTTGCCCACATTCAAGACTTTGCCTTTGTCCAGCCAAACTGATAAGTATATGGCAGCTGTTATGACCTTAGTTAAATCAGTTTAAGCAGCTTGTATGGTGCACACTTCGTTCTTTTCTTCTAATTATTATTGTTGAGTTGTTCAAGTGGAAGGCTGAGTCACAGTAAAAATACTAGAGGCAAATGAGAAGTTTAGTGGCAGAAAGGAATTAAAACAGTAGAGTAGAAATTAAAAGGTAATATACTTGTGTCATGGGAGAAGATTCTTGGAGTGTGTATTGGGTCTGTCTGGGATGGAGTCACTTTTCCCTGCAGCAGCCCACACAGTGCTGTGTTCTGCACTGGTAGCTGGAACAGCACTGGTATCACTCCAGTGTTTTGTCTATTGCTGCATAGTGCTGGCACAGCATCAGGACTCCCTCCAAGCCCCCAAGAGACAGCAGGCTGGGGGTGGGCAATTGATGGGGAGGGGACATCACCAGGTCAGCTGACCTAAACCGACCAAAGGGATATTCCATAACACCTGATGTCACACTCAGCAATAAAAGGGGACTCTCGTGGGGGAGGGGTCCTTCTGAACAACCGGTACGCGTTTTGAGGCCCTGCTTCGCAGGACGTGGCCGAACATCGCTCGTTGATGGGAAGTAGAGAATAACTTGTTTTCCTTTCTCTCTGTGCTTCCGCGCGGCCTTGTTGTTTCTTCTGTTTCTTTTGTTTCTTTTTCTCCCCATTCCCCTTTCCCTTTAATTAAATCATTCTCATCTCAAACCTCGAGCTCTTTGTGTTGTCCTTTTCTCCCCCTTCCTCTTTGAGGAGGGGAGGAGCGAGAGAGTGATTGTGGTGGAGCTCGGCTGCCCACTCGAGTAAAACCATCACAGAGTGTCAGACTGTTCTGTTTGTGGAAATCAACATACCAACATACAGAAAAATTATCACCATTTCAATATGTCATTGTTGAAATATTGCCCAAGCAATGTTCCTTATTTCCATCCTGGGGAATGAAAACTTCTTAGTAGCCTGGAGATTATTATTATTATTATTATTACTATTTAATAGAAGGTCTTGTTTAATAAGAAATATTATGATGAGTCCATATACTCATGCAATGTAATAACTACACTTTATCAACTAACTGGGTGAGCTATATTAGAAAATTGCTCATCCTGAATTAAATATCACAGGTGCCATTAAGATGGCTCTCAGAAATGCTCAGGGCTGCCTTCACTGGCTGCATGGAAGTGAATGCTCAGGGCTGCCTTCTCTAGCTGGTATAGAAGCAAAAAGTCAGCCAAGCCTAAAATCAGAGCATGGCAAACATAAAGTGATTGGACTACTCTAAATTTCCTTTTCTTAGAAGTATAGAGATATTGAACATTCAAGGGAGGAAAAGACCATGCACAAAGAATCAATATTTGACATCATGGAGTTGACTGATTTTTTGCTAAAGTTTCAGTCCTGTGGTTTGATAAACTCCATTAGTCACCATTACTGGCTTTCTGCAAAAAAAAAAAAAAAAAAAAAAAAAGAGTTTCTAAAACTTACAGAAACCTTGCACAAAAGTTCAAATACAGTTGATCCAAACAGAACCTTGAGGAAAAGTCAGAAAATGTATTTTAAAATGTTCTTTTTCCAAATCCAAGTCCTTTCAGAAATCAAGCAATTTTGTTTTAATTTAGTCAGTGTCTTTTTTTTTTTTTTTTTTCCCTCTTCATCATCCAATGGCAGTTCCCTGTGATTCCATTTTTCAAATTCTGGGATAATCCCATAGAACATGCCACATCATCAGATTCATTAAACAGTTTATATGATGAACCAATGGGAGTTAAAAACTGGTCTGGACAGTGATGTGCTAGTTCATTCAGAGGCAAGTTAGTTCATCTAGTCCAGCCTTCATTTAAATTTAGAATCATTAAGGTTGGAAAAGACCTGTATGGTCATCTGGTCCAACCATCACCCTACTACCAATGTCACCCACTAAACCATGTCCCTAAGCACCACGTCCAACCTTTCCTTAAATGCCTCCAGGGATGGTGACTCCACCACCTTCCTGGGAAACCCATTCCAATGTCTGACTACTCTTTCTGAGAAGAAATTTCTCCTAATTTCTGACCTAAATCTTCCCTGGTGCAACTCAAGGCCATTCCAATTTCTTACTTTGCTACACAGCAGTGTGCCCTGGCAGCCAGGAGGGCCAACCGTGTCCTGGGGTGCATCAAGCACGGCATCGCTAGTAGGTCGAGGGAGGTGATTGTCCCGCTCTACTCTGCGCTGGTGCGACCTCACCTCGAGTACTGTGTGCAGTTCTGGGCACCACAGTATTAAAAGGACGTGAAACTGTTGGAGAGTGTCCAGAGGAGGGCTACGAAGATGGTGAAAGGCCTGGAGGGGAAGACGTACGAGGAACAGCTGAGGGCACTGGGCCTGTTCAGCCTGGAGAAGAGGAGGCTGAGGGGAGACCTCATCGCAGTCTACAACTTCCTCGTAAGAGGGTGTCGAGAGGCAGGAGACCTTTTCTCCATTAACACCAGCGACAGGACCCGCGGGAACAGGGTTAAGCTGAGGCAGGGGAAGTTTAGGCTTGACATCAGGAGGGGGTTCTTCACTGAGAGAGTGGTTGCACACTGGAACAGACTCCCCAGGGAAGTGGTCACTGCACCGAGCCTGACTGAGTTTAAGAAGCGATTGGACTGTGCACTTAGTCACATGGTCTGAACTTCTGGGTAGACCTGTGCGGTGTCAAGAGTTGGACTTGATGATCCTTAAGGGTCCCTTCCAACTCAGGATATTCTATGATTCTATGATTCTATGATCCCTTTTCACCCCTCTTAAACAACCAACTTAATTTTCTTCTGCCTCAATTTGCCATCTACAAAATAAGTATAATAATGATTTTATTTCTCAAAAAGCTCTTGTGAAGCTAAATTTATCCACATATACTTGTATATACTTATATACACAGTTATATATATTATATACATATATATATATATAACATCAGATTTTCAGATACTACAATGGATAACTTAACACAAACTTAAGTGTGGTGGAAAACTCTGCTTCAGCTTGAGTGTTTAAGTGTTTTTTTTTGTGTGTGTGTGTGTGTGTGTGTGTCTTTTTTTTTTTTGCTTCCTAGGGTACAGTGGGTTTCTTTTGATATGGGTATATAACCTCTGATAATTCTCACAGGATTTAGGACCATTCAGTAGGGGAAGAATACAATAACAGACAGGAAAACATTGCAGGTACTTCCCCTTGAAACCTTCATTTTAGATGGCATAGTTTCCTTTATCTTCACCAATGGATGTTCACCAATGGATATTTCCTCTTTTTTTGAAAAAATGAAAAAAAAAAAATCCTTTGGAGTTTACTAAATTCTGAACCCTCATTTGCTCCCATATAATCTATTCTGTATATGGACTTCCACTAGATCTTTATTCAGATGATGATTGCTGCCAGTATCTTGTCTTCATTTTCAGTGATGAAAAGACCTGAATTTATTCTAAATGCTTTGCTGTTGTCAAGGTGATAAACCACCAGCTAGGAAATTAATGGCATTCTCTCTTGGTATGTGTGTGTGAAAGAGAGTGTGAGTGTGCCTGCTCACTCAAACAGGCTTTTTAATCAACAAGCTTCACATGCAACATTCACTTTTATAGAGCAAAATCTTATTTTGTCATGACATTCAAAAATTTTAAGTAGCTTTTTTTCAGGTTACCCCCACATTTAAATCAGCCTCACTGCCCTGGCAGATGCTCCTGAGTGGTGGCACAAAACTGCAAAGAACTTATGCAATTAATACATAAATTTGCAATGTTAAATACATTTTGAAACACATGCCAGTGTGTTTATGCACTAGACTGCCCTACACAGATCAGACATACCACCTTTGGTTGCAAGCAAGCAAGTAAACACCAACCAGGTCTGGAGGCATCAGTTAAAGAAGGCAACATTTGCATAAGAGCAAACAAGATAACTTATACTTTATGAAGATTTAATTTTATTTTTAGGATCCTATGAACTTTGTGCCACAAGATGTCAGTGCAGTTTAAGCAATGGCAGAGCACTCTCTGAATGTGAACTGCATCGAAAATGGGCAAAAGACAAAACATCTATAGTTAATTATAAGAAAAAAATCGGAGAAATAGGACTACAAAGTATACATAGTCTTTTTTTTTTCTTTTTCTTTTTTTTTTTTCCTTTTGGACATGCTTCTGGATTGTGCTCTGTATAATTACAATTATAATGAAAATAAATGTAAAAGCTCTAAATAGGAGCTAGTTTATATCCATGTCTTCATTCCATTTTTCTACTTATTCAAGAACTAATGAAAAAGCTGCATCTAAATACATTTCATTGCTCAGCAGAGCAGTGTTTTCTTTTCAGCAATTTGTTGAATTTTAATGCTATTTTCCCAAGCGTTGTTTTGTATAGACTTAATGAAAGAAAAAGGAGGAGGAGGAAAAAAGACAAAACCAGCTCACTTGTAGTAATGACACAACCACCTCACTTGTAACAGGAGCTAATATGTTTCCATTACAATGGTCACATATAACGGGTAGTTAATCATCAAGAAAATTCATTAGCTGAATGTCACCAGGAACCTATGTACTGTAGCAAATGAACAACGGACAACAGTTTGAGCTTTAATTCAGTAGTGAGTTCCCTCATAATGCTGTTTTCCTCTTCATGAAATTGGGCACAAAGTTAATGGCATGATAAATGGGTGTTTGAACTTAGTAAGCTTCCTTGATTATGAACGGCAGTTATTCCTGTTAAGTGCCAGCAGATATCTCATATGGGTGTTGTTCTGTATGCTTTTGAATATCATGCACTTTCACAACAGTCAAGCCATCACAAAGAAAGCTGAGGAAGGAGAAATTTTCCACCCCACCAGCAATTTATCTGATTTATTCCCTGGAGTCTATGTTTTGCTGGAGTAAATTGTCCCTTTTATATAAACCACAGAGCAATGCCTTGTTTCACGTGGCTTGTCCCCATGATCATGTGAGCTTTAGTTGTACTTAAAATGCCTTATACTTGCTCTGCTCTCTTAGAGATTTGGTGAACTTTCTAGATACTCTTTTTCCTTATTCAGATGGAAAGCGTATATGTATGTTTCAAAGCCATCTTATGGCCAGCACACATCATCTGGCACGACTCTGAAATGTGAATGCAAATGTCTGCCTGAAGGAATCAGCAGTGTAAGAGCTGAGATGGTGTCTGTGAAATAACAACTTCTGATTGTGGGGGTTGGAAGGTAGGTGAGGCCCTGAACTAAATGGGCAGATTGAAGAGTTTTCTGACTGCCCATTGTCCATTTCTGTGAAAACAGTCTGCTTTGGTTTATAAGGTGTACGTAGATGTTCAGGCAGCCGTGGTGCTGAGCCCAGCTTGCTGAAGGCTGTATTCCCCACCTACCCTCTTCTGAGCCACCCTCTGCCACCTGTGACCATGGGAACAGGGGCACCACAAAATGCTTTCTAGCTAGATTAGTAAGCACCAAATAACACTTCCTGTAGCTCCCTTAACCATGACCCTTCCAAAGAAAAGGGTTCATCCCCCTAGAAAGTCAGGACTCAGGTTGTACTCAACACCTTGTTTCCTCCCTCAGTGCTATTTTATTTTAATTTTATTTTATTTTATTTATTTTTTAACATAACTAAAACCAGTATGAGGAAAGTGATGGCAGGACAGGGTCACAAGAACTGAGCTCTTACTCTATATCTCATTCAGCATCAGCCTAGCCTTGCAAGACAGTGACAGCTGGCCCCAGAATAGTATCTATCAGATTTTTTTTTTCCTTCTCTCTTCTATTACATTTTTTCCCCCTGGATTATAAATGAAGAAGTAATTTGTTTACAAGCCACTTTCTCTTTTTCTCTGCTGGGTGCTTCAGATGTCAGCATGATAGAAGAGCAGGAGATTTGTGGTATGTCTTAGTGCCTTGGCCAAGGATCTGCTGCACAATCCATTATCGCCAGGGACATTTGCATGAAAACAGGGCATCCAGCAGTTGCTTTCATAGGTTCATATCTGTCCACAGAGACAAATAGCCACAGTGTCAGCAATAATATCTTGCCCTGTAACCTATGACTTTCTCCATCTGAAAACAAGATGGGTGTGTTTTTCTGAAGGTTATTTTTGGCTTGAAATTGGTTTCACAGTTCAGAATACTTGCAGAGACGGAAGTAATTTTTACTTCATTGTAAATCATTAAAATTAAAACTATATGGAAAGTACAGAACTGATTTGGACTAGTAACATCCAGGCAGAAAATGCCTTGTTTCTGTATCTTATCAAGTAGCTAGAGATATCTACTGGTATCTAGCTAACTAATCTGATACAAACAACAACAACAACAACAACAAAAAGTGCAGTTTTGTTGAACTTCTCTATTTTATTAACTCCCAATTTTTATGAATCCTGTTATTTATTTTATAGATGAGATTAAACTCCTGTCTCTGGCTTGTAATCATGTGAAGCAATTTAGAATATCCATTTTTCTATGCCTGAAGCAGTAATTAACTGTGTCCAGATGCATAGGAATGGACCTTATTTAGAGGCCTGTGCCATGATAATTACAATCCTACTATAACATCAGCTACCTCTTAGTGGAGAAGCCAACAAACAAGAGCATTTATAAAAAAAATTCCCCACCCTCCACCCTCCCCAGGCTCTGTCAGAGCGACAGTTTAAGAAAGAACCAATCTGTTTATCTGCTGGATATTGGGTTCAAATTCTCTTGATTTCAACAGTCAGCAGTAAATCTGCAGCTACCTGAATTCTGTTTCTGCAGTCCAGAATTTCTGAAGTACTCCTTTTTGGTTTAATATTGTTGTCAATATATTAAATCTTTAAATCTATCAGAAAAATAGAGTAAGAGACAAATTAGTAGAGTACTGAATTCCTTGGAAGAATCCCACACCCCAGCATTATTATAAAGGTATTAAACAAAGATAATTATGGGAACAGGTTTCTATGGGTAGCTTCAAAAGCTACAAATCAGGATATTTACTCTAAAACCAAGGAGAGCCTTCAGAGTTTTCTGATATTGTCACATTCCTTAAATCACGGTGAAGCAACACTCTTCATTTCCAACAGAAAATCAATTCATTATTATAAAATCAAGTCTATCAAAGACAATGGGACTGAGAACTCTTACTGAGAGTGCAAGTCTTCATTTGTCTTTGTGATGTAAGATTTCTACATTATGAAAACATGCAGAAGACATTTTTTCCAGATGGTTCTCTTTACAAATAAATTTTCTAGTTACCATATATCAGACCGCTCCTCTTTATATATAAGTGATTTCTTCTGATTTATGTAGTATGGAGCTTTGCAGTAGAAGGTCACTGGAGAAATTTAACTGCAAGATACCCATCTTTGGAAACTCCTCAGACAACTCTTAATATTTCATGGGTTTAGGTGTTTATTTTCTTTAAACCAAGTACTATTTATCTGTTACAAACATTAGTGTGAATTATTTGTATCAGTCTCAAAATAATTTTTAAAAAAAGACAACTTATCACAGGTATCTGAAGGACAGATCAAGACAAATGCTAGCTTTGGAATCTAACATAGCAATTTAAGAATAATTAGTTCTGTTTTCTGTGCTACTTCATAAGCCAGTGTCTGTCCCAGGTTAAATCAGCTCTTTAAATAACACCAGGTTAAATAACATCTCACTGCAGTGGGGACTTGAGATTGATAAAAGAAGCTAACAGTATTTTCTCTATACTACCATGACCATCTCTATTTGATTATATGGATCCTTTTAGGAAAATAGCACAACTACTGTAATTCCAAGTGTCAAAAATGACTTAACTTCAGTAGGAGCGATACGGTGCTCAGACAGCCCCAAGGATCAGAAAAGCAGCTATTATATCTGTTTGATCTTGAAGCCTTACACTACACAGAGTTTGGCCAAACCCTTCTAATGTGTTTGTTCATTCATCTGTATGAATGAGGTATTATACAGAGATTTATGTTAGATTTGTCTGCTTTTTTGTTTGTTTGTTTGTTTTGTATTTTCTGAAATTGCTTTTTTATTATTTTTTAATAATGGGTAAGATTATGTTGAATATTACAAGGGGAAATCTACAACCTGGGGTAAATGCTGAGAAAACACCACAGCAGTTCTGTAAAGTTCAGTCTCTGGTTGAACAAACACCAAAAACATAAAGTTGAGACTTCACTATGTGACAGCTTATGTGAAGAGTGGCATAAAGGTAAATAAGATCCTCTCCCAGCCTGTCCTACAGGACCAATGATTAGGGAAGAATGCATTCATTATAAGTTTAGAGTGGAGAAATGCCATTTTCTTTTGAAGTTTTAATTACTTCCTTTGCCTTTCACATTTAGTTTTCAAATCTTAGGAATGAGTCTTAAAATTTATTTATATACATATATATATATATATTTTGCCCCAGTGCAGAAAAGTATTTAAATATGTAATTAACTTTAAACAGCTGATAAATCCCAATGATTATTTAAAATACAAGTGTGTAGTGTCTCAGATACCAAAGCCCCAGCATGTTCAAAAACTTCTGTGATTTATTCTGTAGAATGCATAAATAATGCAAATCAAGTATCATTACTTTGGATTCTCTACTCCTTTTTGGGTTATGCCACTGTTTTTGTTTGTTTGTTTGTTTGTTTGTTTTTAATGTCCCTGAAGGCTTAATTGTCTCATTTAATTTATTTAATTAGAAATAAGATAACCTTAGAAATATTTTCCATAAGAGTAATCTAGACTAAATGAAAAGAGATTTATTTTACCTAAGAAAAAACATATTGTAGTGCTAGAAAGTTATTCAATAGGGAATGTGCAGTCATTCCCTATTTGACTGAAACCTGAAATACAATTACACATTGTGTTTTCTAAAAGCCTTCATGCTTAGCATACACATAGAACAAGCTGAATTGTTGAGACAATTTCTGAGTAAGGAGCATAAATTCTGTTCCTGTGAACACAAAATTTACAGCTTATAGTTTATTTTACTGCCCAAGGCTAGGAAGCCTAATTTCTTTCTGTAAGACATTTTGTCTTTGGAAATATCTTTTATCCTATTTTTCATCAAGTAGAACAAAAAAGTTGAAAATTGTGATAGAGCTGATGTTTCACTTTATTTCAGTATGACTGAATTGTCATGCATCTTAATGGTTTCACTTCAGCCCACCAGGGAACATCAGAAATAAAACTATCAGGCTCTTGTGAAGTGGCCAGAAGGCTACTCAAACTGTCTCACTACTGCCATTCAATGAAGGAAAGTTATGCTGCGGGGAAAAAATACATTTATTCTGACTGTGGCTGACTTTCACGTTCCTATTGCAAAACTGCTGTTGATCTTGCAGTCGGAAATCAGAGAAAGCCTTGGTAGCTAGGACTTATGCACAACTGCTGGATTGTAATTAAAATCTTGTCTGAAGTCTATGGCATTGCCATCAAAATTGAGCAATGTTTGTTAAATATTCCAGTGTTGGTATACTGAGAAATTCCAATGTAAATATATCTTGTCAAAATTTTCTCAGTCACAAGCTTTATTTAAAATATAGCCAGGATAAAGCACAATTGGTATCATCTACATCTGTGTCACAATCATTGGCATTCTGTAAAGTCTCACAAGATGCTTCTTATATATGCTTAGCTATATACATAGTTACAAGTTACTATACATATATATATACATATATACAAGTTACACAATATTTTTTTTCCAAATAAGTATTCAATACATATGTATACACAACAAGTAAGCTATTTACATATGTATGTATGTATATGCAAAACAATATACATGTTTGCAAAGGCAGAGATAGGAAAGTGCATTGTTCAGTAACATCTTCATGGTAATATGTTAGAGGGCTTTGGTGTCTGCAAGTTATTTTCACATTCATACAGTATTTTACACAGTGATCATATTATAATAACTTCAATTTATGAATCAAAAAGCATGTTTTAATACTGGACCATTGCAGCATTTTTGGTGTTTCTTGGTAGATCTTTTTTTTTTTTTTTTTTTCCTAGTTGGAAACATTGTAAGTTTGAATCAGGATCTGATCAAATGGTAATGAAGCAGTTATTGTAATTCTCTGGTGTTTATTATGACAATAAAAAGAAACAAAGTTTAGTTTGTTAACATAGAAAAAGATCCTTAAAGTACATTTCTTACTCATTTTATAGGTTTTATGCTAAACATATATTACTATCAGTTAGTATTGTGTTCATTTCACTAATTTCACTTTTGTGTTACCTGCAACTCAGTCAAATGAAACCACAACAAATTATGTTACTTAATTCTCATAGATACGTAGCAACTAAACTTTTTAAAGTTGAAGAAGGTCTACTGAACTTTTCCATCTACTTTAACTTGTGTAAACTAGTGTTGAATAACTTCTAGGTTTAACCTTGTACACATCAAAATAATCTATTGGTTTTAATACAATACAGGGTGATAAAAAAATCAAATTTATAGTTTCATCTACTCTTCTGTTAATACATTGTTAAGTTGTATAACTTGTAAATTTAGATGCTAAGAATTGGTTTTTAGAAACACTGTGTGGGTCAATATTCCATCAATAATTCAAGATATAATTTAGACATGTAATTATGTTCAATATATTACTATTCTTTTCTGCTTTGTCTCAAGACTATCTCAAGATTCACAGCAAGATATTTTTATGTATTGATTTGGAGGATCATACATTTATCTTGAGTGAACTACAATTCTTTGTGAATCTAATGGATAGTCAGCAGAATCCCTGAGTATAATTTGATATTTAAAATGAACAAAGATCCTTTCTCATTTCACTAGATAATAGGAATGTGAAATCCTGTAATCTACAGTGCTACAAATCTGGTAGAGTGAGCCAGGCATTGAAAGTGTAGGAAAGAAAAGAAAAAAAAAAAAAAAAAAAAAAAAAAAATCCTTGTTTGTATACCCTATCTGTATTTCTGATGTATATTCTGATAAATATCTGTATTTATGAATGATGGTGTTCAGGTAACCTGTGTATATCTGGTCTAGTTTCTTTAAGCCCTCTTTCATCATCACATTACTAATGTGATTACTAAATACCACAAACAAAATGAGGAACTGCACAGAATGATCCAGAAAAGTACCATACTGTCCTTCTGTTTAAATCAGTCATTCCCATGCAGTTGGTTCTCCCCTCCACCATCGTTATGTCCCTTCCCTTGTCATGCAGCTAGCCTTCATTATTGTGGCATAATTTGTTCAAGGGAAGGAGGAGTGTTCTGCTCCAAGGATCACCAGGCTGAGGCTGACTCTGTTTTCTTGTGAAAACAGAGTACACTCCCTGTACTCCTCCACTGAGTCATTTCTGATTGAAAGTTTCTATGCAACATTCAAAGTCAATATCCAGTACCAAAATTCAGTTTTATAACCTTTCTTATTCTGTTACAAAATGACAGGGAGACCAGTACTTACTATTGTTTTTGGTGACACGGCCACAGGTTCCTGGAAAACTGTGAGATACAACATTGCTTAGTTTCAAATTGGATTATGTCCAGTGATAAAGTCTGTTAGGCTTTTAAAAGAACTCTGAGTTCAATTCACAGTTTCTAAATTCTACAATTCTTTGAATGGAGAATTTAATTTTCTGTCCTTTTATTTTGTTTTGTTTTTATTTTTTTTCCCCTTTCATGCTCAAAACAGCTGTCTTGAAAAAATGTGCTAAGGGTAGTCAAATAAACAAGTGCCTTTCAATTTCATCTCCCTGCTCAGTTCCAGCCATTCTAAAAATTGTGAGTCAGCATTTAAAAGTCACTCCCACACCTCTTGTCAAATATAATTTTTTTGAAAAATTCTCTTTGATATATTTCATCTCCTAAGAATGAGAGCAATCATCCTGAAAATGTTTATAGCATTCCTTCAAAATGCAACAACTTAAATTTCTTCACAAATCCTGAAGTCAAATGTAGTTGGACATGAAATAGGCTAGAAGACAGAGTGGAAAAAAAGGTGGTTTCTCTCTCTCTATGTATATATTAATGATAGTGAAAGTTCACAGATGAAAAATATTATATGAATAATATTAAATGTTTCTACACAAAGGGAATGTGCTCATAATATGAAAGGGATCCGTTCCTGTAGGAAATTAGCTCCTATCCTGAAATAATGTTGATTAAATCCTTTCTTTCTTTTCATCTATTCTTGGTCTCTTTATACAAGTTCTCAGGGGAATGAACATCAGTTCTGCTGAGGAATGTAATCAACCTCAGAAGCAATTTTTATTGCTGTGTGTACTTTTTAATGCTATAAACTCAAGCCTTTAAATAATAAGTCAGTGACACGCTCACTAAATACTGAACATCTTGAAATTAGTATGTCTGACAGCGGTAACTGCGGGAAAACCAATAATGCCTACTCCTTGGAAATTCCTACTTCTTCTCAGTTTCAGTTCAAAACATGGCAACAACTTGGTTATGGAACATAACTGAAGTAATAGAGAATGATATGGTTTCAGTCAACATTGCCACCTTATCTGAAACTAGGCAATTCCTTGTGATAGACCCCAAACCAGGGGCACATATATGGTGTTTCTTAAGCATGGCATCCAGTACAAGCTAAATCTCCTGCAAAGGGTTTCTTACCATAGTCAAATCTCTGCTGTGTATATGATATTTTACCTGTCTTCTTCAACATCCCATTTCCCTGATACTGTCAAGTTGGCCTGACCTCTAAAGGCTAAATGCCAAATATGTGGATATATTAATACAGTTCAAATATTTTCTGTTACTCTTTATTAGGTCTTTTGAGATCTCAGACTCCATATTTACTGATTTAAGTTTTGAAAATGTCTGGACATGGTTCTGGGTAACCTGCTCTAAGTGGCCCTGCTTGGGCAAGGGGTTGGACCAGATGACTTCCAGACAACCTTAGACATTCTGTAATTCTGTGTGAAAATAGAGAGAGGAGTTCCTTTTTTAAATTCTTCTTCTTCTTCTCCTTCTTCTTCTTCTTCTTCTTCTTCTTCTTCTTCTTCTTCTTCTTCTTCTTCTTCTT
>CM021731.1:202781688-202854140 GCA_011075105.1 Heteronetta atricapilla | reverse complement strand
TTCTTCTTCTTCTTCTTCTTCTTCTTCTTCTTCTTCTTCTTCTTCTTTTTCTATTAAAATCCTTAGTATCGTGTAAGACTAGTTCATTTGTTCAAATATTTGCCCCTTATTTGCCCCTTATTATTGGAACCTTCATTATTAAGTACTGGGGCATATTGTAGTCTTTAATATTTTTGTCAGCTCACCCCCAAAAGATACTGAAGTACTGCTCTGGTAAAGAACAGGGACTTAAGGTAATCACTTCATTCTCTCTCTATAGACTGAGGTCAGACACCAGATGTGTATTATAAATGGTTTAACTGGTGTCTGGAGTGGCCTCATCCAGCCAATAAACTTGAGCACAGGATGGGACTGGCTTGAACCTGAATCCAGCTCCCCTAATGATGTGGAAAAGACTGTCCCCACAAATTGTCAGTTGACGTGCTAGACAAAAACTGTAGACTTGGCAAGAAAAGTTACACCCCGATCATGCAAAGTACCAAAATAATCAAAATTAGCAATATTTGTCTTTGGCTAGGATGCTATCCTGAAAACTACAACCTATCTGCCAAAGCCAGCAATTGCACACATGCTTTTATTACAATCTAAACAACATACAACTTTTAGTAGTAGCATCAACAACACATTTATAATAATAATAATGCTTATATTCTGGATAGATTAGCTATAAAAGTCCTAACACTATTAAAACTGTTACATAAAAACATCCTAGTATGCACCCCTTTTGTCTGGAATTGTTCTCACCCTTCATTTGTTCCTGGGGCCCTCAGCTGGCAGTAACTGCCTTTGTCAAGCAGAGGGAACTGCAGCAAGTCAGCAGCATCCTGCATTCTCTCCTGGAAGGTGTTTGGTATTACTGATGATGCTAATCTCATACTTCTCCCAGTATGAATATAATTTTATAATATAAATATTTTTTTTCTTTTTTTTATCTTTTTTTTTTTATCTTTTTTTCTCCTAACATACTCTGTTTACTTGCCCGTGTTTCACTTTTCCCGACTGAAGTTTGTCTACGTTCACCCATTAACTATTAGTTAAACCAGCACAGTATCCTGTGCAGATAGGATACCTTGTCCAGACCTCAGTTACATGAAGGTTTCATGGTTATTCCTCATTGACGACGAGTTTTTTAGACCTTTATCAGATATAGTATTCACAGAGCTAAGCTAAAAGCAGGTTTGACAATACTCACCTGACTGCTAGGCAGTTGTTATTACAACTAAAACAACTCAATTCATCTCATCCCAAGACCCATGTAGACAACTCTTGAGACTGCAATGTTAGGTCAATACAAAGCTTTTGGCCTTTTACTAGTAATAGGAAAAAAAAAAAAAAAAAAAGTGCTGTAGAACAAGCAACCATGAAAACTGCATGTTTTCAGTGTTGAAGCTACCAAAGTGTTTCAGTTTCTGCTGCAGGTTTTACCAGAGCTTCTGTCCTCTTGCCTGCACTTAGCAGCCTGATACCTCCCAGAGGCCTCCGTAGATACCCTTGCAATATCTCTTGCCATGAAAATCAGCTGATGATGTCTGAAGCAATCTCATTGTGTAGAGCCATGTTTCAGGCAAGCAAAGCACAGTGCTGTTTGTATTTTAAAGCACAGGGAAAGTTTAGACTGACCTTCCAGAAAAGTGCCCTATCTAATTTTTCTCCAGAGTTTTCACTGCTGCCAGTCTTTAGACCCATTGCACGTTTGCCTGAAAGAGGTATTGGGAAAAACCTGCAGTTCTCCCAACTGGTTGGTTTGCAACAACCGACCTCTGCTGTAGTACTGATCCCAGTCTAAGGTCCATTTACTGGCTTTTATGGTCCTATGGGCTGGATGAAACTGAGGCATCAGATCAAGGCTCTGAGCTCTGCTGCAGCAGATCCTGAAATGTGAGTTGCCATGAGATGTCTGAGACCTTTATTAGGTGCTGCCCTGAAGGTCAATCTGAGAATTAGTGGGGTGAAGCAGAGAACTAATCAGAGCTCTAACTGTAAAGAGACCGACATCCTTTAGATGTACTTAGCTTCTTTTATACTCAAAACTGAACTTTTGAGTTGGAGACAAAAACTCAACTTTAGAAAATGCTGGAATTAAAAGAAAAATTAAGCCTTATTTCTCAGACCTATGATCCAAACATTAGCAAAAGTTGAATGGCTCTGCAGTTTGCAAAAAAGATGTAGAAATTTACAAGATACTTCTGGGATGAGGTGGAGGAATATTTATTTTTTATTTTTTTTTTAATTAGGTTTCATACTGAGAAACTTACTTTTACAAAATACAAAGAGCAAATCAGTTACTTCTTCAACATTTATGTACTTGTTTCCCCAAGAGTAATTAATTTCAGAAAATTTGACACGGGATGAAGAGGAAACACATTTAATTGCAATACACGCTTTGTTCACAAATACAGTTTATGATTCTTCCCATTACTTCTTGTTCTCTGCTGCCACACTCACCATATGAAAGAGGTACTTAAAGAAATAAAAAAGTTCCAAGGGGTTTATAAGAAGTTCTTGAATGACAATATATTTCCCTTTTTACTTCTACTCAGTGTTATATAAGTGTAGTCCAGGTCTGGATAGTGCACACTTTGTATTTGTTTTCCCCTTTTATGTTACTGGTTAGACCATCTGATTTTATCTGGATCTGTACTGATTTATACCAGTAGTGTAAATAACCTATTACCTGACTCTAAAGTACTTGATTTTCAGTTACATCAATGTTCCTTAAAACCATTCTGAAGATTTTTTTTTTTTTTTTAACATACCTTTTTCTCGGTGTCTTCAATACAAGATCTTTTCTAAATGTGTCTCACAGTGAGAATGAGAATATATAACATGGAAGTTCAAAAAGGCTAATGAATAACAAAATAAAATATTGTTTTGCTAGCAACATTTTTGTGTTCACATGTGCAGAGAACTCCTTATTGAGTTTGAGTAGAAAGTATAGTCTTGTTTCAAAATAAATCTTTGCTTATGTTTGAAAATACATTTTGCTTACAAACTCAGAAATTGCACAGTATTCAAGAACAAAGAAAAATGTCTTCCTGGGCATATTTTCTCATCACAGATCTTATAAAGTAAAAGTTAACTGTCTCAGAAATGTTATAGTAAGGGAGCTTCAGAGAAGAAGCTACATCACTTATCACTTTGATGTCTGAAAATAACCTCATTTACATATTAGTTTTGTTTCTTCCTTAGCTATTGTCTTCTTTCCACCTTCTCCAAACCCCATCTTTATTAATGTAATAGCGTACAGAATACTCATTGCTTTTTCACAGCTGTTGCTCTCTTGTCTTTTGGAAAGTTTGAGAACCATCATTTTATTGTTCTCTCTGTTTCTTTCTGTTGTTCATTCTGAGAAACTGGTTTTCCGTTGCAGAATCTTTTGTTGAGTTAGGAGTGATAGGCTTTGTTTTGAGGTCCCTGGTGTATGGGAACGTCAGAATTATTCCATGTGGAGAATAACAATGAAATTCTGCTTGCAACACTGAAATGAATCTGGAATTGTTAACCTAATGGAAAGACTGAAAGGTGAAATTTGAGATTTGTCTGTACTATAATGTCTACAGTTAGACACCTACTTCACCGAAATATAGAAATGTGCTTAAAATGAACTGACTCAAGTATGTGATTTACTGCACTTTGTGCTAATTATCAAAGTCCTTTTAAAAACATTGGTTTTACGGCCCATGTGTAGAATGTCATAGCTGAATCTCTATATCATCGATAAAAACTGTGAGAAGCTTTACAAAAAAAAAAAATGGAAAAAGATTAAAGAAGCAGGAGGCTGTAGTTTATACATATCACCATGAGATGGTAAGAAACAAGATAACACTGTGAAACAGTGCATGTGCCTGCTAGGTCTCTAGATGTTTATGTTTTTAAAGATGGAAAATCCATCATTAGGAGGTAAATTTGCTAGCTTTCAAAATTTTTACACCACTGTTCAAGTAACAGAGTAACTTAAATAGAAACCTTTTGTTTGGTGCAGAGTAGTTTACAGGCAATTTCATCTCGAACAAGAAGGTATATCTACACTGTTATGAATTCTATTAGGAAGGTCTACATTGACTTCT
Organism: Heteronetta atricapilla; assembly: GCA_011075105.1. Classification (NCBI taxonomy): domain Eukaryota; kingdom Metazoa; phylum Chordata; class Aves; order Anseriformes; family Anatidae; genus Heteronetta; species Heteronetta atricapilla. The sequence goes on along the minus strand of CM021731.1, from coordinate 202,850,073 downwards.
AGGAACAATATCACAGTAATCCCACTTAAATTGACAATTAAAGTGTGCTTTGCTTTTGGCTGGCTTCAGATACACTGTGCAATTTACTAAGTAATGGGAAAAGTGTCATTTGCTACATGCAAATTTCTTTTAGAATAAATTAAATATTAGTATTCTTTGCCCATTTAAGTTTATGACTATGGGAAAATAGTGAGATTTTCTTAGAGCAGTACAAGCTTGCTTATTTCTGAAACTATACCGTGTGGTGTCAGAATTATAACAGAAATACCTATGCACAGCTTTCCAATATGCTATAAAAATAAACAAGGACTGATTTGATTTTACATTGGGTAAGTTAGGAAAGGCTTGTAACAGAGTTATATCAGTTTACAGCTTTAAAGAGGAGATGATACCTGGGGGCCTTGCAGGGTAAGAAAGTAGAGGAGTGTAAAATTTCTCTATTCCTCTCAATAACATTTCTACCCATATAAGCATATATTTTTGTTTGTTTTGTTTTTGTTTGTTTATTTATTGTAAAAACACCCTTATTCACTCAACAGTTTTATAACCATCACTTCCTAGATTTATCATTTCTAGGATCCTGAATTTCTGAGCAGGCATTTATGTGTTCCGTAGCATGTGCCTGAAGATGGTAAATTTCATACTGAATTACAGAGATTACATTATATAAGTAAATGGAATAGTCAAACTTCTTAGCCTGTTTCTCTTTTCCAGAGTAAAAATTTATCTGACATGTAGGGACTGTGAGTTCCCTATTCCAGAAATGGGTAAAATAAAAGTGTTAAAACTACCAGAAAAGAAATCAAATGAAAGTACCTATTAAGGTCTTGTTTTGAAAAAAAAAAAAAAAAAAAAAAAAAAAGAGAGAGAGAGAGGAAAAAAAGGGCATTGAACAGTAACTTTCTGTTCTCGTTATATAAGTTAAATCTGAGACTTTCCTGCAAATCTAATAAAAATGGCATTTCCATGGCCTTGTGTGACTTTTTCTGCAAAGCAATTTAGAGAAAATCTGGCCTGAAAAGTTTGAATGAATAATCTACTTTATGTGAATTATTTTTTCACTTTCTTCTTCAGGTTTTTCTCCTTACAAAAACAACAAAAGAATTGTATTACCTTATGGAGAAGACTGTGTGTGTGTGTGTGTATGTTTATATTATTTGGACAATTTCTGAAATGTTATAAATAGAAAGACCATTAGCATATTTTGTTAACTCTCTTACTATTGTAGTAGTATTTCATTGTTATGAGTAGATTTTTATTTAAAAAAAAAAAAAAAGTGAAATGTGTTCTTAAGGAAAGACACTAATCAGTCAGCATATGCAACCTATACAAGTGCTACAGTAATGTTAATTTAATCATAATGGTTATTGAAAGAGGGACAGTATTTATTGCGTTCATATTAAAATCTGGGTATAGATTATTTTTTAGCTTAACTTCAAATGTTTATTTTAAGAAGCTAATTTAGAAAGATGGGTACTTTGCACTTTGCCCTCAGTGGATGAAGAGAAATATACATTCTCCAAAGATGATGCTACAGCAAAGGCTCTCCAGTGAGGTTTCTTGTTTTCAGATTATTTTATGTAGCTGTAAAAATGAAAATCCTTAGCTGCATATACTATGTTCTGCTTTAAGAAATTGGGTTGCAAGTTCATTGTATTTCCATGTGAAAGGAAATTGGGATATGATACATCATCATAACATTGTGTCTGTTCTATGTCTTGCCTAATTTAACTTAGTGCTATTCTAATGCTAGGTACATCTCCTGTGGCTCCAGTTCAAACCCATTCAGAGTTAAGTGAGGGACCAGTGCTATGTTGCTGCATCACATAAGGAACAAATAATCAAGTTCTTACAGACCTCAGAAAGTCATCTCCAAAGACAGAAATATTAAGTAGTTCATTAGATTTGTACTGTGCTTGCTGAGTATTGCTCTCTATAAGAACAGGATGCTGAGATATACCACGGGGTGCACTTGTACCTACACAGATGTTGAGCAGGTTTGTTACTTCCTTGCAGAGATAAGAATGACAGTACAGGTGCTAATCAGGCCTGTGGGTTTGAGCAGGATAATGGTTGGCTCATCTGTTGCAATCTAACAGCTAAAATGGCTCAAAGAGTTCTGGGCCTTAACAGAGACAGAGGCACCCAAGAGAGTGCTCTGGGTGCCATTTATCTGCCAGTCTGCTGGGGGACCATGTTGTTTTCCAGACTTCATGGAGAGCATAAAAAATACTGTGTTTGTATTCTAGTCAGGTTCTGCTCATTACAAAACAGCACTGGGGTACTTGGCACTTCAGAAGATGTGACCCAAGGCAGTTTATCTGACACTCTTTGTATGCTCTTGGCGCACGAGAGAAAAGAAGAAAAATCAAACAGCAACAACAGAAAAATAAATAATAATAATAATATTAAAAAAAATAAAACAGCAAGCTTCTAAGCACCATGAGGCAGTGAACTCTTGTAAATAGGACAAATTGTTTTCTTATTGGAGCATTCTTACTGGGAGGCTCTCACTCTGGTTCCTCCATGACTTGATGAGAATTTTTCATTGCTTAAATAGGAGAGGCTCTCAGTTTTGGGCCTACCATCTTAAATCCAAATGTCTAGTCTTTGCTTTGCTGTTCCATCACTTAGCTCTGTTTAACTCTATGAGTACTTTTTTCTGTTTTCTTGGAATAATGACACCATTTACCACAATGATTAAGTGCATGAGAATCCACCTTTTCTTTCTTTGTAGAGATCAGGATGTTTATTCATGCATCTGTGCTCATTTGGGAATTTTCTGATCTCTCAATTTGTCAATAATTTTGAGATGCCATCAAATATTTAGGGCATAGACCTATGTAAGATTCATGTTTGCTACTGAAACCCTGAAGGTTTCTCAAATGTTTTTGAAAAAAGGAAGCTAAGTTCAGTAATGCTATGTCAGAATAACACATATCTGAAGATTCGTCTTAATGAAGGTAAATATTTTGAATGAGATGTATCTCAGACAATTTTCAGCACTAAAATTTAGGTTTCTAGTCAAGGTAAAGGGTTAAGAATATTCAGAACAAAATTAATATCATTTTTGTTGGGTTAATGGTAGAAGACTTCCTTCCCATATGTTTTATACTTGTCAATTTCATCAAAAGACCATACAACAAGCAAGAAATTTCAGTCAGATTTAATAATTTGAGTCCTTAGAGCCAAAACAAAAATTGCGTTGCCGACAGGATTCAACGGGCCTTAAATAATAGAATATCTGACATTTATTTGAATAGATGATGATGCATCAGGCATGGTCTGCCCATAACAGCTGATTATTGCTCTCTGCAACTACCTGAAAGGAAGTTGTGGGGTTCTGGGGGTCAGCCTCTTCTCACAGGTAACTTGTGATAGGACTAGAGAGAATGGCCTCAAGTTGCACCAGGGGAGGTTTAGATTAGAAATTAGGAGACATTTCTTCTCGGAAAGAGTAGACAGGCATTGGAATGGGTTGCCCAGGAAAGTAGTGGCATCACTGTCCCTGGGGGTGTTCAAGGGAAGGTTGGACGTGGTGCTTAGGGACATGGTTTAGTGGGTGACATTGGTGGTAGGGGGGTGGTTGGACCAGATGATCCTGAAGGGCTTCTCCAACATTGATTCTATGATTCTATGATATCTTCTATGAGTTGTAAAGGAAGACAACCTTCCTTCTCCTTTTTGCCAGGAAACATGTCTGAAATCAACAACAGACATTTTATGGATCCAGTATCTAAGCTTGGATAAGACAGATAAAACAGTAGCCAAATACCTATTATTATTATTATTATTATTATTATTATTATTATTATTATTATTATTATTCCAGTGCCACAAAAGAATGTGCCTTTACTTCTTGGTGTCCTGCTGTTAACTCAAGAATTTTTGAGGTTGGTAGAGGGATCGGCTTCCAAATATTTATGTTGTAAATTTGCATAATGAGAGAGAAGAACAAATAAACATCCTAACCCTGGTTGGAAGCCTCTGAGGAGAAAATTGTGTAGATCTTCAAGTCTTACTAGTGTGATGAAGGCAGTGCAGATGACTCTTTTCCCAGAAAATCTTAAGAATCAGAGAATAATAAGAAAATTGATAGATTATAAAATTCCTTAATCAGAGAGATCATCATAACCATCTGTTCAGCCTTCCTTTTTCTTATGCACATAGACACCAGATTAATATGTAGTTTTAAGGCAGATACTATAATTTCACGTGGAAGAAAACTATGTAGTGGGCATCTGCTTTTTTTTTTTCCCCAATAAATCTTTCTAGTGTTTATTTATCATCACTGCCTTGCATGGAGTAATATTTCAAGTTTCAATTTATTTAATTTGGAAAAAGAGAATAAAAACAAAGGTAAACTAAACTAAAAACCCAAAACAACAGCAACAACAAAGAGGCATTTCTTTTTTCATACAAATTCCTTATGTATTGTCAGCAGCGCTGCAAAAATCTACTAGCACACACCCTGGCTATGGATAAATTCAGACAGGAAATTACAACTAGGTTACCAACTACCAAAAGGGTGATATTCTGCTACTTTTTTTATATATCCAAGGATGATATTGTTCCTGAGTGTTCCTGGTGAAGCATGACGGCCCAAAATACATCTCCAAGTCACTGCTTTTGAAGACTGACTTCTATAGAACAGACATAACCTTTGTGATTCCAAGATATACTTTCTTGATTTATGAAATATTTTGGTGGACTGCAAATCACATGACAATAACTTCAATTTCTTGTTATTTTCTATCCCAGCAATGCTGAAAAATTGGTCAATAAAACAGCCTTTTTCTAGCTGCTGGCAAATACATGACATGGTTTTGTATTAGACACCAGGCAGGGAGTCCCATGAGAAATAAATAAATAAATAAATAAAAACCATATTGACATTTCCCTCTAAATACTTGGTACAGATACTCACCCTGTTATTGTTGTTCATTCCTACTTAGAAAAGCACTTATGGACCAGTTTCAGTTCTGTTGACTTCAACAAGAAGGAACCATGCTCGAGCTGAGAGTTCACAGCTGCTCCACTGATTCCTGGAAAATGACTGAGACGTAACAAAATAAATTATATGGAGGGAGAAAACCTAGGGGAAAATCTAAACCAAAAAGCACCACCACGGTATAAAGAAACAAGGGGATGACAGCCAGTATGTATTTGTTAAGAGAAAACATTGATTCCGTTCTATGGAAGGGCAACAGGTCTTATACATAAAGCAAAAACAGTCAACGATATATCTCTTGATTACAATGAGTCATTTAACGCTGTTTCAAATGAAGTTTCCATGAAGTATTAGGAAAATAAACAAACAAATAAAACACTTAATTTGAATGCAAAACATCTTAGAAAAATATAATAATCCTCTTTTAGTTTAAAACCATTCCCCCTTGTCTTATCATTATCTATGTGAGTAAAGAATCCTTCTCCATCTTTTTCATACGACCACTTCAAATTTTAAAAAGACACAATGTAGTGTCCCTGGAACTTTCTCTTCTCTAGAATGAATAACCCCAGCTCTCTCTGCCTTTTTTCACGAGAGATGCTCCAGCCCTCTGATCATCTTTGTGGTCTTCCTCTGGACTCATTCTAACATGTCTACATCTTGTGCTGGAGGACCCAAACCTGGATTCAGTACTAAAGATGCATGATATACTGATGCATATAAAAAATGAAGATAACACCAAATGAGAATGGACAATTCTCAACCAATTGGAGGAAAGGACTGAGTTCAGGCGACATTGGCATCTTAATTCCAATTGAAAATAAAAAAAAAAATTAGGCTGTGATTTAATAAAAAGAAATGAAAAACATATACATGAAAAATTAACTGCACAAACAAAGAATGGACACCTCAAAGTATTTTCAGTTAGATTACTGGGGCTAGTTTTTTGTACATTCTACAAGAAAGATGTGGTTTAGCTAAAGATCTTTTAGGCAAGCAAGCAAACAATCAAAAAACATGATTGGAAAATTCGTATTCTGTGTTAAAAACGAACAAACAAACAAACAAACAAAAACAAAACAAAACAACAACAACAACAACAAAAAACTGCTGCAGTGGGGGAATGGTGATTATTTATAGAAAGGACCTTCATACAATAAAGGAGAATTGTAAAGAAGAAAGGACTTTCTCTGTGAACAATAGCCAGGAAGCACAGTTCCCTCATAATTACCTATAGTCAGTATTAAGCAAGAAGCTGTGAAGAAGCCACATACCAGAAGCCACAGTGTGCAATCAAGTGATGTTAAGTTCAATTCAGAAGAAATTTAAGCTCTGTAATGGAAAGTCACAATACATGGATTCTTCTGGGATTCATCTAGGATTCTTCTAACAATGGATTCTGCATAAATAGTTTTCCTGACTTTTACATAATATTTCTGTAACTGAACATGACCCCTGAGCTTGGACCAGGCTACTTTGCCTGTTTCTGGAGCTCTACAAATTGCTCATTACTAGTGTGAGCTTAGAAATCCTAGCAGCTCTGGTGCCTAAATTAGGCACTGTAATAGACAAGCTGAATTCAGACTGTCTAGCATTTGGGAACCTTGCTGAAAGGAAATGGGATAAAGCCATTCTGGGACTTTTGGGAACCAGTCTAATAAATCCAAAACAAATATAAGACATAAATAGAGTTAGTAAAAATATTGTTATTGGTGATTCTTGGAAAGGAAGTGATTTTTGAAGACAGCTATAAAACAAACAAACAAACAAACAAACAAACAAAAAACTTCCAGGAAAGAAGAAGGAGTTTTAATGTAGGAAATGTCAGATTTTTTTTTTTTTTTAAGAAAATATGCTAACAGACTACTATACTAGTCATTTCCATTTTCCATTAACAGAGGAAAAGAACAGATAAAATTATTCTATGAAAAGTGTAGTAAACCTGGAAAAATACCCTTTGAGATATTTTTCAGTCCCTGATGAAAATATGTTGGGTTTTACTTACAAAGAATCTTTATCCAGGCAATGCCCGAAGTACGCTTGTTACAAAGTCTGTGTGCATTCATGTAAAAGAACAGAGTAACAATAAAGCTCTGCTTTATGAAAGATGCGAAAGGGTACTTAATCAGTTAGAACAGCCTAAAATACTTCAGGCCACCAAAAATCACTATCTGGTTGAAGTCTGGAGAGGCTAGCGAGGTTAATGCTTCTACTCTTGATGAAGAGGCATGACTTTCTTAATGACTTGAAGTGGTCAGGGCTGTAATTTTACAACTGTTCAGAAGGCAGTCCTTCCAGGAGTAGAATGACCCCTATGACCATGCCTGGGGCAGTGATTAAATGACAGAAGTGACAAAAGAGTTCTTGCTACTGAATTGGTAACACTATGACTAACCTGGATTTACTTTGTAGGTGTCCTATTTGAGTATTGACCAAGTCTGACTTTGCTTGTCCTATGAGACTCTAAGATCATAACACAAGATAGTATGGCTGCAGGCCATCAGTATTAATACACAGAGGATTTGTCTGTCTTTCCAGTTTCTCTTTGGATGTATTTTCTCTTTCAAATGTTACATCTCTTTTTGTTTACTAAGATACATTATTTCAGTTAGACATTAGAGACTAACCATAGAAAGATTAAGTAACCTTCTTTAATAAATTGTAAGGGACAAATCTGATATCAGAAAGCATCTCTCTTAGCAACCTTTACCTTTCCTATAAATTCACACCTACTCTGCATTTTTGACTATATCAGTTCTGGCTCTACCCAAGTTGTAAGCTGTCCTATTTCCCCAAGATTGTTGTTGGCACTTACAGTTCTGTAATTCACAGATGTGGTCTTTAAACAAGCTACTTTGAGATTCATTGCTAAATATTCCCTGTGAAAAACAATAACACATTCTCATAAAAAAAAAAAAAATAGAGACTTAGTTTTAATTTCTTACACTTTCAATTAACCTCTGAGAGCATGCACACACAAAGACTTCTCTTTATGAATTGCTTTTTTTTTTTTTTTTTTTTTTTTTTTTACACATACTGATTTGGAAAATTAATAACTAGACCTGGCACAGTAGATTATAAAGGTCACTTTCATGCCTAGTAAATGTATTCTATTGTATAAAAACTGACCTTCCCAGATCTCTGTATTCCATATCCTTGCACTATTTTATTAACAGAGATACCAAACCAAATTTAAACATTTTATTGTTTTCTCCAAATGCCAAAACAAGATGTTTATCCTCCAATAGTAGATACATGATAAAAAACAGACAATATCTTTTCTATTATTATTATTGTTAGAATATTTCCTCGGAATCATTTCTTACATATCCTGCAAAATTTTTCATTGTAATGATCTCTGTTTATTGAGATAGTCCTAAAGCAAAATTGCCTTTTTTTTTCCAATCTTATGTTTGCAACATTAGTCTTTCTTCAGTTATGTTTCTTGTGTTTAGGCTGTAGGCTTTTGTGAGTTGAACTAAGACTCACAATGTACATGTATAGTATTTGTCTGTATAAGGTGGAGTTTGTTATCAAATGTCAATATTAGCTGTTATTTATCAAGAGAAGTCCTAAGAATTGGGCTTAGACTATCTGAACACTGCCAAAAGCAAATGGATGTGGTAATGTATGTTTTCTCCTCCAGGTTTAGTAGCTGTTTTGCCTACTGGGAAGAAAAAACAGCAGTTGTTTTTGTGCACAAATACCAGAAGGCTTAGTAGAGCTTTCTTCCAGGGGCCTATTCTTCACCTATTTATATTTTTTATCAAAATATGTGTAAATATATATGTTAATATTAAACTGTTCCTCTCCCTATCCTAAAGATGAGGAACTTTTTTGAATATTTGATTTCTCTAGAATCATAGAATGGTTTGTGTTGGAAGGGACCTTAAAGACCATATAGTTCCAACTCCACTGCCATTGGCAAGGACACCTCCCACCAGACCAGGTTGCTCAAAGCCCTATCCAGGCTGGCTTTGAATACCTCCAGGATGGGGCATCCACAGATTCTCTGATCAACCTTTTCCAGTGCCTCACAACCCTCTGAATAAAGAATTCTTTAAATCTAATCTTATATATAAGATTATATATAAATATATATAATTATATATATTATAATAATTATTAATAATATTATATATTATTATTATAAATAATTAATATATTTTATATATATTAATATAAATATATATATTAATATATATTAAGATATAAGATAGATATATATCTTATATCTAATCTAAACTTACACTGTTAAATTTAAAGCCATTACTCTTTGTCCTATCACTACACTCCCTGACAAACAGTCCCTCCCCAGCTTTCCTGCAGGCCCCTGTTGGAAGGCTGGAAGGCTGCTGTAAGGTCTCCCTGGAGTATTGTCTTCTCCAGTCCCAGCTCCCTTAGCCTTTCTTCATAACAGAGGTGCCCCAGCCCCTTAATCACCTTTGTGGCCCTCCTCCAGACGCACTGTAACAGGGCCATGTCTTTCTTGTGCTGGGGGCCCCAGAGCTGAATGTAGCAGGGGGGTCTCATGAGAGCTGAGAAGGGGGGGAGAATGCCCTCCCCTGACCTGCTGGTTGCACTTCTTTTGATGCAGCCCAGGATACAATTGAATATACAAAGACTGTATTATTTTTTGTTCCCTTTTTTCTTCAACCATTCTTTATTTTCTTTTTTTGTCCTCCCAACCTTCAATAAAATATAGCATGTAAGGATATCCTTTGCAAGGCCAAAGAAGGAGTTAAAATACTGTGTGAATCACTGATGCATGACACAAAGAGCTACAGTTACCAGCTCCCTTTGGTGAGCGGGAGAGGAGGAGGCAGGAAGGCTTGGTGCATTTTGTAACAACGTGAATTTCTGAAATGAAGGCAAATTTCCTTTGTTATGAGGCCGGCAGGTCTAAGGACAGTTTAAGACTGTCAGCAATACAGACACTGTTATATTTTTTTCCAGTGCTATTTATTTTTTTCCTATTCATTTCCCTCTTAGCTCATTCTGCTTTTCCCTTTTTGGAAGAAGGTTGATTAAGCCCTTCAACTTAGTCTTTTATAGTTGGCATGCTGCTCTATAAAATACCTTCCTAGGGACATGAAACCCATGGTAAATTTCTTTTACACACTAGTAGTCAAGATTTGTTTGTTTTGTGTTTTCTTTTTATTAATACAATAATTTAAATAAATAAAAGTATAAAAATCCCTTAGGGGGGTTCTTAGAAATAGCTTGGGGGTAATGAAAAGAACTCAATACTTCAGCATTAAAATGCCCTGGAAATTGCCTGGAAGTTGGAAAAGATCTGAGGAGAGGTTCAACCAAAACTTAAGAAGAAAAAGTATTTTTTTGATTGTTTTCTGTTTTGTTTTCTTCTGTTTTGTTTTTCTTTGAAAATGAATGAACAATAGATAGTTGTGACAATATCTGTTCTTGATTTTTTTAAATATTTTTTTTACTAACTGTGGTAGAAGGACTAAGTCCTGTCATACTCATTAATAGTGTTGGTCAAGAGAAACTGTTGCATCAGCAGATTAAACCTGGCATAAAAGCCACAAGAGTGAAAAACCTGGACATGCATGAAGCTGGGAGAGAAAAAAGAGAAAAAAAAAAAAAAAAGAAAAGAAAAAGAAAAACTGAAAAAAAAAAAAAGAGGACTGTTCCTGATTCTCCCTCTGACACCCACAGACTCAGAGACAGATTATTCTATAAAGCCTAAGCTTTATAAACTGCCTTATTTCTGTGATCTTTTAGATCACCTATTCTGCTTGCATACATACATTTTTTTTCATATTTTCTGGTCATAGATAATTCATAGCTGATAGCTCATCTAAGTATGTTAAGTTAAAAAAAAAATCAAGTCTTCATGGGCGTTCAACCAAATATACTGTTGATAGATTTGTTTTAGATTTTGTTGTTGCACTCAGTTAGTAATTAACAGAGGAGAGTAGGGTGATGCAATTGTATTCCTTTGGCAATCTCCATCCCCCATTTGTCATTAAACCCATGTTTTCTGCCCCCAAATTTATTGAGTCAAGATTGGTTTGATGCAGAGGTGACTGGATGCAATGTCCTATGCTGGGGTTTGAAAATGTTAAAAACCCTTCTGACCTTAAATACTCTGTAACAGGTATTTTGAGGGTGTGCTGTCTGTTCTCTTCATCTCAGATTTCTTTCAAATGTGAACAAGTAAATCTCAATTTAAATTTGAACCTTATTTCTAAAGACAAATATTAGACGATTTTTAAAGAGAGAATATATGCTCCTGATTTCCCTCCCCCCTTCCTCACCCCACTTCCAAGAAGCATCCCCCTCTTTTTATACCTATGGCCAGGAACTCCTTGTATCATTGTTCTGAAAGCATCAAAAATAAAAATACATATATATAAATAAAATAAAATAATATTAAAAATGATATGGTGACATATTCAGACAGCTTTACATCTTTTGTTTCTATATTTTTAATTGTTTTAAATTGTTTTTGACATGGCATTCTCACAATGTAAATCAATAGCTTGCAATGGATAGAGCTCAGTGAAGAAAATGAAAGTTCCACAGTCTCTACCTGAACATGGCTTTTATATATGACCTGTTCTAGTGTCACCTAGACTTTTGAACACTGACCTCCTTGTTCATTTGCAAGCTGCCAAGCTTGTACTTATACTGAATTATTAATTGCATACAGAAGTGTCTTGGGTACAGATATATAATTAATGTTTTTAGTACAAGTTGCTGAATTAGGATCTGTGGATTCCTTGGGTTAATGATGAAGAGAGAACATCAGGCACATTTTCAGGGAGTTAGAAAGATTTAATTGGAAGGAACATGTGCACTGATGGAGGACCCTATATAGCTAGGCACAGTGCACAAACCAGAACAAACACTCCCAACTGTAAAGGATTTAGTTTTCTTCTGAAGGATGGACAACTATATAAATAAGTTCTAAAAACAATGTCGTTAAATGGATATGGGCTGGCTAAAACACAGATTTCATCTGCTCACTAAATTATCAAATTATTATTATATTTATTGTAATAATAATTATTATTATTTTCCTTGAGATTCACTTGTTTGTAGAGCATACTATTCTGAATATAGTTGTATGTCCTGATGAATCTTTTTATAATAAATATATATATATATAACCAATATTCACTGAATATATCTAAATTATTATATAGTAAATTAAGTAAATTTATAAGTAAATTCTGTCAAATTCTGCTTTTGGTCTACAGTCAGACCTTGCTAAGTCAGTGGAAACATCTCTAGTGCTTTAAGGTAATTTGGATTAAGCCCCTATTCTTAAACTAATAGAGATAGTAGTTCATAAGTGATCTCTTACTCACTGTTATTTTCGTTTCCAGAATGCATTTATTCAACTGCAAGATCTAAGTAGATGATGTACACAAATGCTCTGCCTTTTCCCCTGCTTTATTCTAGATCCCTTGTCCTCATGATATCTACATAGCAAGAACCTCTCTAGTTGGCTGCCATGATCACTTCTGGAGTAACCCAACCTTTTCATTTCGTAAAGACATTTTGACTTGGTATGTGTTCACAGATGTTCTCTAGCTAAACACTCTAGATGAGGAATGCACTATATCTGTCTCTCTTCACACAGAAGTCCTTCAACTATGTCCTGGAATGCCATAGACAAATATTCAACATGCTTGCAAAGGTAATGAACCACACATTCAACATCTTGTTACTAACCATCAATAAAACAAATGTAAGAGGACCATCTCATTGCTTTGAAGAAATTTTGAACAGAATACAGAATACATATATATATGTATATTATGTGATGATAAACACCTTTAATATGAAGTTAAAAGGAGATGAGACCCAGCTCCTGAAGTATGTTGGGCAACTTTGTTCTACAGACACCTGATCTAGAGTGGTATTGATGCCAGATAGGCCATATCAGTGGGCCAGTGTTTTTTCACTGGTGTGGGCTACAAAACAATAAAAACATAAATGGGCTATTCATCATTATACTTCTTTTCAGGGACTTTAAACATGAAATTCCAGTCTTAATTGCCGTTTATCAATGTGGCTCTTTTATTAATGATAAAAAATAAGATTTTTCTGCAAAGACAAATATATATTTATTTATATATATAAATTTAGATATGTATACATACAAGTACATGAACATATTCATGCTGGACTGAATTTTCAAGTTTTATAAGGAGTTAATAACAAAAAGAAGCAAAACATTATTTCAAGCACGTTTTGAACAGACTTGGAAACTGACTTTCTTGTCAAGTTCTCTCATTTAAAGCTTTCTGGTGTTTGTTATGTGACTCCTATTGATATGGTTCTTATACCTTACTTAATAGTTTTTTTAACTTGCTGAAATGCTTCTTAAATATGAGTTCAAGATTTGTTAATAATGTGTGAACAATTGGCTGATGGATTGCACCCAGATTGGTTCTTGTAAATGGGGTTACATCAGGCTGGTGACCTGTCACTAGTGGGGATCCCCAGGGCTCCATATTAGGACCAGTCCTCTTCAATGTTTTCATAAATGATTTGGATGAAGGACTTGAAGGTTTTTTGAGCAAGTTCACAGATAATGATAAATTGGGTGGAGCTGTTGTCTCCATTGAGGGTAGTAAGGCCTTGCAGAGAGATCTGGACATATTAGAAAGATGGGCAATCACCACTAATATGAAGTTTAACAAGAGCAAGTGTCAAATTCTGCACCTGGGAAGGGGCAACCCTGGTTATATGTACAGATTGGAGGATAAGATGCTGAAGAGCAGCCCCTCAGAAAGTGACTTGGGGATTTTGATTAACAGCAAGCTGAACATGAGCCAGCAGCATGCCTTGGCAGCTAGGAGAGCTAACTGTTCCCTGAGGTTCATCAAGAACAGTATTCATAGCCAATCAAGGGAAGTGATTATCCCGCTCTGCTTTGCACTGGTGTGGCTTCACTTTGAGTACTGTGTGCCGTTTTAGGTACCACAGTATAAGAAAGACATAAAGCTGTTAGAGAGTGTCAAAAGGATGGCAACAAAAACAGTGAAGGGTCTAGATGGAAAGATGTATGAAGAGCAGCTGAAGTCACTTGTTCAGCCCAGAGAAGAGGAGACTGTTGGGATGCAGCTGCCATGGACGCTCCATAAGGGCCAATACTGGGGGAAAAAAATAAAAAAAAAAAAATAAATGACAAGATAAAAAAAGAAATTCTTGACATTGGGAACTGTAAACTTTGACCACTGCATAACTATGGAAGATTACTTTTAGATACTTAACAGATCTCTAAAGGCATGGTATAATCTCCCAAATTAAAAGGCTAAGACAATTTAGTAGCTTATAAAGTTTGAGCTGATATTAAAACTATTTTTAAAAGCATTCTAGAACTGGATGTGTTTGAAAAAGTACTAATGATATTACCTTGATTCTTGAATTCATTCTTTTCATTCTCCTGCACATTTTCTGTTTGGTCTGGTTGTCTTTCCATTTATGATCTCCTGTTTATAAAAATGTAATAGTGGTGGTGTCATCATAAAAGTTTGGTTGCTCTAAATGAGTTTCTACTACTTTATAATAAAATTTAAAGCTGTATAACCAACAATGAGAATAGAAAAAAAGTATTGTGTAGAATAATAGAATAATTTAATTTGGAGAGAAACTTACGGAGGGTCATTTGGTGTAATTCCCTGTTTAAAGAAGGACATCTTCAAAGTTATCTTAGGTTACTTGTGTTAACTGAGAACTGTCTAATGGATAACTGTCCAACTGTCCTATGGATAAAGGCTGGGCTTCTGGATAAAAGTAGTTAAGATCACATAAACGACAACCATTTTGTACAAAAAGGAAAAGTTTAATGTAGTACAGGAAATGATAGTTTCTGACATTTTGACGTTGTGGATTTAATAATAATCTTTTAACATACTTGTAGCATAATTATGATTGTTTTGTAGATGTGTTGCCATAAAAGTACTATAACAGTACAATGATTCTTTGTGAAAAGTGATTAGCAGTAATTCATATAACAAGGATGATTGAATTTATACCCCTTAATTTACACTGTGCTTTTTTAGATTTTTTCTTTCCGTCTTCTCAAGCTAACTCCATAGGGTCATTATCAAAAAGGTATGGTAGTATATCTCTTACAGTTTTCAGTAACGTAATTACAGTGGTTGCCTGCATTATAAAGTGTAGATCTGCTGGGAATCTATGAGTTTCAGACACCTTTATAGCTTTTCATACTAAACAGTTTCTGACAATAGTTGTTGATAGAAATATAATTTTTGTATGCTGAACTATTCATTGCCAGCTCCTTAATTTGTGTGAATAGCTAAAGAACACTTTTTACCTTTTAATACCCTGGAGTATTATATTGGAGTGCTGGACAACCTGACAGTAATTTAACATTACATTCCCAGAAGAATAAATATGTTCCTGCTTGCCAGTTGTTCTGAAATGTGCACAGGTAAATGAAAATAAGAGGCTTAATATGTTATTTACATCCAAAATATCTGGAAAATTCTCTAAACAATGTCAAAAGAAGTGAGTTGTATGCAAAATTTATCTTTGACTTCATTAATATTCAAAATAGCCTAATGTTTTGGAATATAGGATCCTTATTTTGTCATATGTAAATAGAAACATAGCTGGTCAGTCAGTTACTGAATATAACATTCAATCTCATTAAGAATTACGTGTTATACTTTTATTAGGACCATTCTTAAAAGACTATCCTTTAAGAGTCCTCAACTTTCCTCTTGAGAAAATCTGCTTCAAATTTTTCCAGAAAAATTTCAGAAGGAACAGAAAATATGAAGTGAGTTGCATATCAAACACTAGATTTACCTTCTAGTAAAGCTCTTAAAAATATCAGAACAATTCAGGAGGCAAATGTCATCTTTCTTTCTTCTAGCTGTTTCTTGTGGCTGTAGATGAATGGGAAGAGATCAAAGTCTAATGAGACAGAAGGTTATATTAGTAAAGCATGCAAACAAAACAAAACAGAATACCCAAAACAAAACACAAAGCCATGAAAAGATAAGAAAATGAGAGCTTTGAGTTAGTAACATCTTGCCCTGGGCAAGAGCTAATCTAGGTTGCAAAGAGATTCTGGATTCCATTGTGGATAGGTTTAACAACAGTAAACATACTGTGGGATTTGGGTCTCTAAATACATACGATTTAACTAAATTTCATTGAAATCCACAGAATGAGATTGCATCAGAATCAACTCTGTGAAATTAAATGGGAGCAGAAGTTCAGTTTTGTCTTAAGGGAGCAGATCAGTTCCATAAAATCAAATTTGTTCCTCCCTGGTACGTAAGGAATAGCAAAATATGCCTTCTGTAGAATGTGAATATATTGGTGAAGTTTACCGAAATGACTTGTGATAGCATGCCTTCTGCTATCATAGTATCAGCAGCTGTTTTGCTCTTTATTAAAAAAATTGGCTGATGAAATTGGGTTTGGACAAAATCAAAGAAATAAAGTAACAGAAGTCTGAGAAGAAAGATTTGCCAAAAAGATTTATGTGTCTAATACCTACAGGTTTACATACTACATTCACATACTTAAAAAAAAAAAAAAAAAAAAATCTAATACAGAAGAAAAAAGACATAACTCATCTATACATATACACATATATATACACAGACAAAAACAAACAAACAAACAAAATACATACACACATAATATAAAACTAAATCTATTTGGAATTAATACAATGGGAATCAAGCTGTTAACCTTACTGTCTTTGTGAATCTGGCCTAAGAACTCCCAATGATGGGTAATTTCCACAGAACTCATACACAATGAAGACAAACCTTCATAGCCAAAGCATCTAAGCATGTTACCACAACACTTAGGTGATGTCTTTGCAGTGATAAATAGTTAGGACTCACATAAAGACATGGGAACTATGCTTTTAAGTCTTATATAGGCTACAAGTACTCTGGGAATGGTTGCAATCAGTAGCTATATAGTGAAACGGGGACAAATAAACAGAGACAATAGATTTAATCCCTCAGCTACTCAGTACTGGCCATCTCCATGCTGTTTGGCAGGATTTGTCTCACCTTGAAAATAAAAAATTGGAATCTGGTCTAGCCTGGTCATTGAACTTTATATATATCAGGGAAAGAAACTGGCACATCCAGAGATCAATTCATCCAATTCTTCTCAAATACTGATCTCTGAATGAAATGAATAACTCTCTGGAGTTAATAATTTAATAGGACAAAATGAATAATTCTAAATATTCTTCCTACCGAGTGGTCAAATGGTCAAGCATCATTTTGCACTCTTCTTCTGGTCCTACATTTTGTCTCAGATTGCCTAACAGTTGAGGGTTCAAAGGATGAAGCAAGAGTCCTAAAACAGGTTTACATGTGTTATCTGATCCAGGGAGGGCTCCTGGTAGTGCTGAGGAAGCAGTTTAAGATCTGAAACCTAAAACTACATACCTGATGAAACAAATATTTTCTTTCTTTACTATTGACTTTTTCATTCTTGTTTAAAATAAGTGTGACAATATGTACTTAGACCCCCATTGCACTGAAGTCTACTTCTGATGTTTGTAAACAAAGCTTCTGGGAGAACATGACACATTTAAACTTTGATTTTCTTAGCAAATTTTTAATCAATGTCTCAATTAAAATATATATTCTCTATATATGCACCTAAAAGATTTTATTTTAATATATCTCTCAACATGTAAAGAAAATGAATGCCTTTAAACACTGGTTTATAACTTTAATTTCAAATGTATGAGTTTGTTCAGTTGCATACCTACACATTTTCACCATTCGTCTTGGTTGGCCTTTCGTACAACTTATAGATTATAGTCAGTCATGTCTGTCAGGAGGTTTGTCTGTCTCTCTATTCCAGGCTGGGCACTATAATTTCTGAGGTTTAAATCTGAGACCTGCATTTCCCCATCTCCCTTTGTGGCTCGGGGATACTTTTTCATTAAAATGTAAAGGGAAGTTCTGACCTGTGGGATGAATGCAGATGTGAATATTTGCCCGCTCCAATATAATAAGGGAGCTGTACCCAAGCAGGTCTTCTGCAAAGTTTTTGTTTGTTTGTTTTTCAAATATATGCTTTGAAGAATGTTCTGAGCCTGTGGATAATGCTGCCTTCTACTCTACCTGAAAAACTGTGCCCAACCTTCCTTTAAGCCCATGTTATTGGTGTCTCTCAACATTTTTTGAACCTTTGCTTCAGTGGCTGTGGTGAGCTGAACTTTTCTGGTTGCCTGGTGTCCAAACTGCTTTTTGACTCCTCCTCCTGGGGAAGAAAAAATACAACAAAACGTCATGTATTTAGATAAGGACAAGCAAGTCACTCACCGTGAACAAAATAGACTTGACTTGAGAAAGATTACTTTGATTAACTGCCAATTAATAACAGAGTAGGATGGTGACAAAGAAAAACAAACAAACAAACAAACAAACACAAACATCTTCACCCCAGCCACACTTCCTTCCCAGGTTCAGTCCTAGCTCTTCTACCTGCTGAAACTAGCAGCACAGGGGAACAGGGAAAGGTGGTGGTTGTCGGTCCATAATGCGTCATTTCTGCAATTGCTTTATCCTTGATCTCTTCTCCAGCTAGCTTGGTACAGGGTCCCTCCCACAGGATGTAGTCCTTCATGAAATGATTCAACATGGGTTCTTCCCATGGAATACAGTCCCTCAGGAATGGACTGCTCCACTGCAGGTTACCCATGAGCTGCAGATCCTGCCAGACCTTCTGCTCCACCGGAGTCCTCTCCATGGACTGCAGTTCTAGCACTGCATAGGACCAAGAGCATGGGCTGCATGGGAACTTCTCCTGTGTGCCCAAAGCACCTCCTGCCCTCCTTCTGCACTCACCTTGGGGGCTGCAGGGCTGCTTCTCTCTCACTTCTCACCCCTGTCTCCCAGCTGCAGAGCAGGACTTTTTCCCCTTCTTAACTCTGCTCTCCCAGAGGCCCAACCAGTGTCACTCATGGCTCAGCTCCAGCCAGTGGTGGGTCCCTTTTGGAGCTGTCTGGAGCTGTCTGTAATCTGACATGGGGCAGCTGCTGGGCTCTGATTATTGACACCATCACGGTAGCTCTCCTGCTGCCAAACCCTCTCTATGTAAACCCAATACACACATTAACCAAATACATCTTTGGTGTCCTTTCAAAATTAGCAACTCTGAAACATTTCTGAGCATGATGTAATAGGCTGCAAAGGACAATACAAAGAATGAATTGCAATTGGCAGAATATGAGTAAAAAGAATATAAAATTTAATTTCATAATAATTTCATAAATATGAAAAGTCATTTTGTTGTTGTTTTGTTGTTTTAACTTATTTAAAATTTCATGTTTCCATTTTTTTCACATAGGTCCATTTATTATATTTACTTTACTAAAGGTAGAAGTTGAATGAGGCCAAGAGAAATGTAAAACAAGATGCTATCCTTAGTTTTATGCACCAGCCTTTGAGCCTGTAGCAAAATCCTGTGTCATAAGATTTCCCTGTGATTCATGGACACATTTCTAGAACCATAATGCAAAACTCTTTTGCAGTCAATGGTCATCCGTCACTTAATTTTCATGTGCAATAAAGCACAGCCTTGGAGAGCCCCTACCAGTCCAACTGATAGCTCACAGTCTTGGCTTTGATTCTGTGTAGTCCATTGCGTTTTTCTAAGAGTGCATATAAACTTCTGGTTACAAAAATGTCCTATCTCACTGCTTTGAGGTAGGACATGTAAGTTAATTTATGAACTAAATGCTAACTGTTAAAAATAATAAATAAACTGTAGATAATTGGTCTCTGTTTCTATCTTATTTGAACCATAAAATCCAATTTACCATTTGTGATTTCAAATTAAACTGAGGAAATGTGACTGTATGCAATCACAACTGCTCATGTTCGGTGGCCAGCATGCAGTCTGAAACTCTATTTTCTTATCTAAAATATGACTGGTGTCTAAGAAAGACTCTTTGACCGCTGTCACTGAAAATTAAAAGTCCTTGACAACCATGTCCCTGTTTATTCCAGCAGCAGTGACATGGTTCAAAGAAGATTAGGTCTGTTAAATATGACTTGAAAGTATGACAACTTTGTTAGGATTGCTTCAGATGTCTTAGTGGAGGTGCACCAGTGACCTTTAGCCATGAGGAGCCACTATATTATTTTGTGTGTGCTTGATATGGTTTACTTCAAGTTTGAATGAGTACAGAATAAATCTGTCTGAATGCCTCTGTGTGAAACTCCTCTGTGAACTGTAATGAATGTTGTTGACTGTCGTAATCTAAGCCGATGGTTTTGAAAACCATCAGATAATGCATGCTTAGTGACTGCATGAATCTTTGCACTTTGAAAAAGTTTGCATAACAGGCCTATATAGTAAAAATCAAGGGTCTCTCAAGGGTTCTATGCAACAGTTATCAGATTTCTTTTCCCCCCACTTGTTTCCACCCTCATCTTTATTTCCTTTCCAGCTATTTATTGATGGGAAGTGTCTGAAGATGCCTCATGAGCCTCATAATACCCAGAGTTTTTAAGAGTTAATAAGAAATTAAGATGCATTTCTAAAAGACTCCAAGTATGGAATGTACAAAAATCTCAAATTACACTAAATAAATAAATAAGTGGCAAATTAAGTTGGGCTAATGTTTTTTGTTTGTTTGTTTGTTTTTGTTTTTGTTTTTGTTTTTGTTTTTCCTCTTTGTTACTTTTTTACAGAATAGAATTTAAATTTTAGTTATGCATTTTACCTGTCAGCCAGTACAGAAAGCCTCCTTCAGACTGTCCATAAGGATTTTGGAACAAGCAGATTAGCAAATATCTCTCACTGTCTTATAATGAGGCTGTAAGAAAGTGTGAGGACATTTGAAATAGAAGAGATAGGACAGAACTGTACTCAGCTATTACATTTGAGATCAAATTAAAAAATAAATTGTTCAAGTACAATAGTGAATCATATATGTTTCTGATAATGAGGTTTTTGCTTAGGGTTATTCATCATATGTTTAGGGATCCATGTAATCAAAATGATGAAGAAAGCAGATTTTCACTAAAGTATATGGAAATGTAATATCCCCCAAATCCTGTATTATATATTTCCAGCTCCATATTTTTCTAAGAAATTTTCAGTACATACACTGTCTGGAGACAATGATTTCTCATAGACTAAAGCATTCTTGTAAGATTACATGACACTGCCAGACCATGATGTCGACCTTAATACATATGGCAACTGGAGCATTCTGGCTTTAAAATTTAGTTACTCTGAAGTGTTGGCTGTCTGGAAAGAAATATGCAGATATTTCTCTCTCCTTCACAAACATGTTCCTCAAATGCTCTCTTGTTTCTTTCTTGAAAAAAAGTCTCATCTTCATTACAAGTCTTCACACAAAAGCCTCTTTAATCATTTTTACACTAGTATCACTGCTTTTGCTTCTTTGGTCTTAGATTTGCTTCTGTATTTTGTAGGATATAGTATGATAGTTTCAGATTAACAATGACTATTTTTTGGAAGAACATGAAGTATGTGTACCTTCTTAGCAGGGTACAAGGTTTCTGCAGTGGCATCATTATTATTGGAAGTTTTCAAGATCTGGCTAGTCAAAACAACTCTGGCCTGCTCTAGTGTTGGGGATAGTCCTCTGACTGGAAAGCTATACTACGTACACTCCAGCTGCCCCACTTATCTACCACTTCAATGCCTGTTATCTCTTTTAGTTTTGGCTTTTATCACTGTTCCTTAGATCAAGTCCCTAACGGCATATTTATCTGCCTGTAATTTAACCAAGTAATTCAGCTGGCTAATCTCCATGAGCTCCTTACTGTTAGAGAGACAGGCCCTACCACTAGGGTGTGCATTGAGCTAGATTTTGGATGTTGTGCTGAATCTTCTCAACTTTGCATCCTCTTGTTGACTATGAACTGTAAGAATATTAGGCGCATGAACTAGCTAAAGTATATGCTTAAACTTCATTGTTAATATTTCCCATATCATCAAGTACATTGCATGTAATTCCTACATAATAGGAACCAGAAACCTACCACAAATGTGGTAAGGTTATTACATCGTCATACAACCATGGGGCTGGGAATCAGAGTGACATAAGGAAAATCATCTATGAGGAACAATATTGCCCATGTCTGATTCCCCTTGAGTCAGATCTTAGAATAGAAACATTGTTTTTATTTAATTTTAATTTTATTTTACATTATTGTTTTGGTTTCATTCAGTTTGGTTTAAAACTACATCTTGAAGTCCTTTATGATCTTGTCCATGACATGTCCACAAAAAATCAAGTGCAGCCCCTACTGGTTTGGCCAGATAAAAGAAGTTATGGATATTGGTTTATCTGACAACACTTTTTTTTTTTTTTTTTTTCCTTTTTTTTTTCTTCTTTTACTTATTTATTTTTACTAGTAACAGTGATTGGTTATCAGAGCTCAAGCTTTCTGGCAACTGAGGAGTCACAACTCATTGCAGAAAATTTGAGTGATAGTGAAGAGCTTGACAGAAAAGCTAACCAGAATTTATCTGCAACAGTTACAAAAACTTAGAACCTAAGGAAGAGTTATGAAAATGAATAAAAAGTTTTTGCCACTGGTAAATATATTTATCCAAGTATTTGCTACTACTTCAGTGTTTGGAGAAAATCTGAAAAGTCTTCCAGTCATAAAACTTTGTACATGCCTGACTGCCAGGTGTGCTGACTATGGCATAAAACCCATCCATAGATGGTTTTTCACAAGTTCTCATAAAGCCCAAAGACAGCACTTTTCCAGATGATGGTGCTTATGCCCTACAGGAGGCATCCATCATACTATAATAAGCTCTTCCTGCCTGATTTATTTCTTATTCATCTGGCAATTCATTCATTGTAAACTTCCAGACCTTAGTAAACAAGTTATTATCTTTTAGCCTGTCATGGTATATTTGCCTCACTGCCCAGGACAATTAGTTGATTTGGACAGTATTCAGGCTAGAGGCCTTAAGCACCAAAGATAATATGTCTTCTGTTCCTTAATACTGTCTGTTCCTTTAAGGGTAACCTCAGAAGTCTATCAGAATTAACATTTTATGCTAGTGGCTTTCTTTATGTTAGCTACAAATCTCTCTCATATACTTCTCAGATTTTCTATACAAATTTGTAATGCGGAACTATCTTTGTGAAGCATATATTAGTCTGTGCTGCAGCAAGCACTGCAAGTTCCCACCCACCCCAGAGCACATCCAGCAGAGAAGAATTCTTACAGTCGCAGGATAAATCATATTTCCCACAGAGCTGTCTCCATGATACAAAACTTCTTAAAAATCAGCAATGGGTGAATAACTTGCAGCCTTGCTCTGAAAAAGCCCACAGTAACTGCAGTAACATGCAACTTGCATTGTAAAAATGCTTCATTTCAACACTTCCCTCTGTTCCCAGGCCATTCCTAAATACTCCAGAGGAAAATTATGTGGGGCAATAGTATGGTGCTGTTTCTCATTGAAGTGGCTCAGTGTCTACAACAGACAAAAAGTAATTTTCCCAAGGCAACCAGAGAAAGAATCTGAATAATAATTCAGGTCTTTTGATTTCCCCATATTTCATCTTAATTACAAGATATTTTTCCCACAATTATTTTTGTAAGAACTGTTACGACAGTCTCATGCCATTAGTGAGAATTTGTTCAGAATATATCCTTGAGTAGCAGAAGTAATAAAACATGATTTCAGGTGGAATTATATCATGAGTCACTTGAATTTCCTATCCTGACTTCTATATCCCCAGTTTTTGCAGCACCTCCCTTCTCTATCATTCCGCCAGCTCACAGTTCCATAATATCTCTACTCCCCTGCATTGCACCTTGAGCATCAGCATGGTTAATAACATAACTTGTTTGAGATAAGTATATGTTGATGGGTCAGCTTACAAAAATGTGGGAACTGGCTTGATAGAATACAAAAGCTAAGCATCAATCTCCTTTTGCAATTTTTGTCCCTCATTGCAGTAATGTTGGGATGAGAAAAAAAAAAAAAAAAAAAAAAAAAGTAAATGACTACAGATTTGCATCTTGCTGCTCTTCTCAGCTGCCCATTTTCCTCAGGTTGAACATATTAAATCCTTGATTATTTGTCCATCTCTTGTGGATATATATATTTTTTCCTTCTCATGTAAAGTTCAAACAAATCATTATTATGAAGTACATTACACTAAAAGTCAAAGAAATATATATTCCTTTACTCTATTTCACTGATTTCCAATACATTTGCCTTACAGAGTTTTAACAGGCAACTTCCAGACAGCTTTCTGGTAAGCAAGGAAATTGCACATATGAAAGTGTGCAACTATTTCTATTTTTACCATTCTAGAATATGGCTTAATGTTAGTTTTTGATATATTTATTTTCAATTTTAGATTCATTTCTTGCCAAATTTCCATGAATTGCACAGTTCAGTGCTGATCCTGAAATAGTTCAGACCCCCTGTTTTACACTAGTTCCAGTTCCTACCGCAGACCCTGTCACTTCTCTCTGAAGTTCTCACTTTATCAAGTCAGTTTGGCTTTTGGCAGGTTTTAGCTGCTGCCAAACAGTCACTGAGAAGTACTTTCAAGTGTGGGGCTGATGTCTAGCTGAGAGCATTCAGAAAAGCAATTGATGCAAGTTGGAGAATCCTTGTTATGTCAATGTCAGGACTTATAAATCTCTTATTTTACAGTGAAGGACTTGAACTAAAGGTGAAAAAAATAGACAAAAGTCAAGGAAAATCTGGGGTTCTTGCATTCAAGATGTTTTGTAGAGAAGAGCTAGAAGTACCCGTTAAAATAAGTACTTTACAAAGGGGTAGCCACCTGGAGCTCAAAGAAAAATCCTGCTAGACTTCTAGAGGTCAGCACTAGGAAGCAAACAGTAAGAAAGAGGGGATAATGAATGAATGAAGATAACAAGCAGGATCTGACATGTGGTGCAGGAAAATTTTTGTAAAGAAAGAAACAAATTTGCCTGAAAAATCTGCTGGCCTTCTATGACAGGGTTACAGCATTGGTGGTTAGAGGAAGAATAACAGACATCATCTACCTGGAATTGTTAAAAACATTCAACACTGTCTCCCATGATATTCTTGTATTTAAATTTGGCAAGACATGTATTTGACAGAAGGACCTCTTGGTGGGTAAGGAATTGGCTGGATGCTCAGACTCAAAGAGTTGCTTCCAACAGCTTAATGTCCAAGTGTAGATCAGTAATGAGTGGTGTTCCTTAGGGGTCAGTGTTGGGATCATTGTTATTTAACATCTTTGTTGGTGACATACACAGTGAAACTTAGTGCACCCTCAGCAAGTTTGCCGATGACACCA
The DNA here is from genome assembly GCA_011075105.1 of Heteronetta atricapilla. Lineage (NCBI taxonomy): Eukaryota > Metazoa > Chordata > Aves > Anseriformes > Anatidae > Heteronetta > Heteronetta atricapilla. The sequence continues at coordinate 202,824,811 of CM021731.1, read as the reverse complement.
AGCTGAGCAGTGAAACTTTCTGGAGGGAAGGGATAGCATCCAGAGGGACCTGAATAGGATTGAGAGGTAGACCTGTGAGAACATCCTGAGGCTCAACAAGGCCAAGTTCTGCAACTCTGTTGGGGCAATCCCAAGCCCAAATATAGGCTGGGTGGGGAATGGATTGAAAGCAACCCTGAGGAGAAGGACCTGGGGGTGACAGTTGACAAGAAATTCAACATAAGCCAGCAATGCGTGCTTGCAGCCCTGAAAGCCAAGCTTACCCAGGGCTACATCAAAAGTAGCATTTCCAGCAGGGCAAGGGAGGGGATTCTTCCCCTCTGCTCTGCTCATGAGACCCCGCCTGGAGCCCTGCATTCAGCTCTGGGGCCATCTGCAAAAGAGGGGCATGGACATATTAGAGCAAGTCCAGAGGAGGGCCACAAAGATGATCAAGGAGCTGGAGCACCTCTCTTGTGAAGACAGGCTGAGAGAGCTGGAGGTATTCATCCTGGAGAAGAGGAGGCTCCAGGGTGACCTCATAGCAGCTTTCCAGTATATAAAGGAGGCCTACAGAAAAGCTGGAGAGGGATTCTCTCAGGGATTGTACTGATAGGACAAGGAGGAATGGTTTTAAACTAAAAGATTAGATATCAGAAAGAAATTCTTCACTCAAAAAGTGCTGAGGCATTGGAACAGGTTGCCTAGAGAGGCTGTGGATGCCCCATCACTGGAGGTGTTTAAGGTCAGGTTGGATGTGGCTTTGAGCAAACTGATTTAGTGGGAGGTGCCCCAGCCCAAGACAGAGGTATAGGAATTAGATTATCTTTAAGGTCCCTTCCAACCCAAACCATTCTATGATTCCATGATTCAAGGTTCTATTAGAAACAATCAGTGCGTTCATTAAATTTGAGAGGGTGTTGTTAAGAATTGTCAAGGGAAAAGAAGGAAGTCATAAAAGTTAAGCAAATACAAGGTGTACTTTAAATGAACACAAACAAATGAATTGCTGTGAGGAAGAGCAAAGGTAAACTTTCTTTTTTCGTCTCTCCTCTGGTTGTCCCAAATGCAACCAAGCATATTATGGCAGCAGAGAGCAAAGCTAAGGGACTCTATCTGAGCAAGCTTTTTGCTTCAGGCTCAGTGCTGTACTGACTAAGTTTACAAGGCTCCCAGCTCAGAGCAAGTTCCTAACTACCTGAAAAATACAGGTTAGAGAAAGCTGTGTGCAAAGGAATTGCTGTGGAGACGAGGGGTGCATGTCAAAGCACTTGGCAAGGGTTACTTACCCACTCTGAAGAAGTGAATATGAGAATGGGAAAGGTTATAAAGTGCTCAGTGAAAAAAGTATTGCAAAGGTAATAAAATAGCTCATCACAAACCTCGCTCTGATATGATATTAACCCAATGAGATATTAACCCAATAATCCATCTCTAAAAACATTTAGTCAACAACAGTGATTCTATATTGACAGAATCACAGAATAAAAGAATGGTTGAGGTTAGAAGGCACCTCTGGGTCCACCTGGTCTCACCCCTGCTCCAGGAGAGACACCAGAACCTCATCCTGTTGGAGATCTCCAAGGCTGTTGGAGATCTCCAAGGAGGAGACTCCTCAGCCTCTCTGGGCAACCCATGCCAGTGCTCAGAATGCCTTGGAAATGTAAAAAGATAATAACTAAAAGTAAATACATATGAGTGCGTGTATAAATTAAAAACAGATGAAAAGAAAAACTGGGTATATGAGGATAAACTCCTAAACAAATCGGAGGTTATACATACGATGATCAGGGACCTGTTTTGAACATACAATCTAGCAACCCAGTATCTTTAACAACACAGGCCCAGAAACATTATGTAATTTAACATTTCAGAAAATCATAGAATCATAGAATCATAGAATATCCTGAGTTGGAAGGGACCCTTAAGGATCATCAAGTCCAACTCTTGACACCGCACAGGTCTACCCAGAAGTTCAGACCATGTGACTAAGTGCACAGTCCAATCTCTTCTTAAACTCAGTCAGGCTCGGTGCAGTGACCACTTCCCTGGGGAGTCTGTTCCAGTGTGCAACCACTCTCTCAGTGAAGAACCCCCTCCTGATGTCAAGCCTAAACTTCCCCTGCCTCAGCTTAACCCCGTTCCCGCGGGTCCTGTCGCTGGTGTTAATGGAGAAAAGGTCTCCTGCCTCTCGACACCCTCTTACGAGGAAGTTGTAGACTGCGATGAGGTCTCCCCTCAGCCTCCTCTTCTCCAGGCTGAACAGGCCCAGTGCCCTCAGCCGTTCCTCGTACGTCTTCCCCTCCAGGCCTTTCACCATCTTCGTAGCCCTCCTCTGGACACTCTCCAACAGTTTCACGTCCTTTTAATACTGTGGTGCCCAGAACTGCACACAGTACTCGAGGTGAGGTCGCACCAGCGCAGAGTAGAGCGGGACAATCACCTCCCTCGACCTACTAGCGATGCCGTGCTTGATGCACCCCAGGACACGGTTGGCCCTCCTGGCTGCCAGGGCACACTGCTGGCTCATATTCAACTTGCTGTCTACCAGGACCCCCAGATCCCTCTCTTCTAGGCTGCTCTCCAGCGTCTCATCGCCCAGTCTGTACGTGCAGCCAGGGTTTTCCCGTCCCAGGTGCAGGACCCGGCACTTACTCTTATTGAACTTCATGCGGTTGGTGATCGCCCAGCTCTCCAACCTATCCAGATCCCTCTGCAAGGCCTTTCCACCCTCATCCGAGTCCACAACTCCTCCAAGTTTGGTGTCATCAGCAAACTTGCTCAAAATACCTTCTATTCCTACATCCAGATCGTTTATAAAAATATTGAAAAGTACCGGCCCTAAAATGGAGCCTTGAGGGACCCCACTGGTGACCGCCCGCCAGCCTGACGCAGCCCCATTCACCATAACCCTTTGGTTATGTTAGCACTCGGCTGCATACACGGAAACTAATCACCTGATGAACCTCAGGAATATTTTAAAAAGTTGTGAAAAAAAATCTTTCACTCTGGTTAAGTCTGTGTTGCAGTAGCCAGAGCTTTTCAGTCTCATGATAACATGGCTTCTCATAGATTCCCTCTTCCTGGTAACTAATCTTTTGCATTTGTTTCTAAATTTCTTCTTGTGTATTTTTTTATTATTATTTTATTTTATGACATTCAATGTTATTTTCACCTCCAAATCACCAAAGTTCTTAGCTACCTATATGGTGTAATTTATGTTTCAGGGCTGAAAGCAACCTGGAGAAAAATATCTAGTATTAATATACAATCATGTTCAGGAGGTTAATGGCTCAGACAAAAACACAATTGAGTGCTTTGATACTGAAATCCAGCTTATTTCATGTTCTTCTGATTGTTAATAATCAGATGCAACCTCAGTTTGCGAATCTTCTGATTTAGTGTTCAAACCTAGAGGAAGAAATATGTATCTACAAAGAGAAAATTGTAAACCTATCTTTTCTCTTGGGTGTAGTATAAAGATTTTTTTATTATTATTATTTTTATTTTTTAAGTTACTACTTTCTGATTTTCTGTTTAGAATTGTTTTGTTTTCAGTGAAAACATTGTCTTTTCTATATCATTGATGGTTCTGATTATAAGAAACACAAAGTTCTAGCACAAAATACTTTAATGCACTTTCTTACTTGCACAAAGATTGCAGCAGCATTACCCTGTCATTTAGATCTGTGGATACAATTTTTATCCCCCTATTATAAAGTGCATATGCTCCCTGTGTGTATTATAGATATAATCTAAAGACCACTGAAATTGAAAGGTCCTCACTTAGCTTCAGACAGGTCCTATATCTATAAAAAGAAGAGCAACTACAAAGGAAAATGTCTTTTTATGTTCATTCTAGTGCAGATTAAAAGAGTCTGCAATTCTAAATTATAACTCTACTTTCAAATACAAGTGTGGGCTTCAGATTAAGATTATACTAACTGCTCTGTTTTATTTATGGGATGCATCTATTTGCTGTTGGTTTCAGCAAGCATGGTATAGTACTGCAAAAAGAATGCAAAAAGCTGTTTACAGTAGCTTCTTTTCAAGTACAGTCTGAAAACTTTTTCCTGTCACTACTAGTTTGTTGGTAAAAGTTGCTTGGCTGTGCACTTGCTGAGGCACAGAATCTTTAAAACCTCTGTGAATTCCTCTAAGTTAGCTAAAATAACATGTTGGCTGTTATTTTAGATGTCTTCTGCAGTTTTAAATGGCAGGGAGAAGAATGTGCAGAAAGGGTGAAAATTTTTTCTTTGGAAGATCTGTTAATTACAGATGAAGACCTCCAGGATGGAGGGTGACCAAACTGCTGTGTTTGGTTCTCAGTACATTGTGTTCATAGCCATTGTAGTTTCTGAATCTCAGCAGGTTCCAACTAACATCTCTGGCAGTTCTCCAGCCTTTTTTTTTTTGGTGTAGAAACTTTGTATGCTACTTCTGCTTGAAGCTGGGATGCTGCCCCCAGTCCATAATTATGTCAAGCCCAGAAATGACTACAGAGTCTGTGGAATAATTCCACTGAGGTTCCAAGTTTCTGAATGCTTTGGTTTTTAACATCAGCTCTCTACGGCTGGAGAAAAAAAAAAAAAAAAAAAAAAAAAAAAAAAAAAAATTTGAGATTTTGTAGTTTTCTGAACTAAGATCTTTATTTCTATATTTAAAGATGTCAGAAAAGATGTACAAATCTGGACAAATATAATAAACTTCTTGCCTGGAGTTCCATGCCTTTTAATTTCCTTACTACTCCAAAATCTTGGAGTGACAATTGTATGGGGTTTATGTGTGTATTGGGTTTATGTAGCAAGAGTTTAGCAGCAGGGGTGTTGCCTCTGATCAGAGCCCAGCAGCTGCCCCATGTCAGACCAGAGCCAGCTCCAGACGGCTCCAAAAGGGACCAGCTGCTGTCCAGAGTGAAATTTGGAAAAAATTCCACATTTCTCTGCCCCAGTTTCCAGGGGCAGAGAGTGACCTTAAAGGAGCAGTGGAGACAAAGCGTCAGGGACTGACCGCAGCCCCCATTCCCCATTCCCCTGCACTGTTTGGGGGAAGGAGGTAGAATAGGATGTATTGGGGGGGTGAGGGGGAAGCAAGCTGAAGTGGTTAAAACATCATTTTATTCCACAATTTTATGTAATTTTTCCATTTATTTGTGAGTAATTCTAAAATTTCATTGCATCACTAAACACCTGTGTTTTTAAGATCCAGTAAGCACAACAAATTTCTTTATGCTTCTGTGAGGGGATTTTGCACTCGCCCTTTCAGCTTTGTTATTTTTACTTATACTTCACTCACTTTGTTGTCCCATGGTGATCCCGAGGAGCCATGATATCTTTGTGCTCTCACATTACCCCTGGTCCTGGACGCATGACATAGTCATGACTGAAAACTAGGTTTTGCTACCAGGACTATTCAGGTGCATAAACTGTGAATTTCCCCAAACTGCTGGGTATTTGAGGTTTATTTTTGTCAAGTTACTTCATAAATGGTCTCAGAAGTAGCACTTTTGGAAGGTTTTTTGTTTTTTGTTTTTTGTTTTTTTTTTTTTGTTAAAATTAATCTTCGGCCAAAAGAAGTTGAATGACTTGCAATACTTCAGAATCTGAATAGCAAATGAAGGAATGGAAATAAGATTTATATTCAGTATCCCACCAATTATTCTCTTTTCTCACTCCCAGCTCAGGATAGAGCTAAATCTTTATTTTGGTTTTAGTGTGGTATTTAGTGCAGGTAATAATGATAATAATAATAATAATAATAATAATGGTTTAATGAAAGCAAAAGAAAACTTTCACCATGATGATCTACTTTATTACAGTTTTTGTAGTAAAGCTGGATATCTGGATATCTTCATGTGCTCACAGATGCTTTCCAGATTCTGCCTTAACTTATTGTTTTGGTAGTTTGTGCAAATTAGCTTTAGAGGGTAAAAAATAGCATTTTTTAATTTCTATTTATTTATTTATTTATTTTGCCAAAATTGAACAGCATTGACCTTGGATGATTTTTCAGACTCAATACGTTGATGGCAAGATGATGGCAAGATCAATCGTCCCCCTGTAAAGCAAGGGAGCACTGGGAAATTTGGAAAAATGCCTTCATAGAGGGGTGCATAAGCTGGAGTATCTGTGGAGGTTTTACCTCTTTTAACCCATCTTCTCAAAAGACAAAATCTCTGCTTTTGAAACCAAGAAAAGAGTGAAAAGTAAGCAAGCAAACAAATAAACAAACTGAAAAAGCAACCTAGAGAAAGATGCATTGGAAAATACACAAATAATATAAATTGAGACAAAAATACAGTATAAAGCTGGATTTTGATAGGTTTCTCCTAATTTTTTGGTGCCCTCTTTCTTTTGGCTCACTTTCTTTGTGTACACAAGGACTGAATTTGAAACTTGGATTACAGTAACAGAGATTTCCAGTCATGGAGGTAAACGATTACCAATGCTGGTAGTCCGATGTTGGGGAACCCAATTTACATTACAAGATATTTGAGTGCATCCCTTCTACCAGTGTTGCAGCTGCCTCATTCCATGGGCATGTAATACTGCCTTCAATGCATACTCAAACAGTAACAAAAGACAACACTTTTCATGATGTCAGTGGGAAAAGACTCCCTAAGTCATGTAGCTTCTACTCTGCTATATAACCTCAGTTATTCTGGCTTCTACTGAGTGAAACTAGGCCATGCTTTCCACAAGCAAGGATGTTTATTACAAATCTAATGAACAAGTATTTCAATCAAATTATATTTAACAACTAACAATAAAATGTTATCCACCTTTCCTATGAACGGTTAACTACAGCTCCCTTGGAAGTTGATGGCTCTTCAGTTAGGACAGAACTTCATTCAAGAAGTCTTCATGGTTAATTTTTTACTTAACATGTCAGCTATTCTTAGCAGTTCTTAGATCCAGGGATACATGCTACATGTGTCCAGATTTCACATTTGGGCAAGACCACAGCATTCCCCCTTTTTCCCTTTATCCATGATTTGGTTTCCAAACCAAAGAAGTCCAGACCCCAAAAATGTGTGAGAAATGTTTAATACATTTAAATGTGTAATATTATCCTCCAGGGCTTCAAACTGGACAGCATCCCAAAGCCTGACCCACTGTATCTCACGGGTATCCCTGACCTACTCATAGACCTGTCATTTCTTCAAGAGAAGGGAGATGAAGTAGGTAAAACTATGCCTCATCTAACTCCCTCATTCTGGTCTGAGACACAGATAATTAAGTTCCTAAGACGAAACTCACTCCCTTTGACCATTTCATTAAAGAACTGAGCCATCTGCTTTCCTGATCCTTACAGGGTCTGTATATTCATTTACAACAAAGTAAATGTCTCCTAACCACAGATACTGTGTTTGTACTTTGTCAGTAAAAGGTCAGGGTTGGTAACTTTTGACAGCCCCTGGTATTCTACCATTAAACCTCATTGAAGATTGAAAGATTGATCTACATTTAACATAAAAATGTTTCTAATCACCCCCCTGGCCATTAGGGAACCCATTTCCAAGAATGATTCATATCTCATGTGATCCTTAGAGTAGAGTCTCATTTCTAGTTCCTGCCAATCTGCAGAAGTCATCCAACAATTCACTCAAAGCATGAATTAAGGGACAGTAGGCATTGTAGTGATGCTGTGAGGAAAAGGAAAATCTATTGGGCATGCTCAGTAGATGTCTTTCACGCAACTATGAACAAACAGACCAGGCAGGACACTTGATTAAACAACACAAGTGTGCTCTATAGAGCAAATTATGATAAATTGCTAATATTGATTACTTTTAACCAGAAGGATGAGATTGTCTGGTGTTTAAATTTAGGAATGCAGCCAAAAGATACCTTGACCTCACCTCTGCACTGGGAACCAATACAAAATTAATTGGAGCTGTCGTTCAGGTAGAAGTCACAATTATGTGTCAGTTGATTTATTTATTTAAGAGCTAGCTCCAAATCAGATGCGCTCATCACTGGGATGTGATTTTTGTGGCTTAATGTGTTAATGCAGAAAAAACCTCCAGGATGTTGATAGTCATTGCTTAGTGACTGTAGTATAATACATTTTCATTTGAATTAATACACTTCTGATCAGCAGTAAACAGTTGTTGGTTGTTTTTTTTTTTTATTCCATTTTACCTTTTTAAATTGTGCTTTTATTTTGCTAAGTACCTTGTACTGCTAAATACATAAGCATGTAACAAACTGTGATTTGGAGTACTGCAATTTGTTTTTTTTTCAACAGTCATCTCAAGCTGCAAATACTGTGTCTTCTGGTACTGTTAATTGAATATGTTGCACTCTAAACAAAAGCATATATTGTCTGACCTGAATCCTCAGGAGTGTAGAGCTGCCTCATTTCTTTTCAGGCTTTGTCCCAAAATACTGATCTGTTGTGAGTGCTGGTTATCTGCTTCTACAGTGTGGACATAGGAGAGTTCAGTGTAGGTGGCAAATTATTCTATTATGGACCTTTTCCACATGCATATGTGTATATAAATAGATAGATACTTAGATAGACAGATTTGATATCATGCCTAAGGACACATTGTAACAGTTATTATTTCATTATTTATATTTTATTTTTATTTAAGTCATTGTAGTCTTTCAGTGGTTTTCTTTTCTTTTTTTTTTTTTTTTTGTATTTTTTTGTATTCATGCAGATCATAATATCCAGATTGCTAAAATTACTCATGCATTAATATAGATCACAAAGAGAAGCATCCTAACAAAATCAAAAGCAGGGAACAAGGGAACAACTTTTTTTTTTTTTTTTGAAATAACATCTTAGATATTTTTATTAACCTATCCCCTTTAGTTAGTTAGTTAGTTTCTTTTAAATGTCATCTGCCATGTCAGCATGATGATATACATCTTGCTCCACTATGCTTTCACAGTGTGCTCAGGACAATGCTGCCATGGATGGAACATAGGTGTGGAGGTATGGAGTGAAGTGTATAGTTATGCCCACTGATATCAGAGTTTTGTTATTAGCAACACTGAGGAACCAGGGTATTTTGCTTTTAGTCCTGCATTTCAGGTCACGCAACTGAACCATTGAACTCTGTATTTTTGAGAACCTGATCTGATCACAGTATCAGGAATCAGACTGGGGATCTGCTGGGTCACTATAACTGCTGCTAGTGTCTTCTCCACTACTTTTTTTTTTTTTTTTTTTTTTTTGTAGTATCTTGGGTACTTATGTGATTTGGCTTGGAGTAATGGTAGGCTACAAGCAGCTTTGTTTAATGAAACCTCTGGGACCTCCTGAAAAAAACAACCAACCAAACAACCATAATACTCAAACACCTTAAAACTCAGTTTGAGTAAAAATTTGTAACTAAATGTAAAAGATTACCTAGAAAAAAATAGGAAAGGAACATTAGATAAATTGTAATTATTTTCTGTTCTTTCTGTTGTACTCATCCTTGTGCTATAATGTACTAATGTAACTTTGCATATTTTAAATATACTTTGCATATTTTAAAGCCTGAACCCATTAAATAAATAAATAGATAAATAAATAAATAAATAAATAAAAGATAATATTACATCTAACAACCTACACTGAGACTGTCCCCTTTTCTGATAATGGACTTGCTCTGTTAAAAAGAATGATATATATATATATATACACATAGAGATATAATTCAGATTTTCAAAATATATCTGCTGATCTATTTTTATATGTGTCTTCTTTTTTCTTATTCTTTTTTACCCATACCTTTCCCCTGCTCATCTTTTCTTTCCTTGGTGGTGAATGAACCAAAAGCAGAGCTTAGCAATTACATTGCTAAAGGTTGTACTAGTGCAGTATTCAGCCCTGTTCTACTGATAATTTTAGGATTTAATCTCCTGAGAATTGTCAGTGTTAGAAATAGGCTTTCTGTCTCATTGGAGAGCTGTGAATTTCAGCTTTTCAGATATATCAAGTGTTATGCAGCATTTATTTAGAAACCTGGCAGATCATGAAATATTGAACCTTAAAACAGGAGTGACATTTTGATTTATATAAAAAATGGCTGATTCTTCTGTTTCCCATTCTTCACCTGTATCATTCTGTTGACAGGAGAATTACTTTTCTATTTGCACTAGCAAGATAACATAGAATCTTAGCTAAATAGTTTTAAATGTTTTCTAGTTTGTATATATTTTTTCCTATTAACTGTACAGTTAGACAGATGCATGATATCAAGGTAGCCTAGGTTTTACATGCATAGAAATACAAATTATGGTGCCAATAGATTTTTTAAAGTCTTAATAAAAAATAATTCCAAAATAGCTTTTCTATGAAATGTGAGGTTTAAGCAAAGTACAAGAGTTATAAAGCTTTTTATTGGAAGAAGTTTGAGATGGCCAACATAATTCACTTGGCCATTTCAAATCTGATGTAATAAAACTTTTATGTGATCACATAACATTGTCTTCTGTACAGACAGCCTGATCTGTGAAAACAGTTTGAGATGCAAGGTACTACTGATGAACAATTATAGGCACTATATATCTGCTAACCAGCATAATGTTTTATTATTGTAGCTATTAATTATGTAAGGAATTCCATCTTACATCAAGGAAACAGTTTGTTGTTTAGATTCTTTTCCCAAATTCATATATCCCAAAATATTTTTTGAGCTACTTTGAAGATTGAATCCTTATAACCTCTTGCAAATAGGGTGGAAAAACAAACAACAACAAAACCCACAGGTCCCTAAAAGGAAGGAAAAAGTACTTGGACAGGTCTCTTCAATTATATGATGTTAATATGATGTTGTCATCTGTTGGACAAGCAACTTTGTAGATTTATTTGTCCTTCCATCTCAATATCATTAATCTGTCCAATTTTTCATAGAGCTCAGGGGCTCATTGTCTGCTGCAGTCTTTACCACCAGAGCTAATAATAAAAAATAAGTAAAAAATCACATTGTCATTCTGACTGTGAAATTCTCACTGGGATACATAGCCCTTACAACAAGATGAAATTTACAGTAATAAACTGAAGCTAATGTGTGGTGGAAGTCTCATGTCTTGGCTTGATTAAATGTTTTGTAAAAATAACAATGATTTCATATCAATTCACTGTTTGCAGACATAATTATAGAAGTATCCAAGAAGAATCAGATGCAAATGAAAAGGTTCTGGTAACTCTGAGGGAAAGATATTTGAGATGAGCTTTTGTTAGAAGCAGAGATGTGAAACCAAGTTCCCATTTTGGTAATGTTAACATTAATAGACTTCAGTAAACTTACTCTGCTTCTGCTCAGATGGACAAGTGAACACACTCCCACCCTTTTGTGCTGCACTTCAGTCAGTGGTAGGTATCTTTTATGAATCCAGATCCTTTGAGACAGCACCTTCTGAATCTTTGCTGCTGTTGTTATCTTCAAGTCTAAATAATGCCTTCCACCAGCTTTGCCTCTTTTGATACTTGTTCATCTTCAGTTTGTTTGTTTTGCAAATCTTCCTGTTGTGCTGAAAAACATGCAGCTAATGAGATCTGCTCGCTGTTGCTATTGTCAGCAAGCACGCAGCAGAGCCAGTGAACAATGGCAAACTCTGGAGAGAGTGACATAATACTGTTTTAGCACATAACTTTGAATTACTTCATAAAAATCAATTTGAGAAAGTCAGCCACAGTATGAATTCCAGATGGTTTTGAAACATTACATAATTTTCACACTCTGTTATATATAGTTACGGATAAGGTCCCTTGTCGGTGGTATTTAACAAACATTAAGAAGCAGTTCATTCCCTGGAACAATTGCATTTGGGTCCAAACATTGAAACAGGTCTTATTCATCCAACATTGTAATTGCATGTTTATGCTCCTTTCTTATAGTCTCTTCAGAAGAGAGAATTTGGAAATAATAATAATAATAATAATTGAAATTTGGAGAAGCAAGATGCTGAACAATACAGTTACTGAAAAGTGCTGGAGTAAAAGCAGAGCTGTGTGTGTGTGTGGGATCAGGTTCATTCAAGGAGGTTATGAACATTTTTAGCAGTGGAAACAGTAGTCCCTCCGGAGAATGAGAAATGACAGAGCTCTTGAGAAATGTTTGCTTTTTGTAACCATTTTGTACAGGTTTGTGCTATAATGTGTTATAATACAAAGCAAGGTCTCTGCCCTGAGAAGGTGTGAGCCATCTGCGTTTCCTGTTTGACTTCTGGAAATTTCATATCCCATCTCACAGATCATTGCTCTGCAGAGCAGGTTGATCTGAACTGTCTCTTCCAGCAGCAGATACCAGGGACAAGAGTACACATGGCGACTTTGAGCCGTGCTTCACTCATTATTTATTCTCTTCCATTTTTAGCTTCACTGCTTGCTAAAGTGCCTGATGTCATATAGATGCTCCAGGCAGATTGCAACCTTAGAGGAAAGTTTGTGTATTTGGTGGAAAATCAGAGGTGAAATTATTAGCGCTGTCATTGCTCAAAATTGCCATTTTCTCATTTTTTATTTTTAATTTTTCATTTTTGGGGAAGCATTGTAGGATAAATTATTTTGATGAAGAGAAAGTTTTGCATGTTGTCACATTATGTGAGAATTTACTTCTGTTGCTTACAAAATAGGATTTTAGTATCAATGCTGTAGTATATGACACCTCTGTGGGTCTCACAGTATATGATCTCTTTTCCATCTGAGAATCAAATAACGTCTGTCTTTAGATAAGTGGTCAAAAAGAGAAGTAATCAGAGTTATATTAACACTCAGGTGAGAATTATTGCAAAATGTTCTGATCACTCACCATATAAACTGCGTATTTTATTTCGGCAGTGTATTGAAATATTGAAACATATTCAGAGTGAAGGACTGGTGCTTGAGGTTAAAAATAAAATGGATAAAGTTCATTGCTCTTTCTTACCACCTCCCTGTGGGATCATCTCATACAGTCTGGCCTGCAGATTTGGAATAAATGAACAGGAATAACAGTAGTCATGGCTAATATATAGCTGTTATTTGTCCTAGGATCTCAAATAATTTTTCAAAGAAAAGCAAACATCCTTATTTCCATGGTCTGCCCTGAACTGTGCTTTTCAAAGGTGATAGTACTTGACTTGAAAATATGGGTAACAGTCTCATACTTCATTAATAGGTACTCTTATTACTAAAAATTTTACACTGATCACTATCAACTGGTAGACCCAGAAATTATTCAAACGCTATTTGTTTTTAATGGACTTCATTATCAAGATAAAATATTAATGTAATAGCATTTTTTTTAATTGAAACTTAATTTATTTATTAGTAATTTTGTATTCAGTTGTAACTTCTTAGTATGACTAAAACAAGCATTTCAGGCATCACAATAATTTTATTGTATGTCTCTAGTAATGTGTAAGAAGAAAGAACTTGAAAGCCATTACTGTATCTCTGGTAAACATCAATAAAATGGGAAACCACTTCAGAGATCTTTAAATTCCTTATTTCTCCTAATTGAAAAATAGAGATTAGTGGCTTATCTACTTACTCTGGAAGATGAAGGAAATCTTTTGTAAAATGGTGAGATACACCAGAGACAGCTTGATCCATAATCCTATGGAGTGTATTTAAAAGCAAGATTTCTAATATTGTAGGAAAATAAATAAAATAATATCTTAATAGAAAGAGAATAAAACCTATACTGTAAGTCTTTAGTATTAATAAATGTACCACTTCAGAGAGTATCTTCTGGGGACCTGCTGACAGTTTTCACATGAGATAATTGCAAATCAAAATGTATTATGCTGTTAATTTCAGCAGAGGGATTTTCTGTTTATTGATGCAGCTAGCAATGCAGTCATAACAGAAGATTAGAACAGAAGATTATATGAGATTTCTCACTTTAAGTTTCTATTATCTTTTTTTTTTTAATGCTCTTTGATCTTGAATTTCTCCATGACACACATCTCTACTATGATTTTTTTATCTGCAGAAATCTTCGTTTACCACACTCAGCAGTGATTTGATGCAGTTCATGCTGTATTCCTTTCTATTACATCTCAGTCAGTTATGGTTCTTTCTAAAAACCAGGGAACATGCAGGGAAAACCCTGCTTTAGGCTGACAACAGGGGATTTGCCAATCCTGTGCTCATTATCTTATGACCTGCCTTTAGTCCTGCCATTAGCAGCACAGAAACAGAATCAAATCTGATGTGAATGCAGAAGATCTAGAAGTGAAGCCAAACAGGTGGTCCATGCAGATGTGGATGCAGTCAGGGTTGGGGTGGGATGCCTGACTGAAAGCTCTCGTGATTTATGGAAGTGCTGATCATTCACAACTGCTGCTGAAGTCAGTGGGAGTGCTGTCATGAATGTATAAAGTGACAGAGTGAAATATCCTAAAAACAACCCAAATCTAGTTAAAGATAAAATTGGCACTCTTAATCCTGGTGGGGTTGTTTTTTTTTTGTTGTTGTTGTTTGGTTGTTTTTTTTTTGTACCACCACTCAAAGATGCACTGTAGGAATATTTTCATTTTTTCATTACTGTTTGCATTGCATTTTGCAACTGTGATAATGAACACTACTGGGGAAGAAGTCGCAGCTTTTATCCTGTAAGCTAGTTTTAATAATGTGAAGTAAACAAGCTGCACAACACTTTTTTTTTTTTTTTTTATGTGCTGTGTCTGAAGTACAGATATTTTTCCAACTGTTCTGAATGATTTGAAATGGGGTTGTAGGAAGAGAGATGTATTACTTTAGTTTCTGAAGAACTTGTTTTACTATTTCTTTACAGTACACTTTACTGTACTGTCAGTGGAGCCACAGGATTTTGAAATGAAACCCTGACAACATTATATTTTTTTCCATAGGCCTGATGTCAGCCTGCTAAGTGTTAATGACATATCAGAAATCAAATTCATATTAAAATGTTACACTCCCTACTGAGATGTTGCACCCAACTGAATAAAATCCAGCTGTGTGAAGATTTTCAATAAACTCCTGATGACGTTCACAAACAGATGTTCACCTGGTTTTGCTTTGCTTTTCATTTGCTCCCGGAAGATGCCCCAGAGTTCCCTGGTGATCAGGAAAATCTTAAAACAGTTTTATTATGGTAGAAATGTATGGGGAAATATGCAAAACATGGCAACATTTGCAGTCTTTTGTTCATATTCAGCTGTGTATTTGTATCTGCTAAGAGAATAAGTGACCAAAAATACACTTGCAAGTGTTGCACTTGTAACCCAACAGCTTCTTTTTTATTATTATTATTTTTTTATTATTATTTCTGAGGCTCAATGCAAGGGAATGAAAACTTTGATCTGCATCTGTGAGATGATCTAATCAATGCTAGAGGAAGAAAGCTGTAAATGTGGAAGATAAAGGCAGCCATGTAGATTCAGCTGGTGGCTGGCACATGAACAAAGCTTATACGTGTACTGAGTGTGTCTCAGCATATGTATCATTCTTGATACAAAATTAGTTTTTTCAATAACTTGATGAATTGACAGCTTTTCACCCTTAAGTTAGAGTAAGATTATGATAAGGTACTAAAGCTCTTTTGGGACTGTAGTGTTTTGGAAGAGAATGGTGGTGTTTTCCTTCTCAAGCTCTGAAGATTTCAGCTGACTGAATGCTGACATTTCCATATGCCTTTTTTACCAGTTGAGAAACACAGCACTCTTCTGAAAAGCTTAATATCATCCTAAAGCACATCTGAAAAAGCCAGCCAGATTTCACTCTGGAAGAAACTGCTTTTCCCCACTGATGATAAAAGGAGTATCTGATGACTATTATAGGCAGACACACCTACCTTTCAGATGTGCACAATTAAGCAGGATGAACCTCTCTGCAGGTGACACACCTCACACAATAGGAAAATGAGGAATGTTTGTCTAAAGGCCAAAATGTTTTAAATAGTAATGTTTTCATGAGCCTCAAGTATATTTAATACTATTAGAGTGTTTTCTATACATGAAGCTTTTTTCTGTCTGTGATGCTTTCTGGAAATTGTTGCTTATAATTATTTTTGAGAACTTCACAGAATCACAGAATAGTCTAGGTTGGAAGAGACCTCCAAGATCATGGAGTCCAACCTCTATGCTAAACCATATCCCTAAGCTCTACATCTAAATGTCTTTTAAAGACCTCCAGAGATGGTGACTCAACCACTTCCCTGGGCAGCCTATTCCAGTGACTAACAACCCTTTCTGAAAAGAAGTTTTTTCTAATATCCAACCTAAACCTCCCCTGGTGCAATTTTAGCCCATTCCCCCTCGTCCTGTCACCAGGCACCTGGGACAACAGACCAACCCCCACCTCACTACAGCCTCCTTTAAGGTACCTGTAGAGTGTGGTAAGGTCCTGAGCCTCCTCTTCTCCAGGCCAAATAGTCCCAGCTCCCTCAGCTGCTCCAGACCCTTCACTAGCTTCGTAGCCCTTCTCTGGACTTGCTCAAACACCTCGATGTCCTTCTTGTAGCGAGGGGCCCAAAACTGAACACAGTACTCAAGGTGCAGCCTCACCAGAGCTGAGGGGGACAGGGGGACAATCACTTCCTTGGACCTGCTGGCCATGCTGTTTCTTATACAAGCCAGGATGCTGTTGGCCTTCTTGGCAGCCTGAGCACACTGCTGGCTCATATTCAGCCGACTATCAACCAATACTCCCAGATCCTTCTCTGCCTGGCAGCTCTCCAACCACTCATCTCCCAGCCTGTAGCTCTGCTTGGGGTTGTTGTGCCCCAGGGGCAGAACCTGGCATTTTGCCTTGTTGAACTTGTATAGTTGGCCTCGGCCCATCGGTGCAGCCTATCTAGATCTTCCTGCAGAGCCTTCACACACTCGAGTAGATCAACACACACACCCACACACACCTAACTTGGTGTCGTCTGCAAACTTACTGAGGGTGCACTCAGACATAGGTCTGAGATTTAAATCTGTGTAGAGTTTTCTGAATAATACTGAAGTTAAAGCAGCTTTTGTTTTTACCCTGCTATTGAAATAGTTAATGAAAATTTGGCACAGACTCACTGAAATTGCTCTGACTAAACCACAGAAAAATAGAGGCTGATATATTTTTTACAAAACAATACTGAAAGTTTATTTTGATTAAAACCAAGGGAGGTAAAAAGGATGGAAAATGCAAGACATTTGTGTTAGTGTTTTAAATTAGCTCTTTCAAAATGGGATAAGGAAGGGAGAGAATGAAAATTTGAGCTACAGAGAAGAGTAAATAACAAAAACATCACTATTAAGGCTGGATGAGTTATTTGGAAATTCCACCCATACAGATCTGGCTGTATGTATTTTAAGTTGAATTTGCCCTTTTTCAGGGCACCTGGAGGAAATTTTGCACTGAGAAATCTCACATTAGGTTGTCAGCTTCAGTTGCATGAGCTGACTTAGTTTGCTGGAAGAATCTGCTCTTATTTATTTGTAACACTATATCACATGAGGTGAGAGAATTGCCTTTCTACAATGCACACACTGCTAAAACCACAGAAGTAAATTTTAGTCTTACACATACATAACAGAATTTATCAACATTCATCAGTATCTTGCTTTTTGAAGTAATTTGAAGAATCCTTTTGATTTTGTCCAGCATTTTTACTAACCAATTAATGCTGATGTTGATTTCTGAAGTTACTAGCCATTAGACTTCAGTTCCAGCCTTTAGATTTCAGTTTTTTTTAAAAAAAATCTTTTTATTGTACATATGAATAACAAGTTATATTAAGCATTATGTTTAGCAAATCAGTTAAAAAAATCCTAGATTTAGGGTGCTTGTCAGAACTCTAGTATTTGCTTTTTTGATGTCCGTTTATCTTTGGGGCCACCTGCTCTTTGACCACTTCTGCAGGCTCTTACATAGAGGGGATGTCTTGAACACAAGAGGAGCCAGGCACTGATCTGTAAGTCTGTACAAACCAGAAGAAGAATGGTCCTCACAAATCAGATATGCCCACCTAGGTTTCATGTCAGAAAGCAGGAGTATGGGCTGGGTGATTTGACTGCAGGGTAGGCATTTATCCCCTGGGAAAAGAGCAGCTTGGTTTCATTAGTACTCCATGAAAGGGGGTAGGGGTTCAGAGGGGCTTTGTTAACAGTGAAGGACCAGACAGCTAAATTCTTTGCTAGATGTTTTTGAGGAGAAGGAAGAGAAGACACTAAGGGACATGGTTTAGTGATGGTAGTGATGGTACTCAGTAGGTCAGGTGGATGGTTGGACTTGCTGATTGGACTTGCTGATCTCGAAGATCTTTTCCAACCTAGGTAATTCTATGATCCTGTTCTATTTTTTATATATTTAGTATTATTATTATTATTATCTCTTTTGTAGCTTTCAGGATATCTCAGAGTATTTAAAATCTCTGAGACTAACCAACAGAACTGCAAACACCTGAGAGACTAAATATCCCTGGTTTGCACTTCTATTTTTTTTTTTTACAAGTTACTTCATATAACTTATTGCATGCCCTGTATGACATAAATAATTCCCAGATGCTTCAAAGGACGACATTGGGATTGTATTTTAGGAGAACATAGGCTGTTTTATCTGTGTATTTCTGATCATTATTAATTCTTAAGAACCCAAAATATGAATTCACAGTGCTTCCATAAGTGATTTTAATACATTTTGAGCAATATTATAATTACACAGAAATTGTCAAAGGCCTCCAGATAGAAAGTTTAGAACAAACAACTCTAAAATGCTTCCTCTTATAGAGGAGGATGAGGATTTTGACAGTTCCAGTTTAAAGGTACTTTTCCATAGTTTCTAACTTTTCTGAAAGCTACCTGCTAAATCTAAGAGATAAAAAGGAAGAGTTTCCAGGGTGGGAACTTCTTATAATGATTTCTCTTATAGTGCCTAAGAGATATAGGCCATTCTAGAGCATGATATATCTCAGCCAAAAATACACATCAAAACCAGAAGTGTTTAAAGGCACCTATTTCTTTTCAATGGCTATAAAGGGAATATAGGGCAACTAGCTTAAAAGTAACTTTCTACAGTGTACTGGTCTATATTTATATGAGAGGAATACTAGCTCCAGTGAGTGTAAAAACTCTCTTTGTGTTGCCCCTGTGGATTTAGCTTTTTACTCTGTGCTTTCAGCCATAATTTGCTACATCTGAAGTCTGGGCAAAAAGATAAATAAATTCATCAGAGTTCTTAAATCCACAATTTTTCTGTTTAGAAATGCTCACATGCAACTTGTAATTTATTAAGATCTCAGAAACCTATTAGAGGGTCTCAGCTAAAGAAAATCTGATGTGAAAGACAGTTGGTGGGATTCTCCAATGTAGTTTCAAACTTGGTAACCTTACTGCAGTCACAAAAAATGTTGACCATGGCCATTATTGCATCAGAAGTGTTGAGATATTCATATTCTTAGCTGGGGAAAATGCCTGTACTTAAGACAGTGCTACTGTACCCCTTTGGCCAGATGAAGGCCTGTCCAGAAGAACTATCTGATTTTTATTTTATTTATTTTTTAATTCAGTGTTATTCTGTCATTAAACTAAATATAAAATATCAACTAGTTGCTTTTAGTTGTTATTAAAATAAAATATTTATTAAAAAAAAACAGTGACAAATAGATCTGAAAGGCCAAATATCTGAAGGCCTTCAGATGATCTTCAAGTTACTTTGTCACAAAACTACATGGGGTTCATGAATAAACCAAAGCAACACATTTAGCAATTTATAAGTTTGGATATGAACTTTAAAGGCAAGATTAATACGTACTGCAAAATAACTTTCCTCATGATGACACAGATATGCACTGAACTAGAACACAGTAATAGTTTTTATTGAATGTGAAAAGTGAGTAACATTTAGCTTCTTTATAGAAGGCGTGAAAAGGTCAGGAAGCTTTATTGATGGTACTTAAAGGAGAAGCTTGTTTTCTGCAATGCAAAGTTTTAGTTTATTTGGACAGAGGAAGCCCATTTAAAAAAAGCATGTCCTGTTCCATAGGACAATTATATTCTAAAACATCTGTGAATTTATACTGGTGTTTGGTGCTCTATGCCCAGAAGTCAGGGAAAAAAAAAAAAAAAAAAAAAAAAAGGCATCGCTTATAATTTACCTAATACCTGAGCTTCATTTACTACATCTACTGATTTGAATTTAATGAGTGATACATTCATATAGGTTTCCGGAAAGCAAGAAACACATTTATATGCGTATCATTTATTAAGCTCTTATTCTTACTGTCTTAAACTTGTCTTGGAAATAAAAAGCTTATGTAAGTTTAACATTTTAGTCTGAATATTTAGCATCCTAGGGAACTTCATTTTATGGTTCATTATAGCCTCAGTATGAATGTATGCCATTAAGACCACCTGACAATTAACTTTCAACAGTTGTTCTTTAAAAGACGGATGCTCTTTAGTGAAAAGAATCATGAGCACTACAAACATCTGATCTATTGGCCATTACTAATTATTATTAATACAGCTAATAGTAATGGTCATGTTTGGATATTCAATGGAAGTATTTAATGATTCATGGAATGTTTGTCTCCAGCAGACTTTGTGAGGCAAATATTTTAAAAGATGGATGGCTAAATGATGATACACATAAGTCAAGGGACTTGATTATGGTCATAAAATGTGGCATATGGAGAAATGGAAATCATGAAAGAAAAGCGATTAAAGCATTGGCCTTGTCATTAAAAGGCTAGCAGTCTGGATATCGTTATTGGTGTGAATTTGGATGCTTAACATCACTGTTTCTGCTTTCTTGCCGCAAAGCGGAGAAAATCTTTTTCCCCTGTTATTAACTCATTATTATATGGGTCAGGGCTCTGTTATTATATTTTAAATAACTGTATAACACAGGGTAACAATACTTCAAATGCAAACACCTGATCTCCTAAATTTAGTATAAACCAGCACTACCACTTTCATGTGCAGAACGTGTAAGGAACTGGCGGGCGGTCACCAGTGGGGTCCCTCAAGGCTCCATTTTAGGGCCGGTACTTTTCAATATTTTTATAAACGATCTGGATGTAGGAATAGAAGGTATTTTGAGCAAGTTTGCTGATGACACCAAACTTGGAGGAGTTGTGGACTCAAATGAGGGTGGAAAGGCCTTGCAGAGGGATCTGGATAGGTTGGAGAACTGGGCGATCACCAACCGCATGAAGTTCAATAAGAGCAAGTGCCAGGTCCTGCACCTGGGACGGGGAAGCCCTGGCTGCACGTACAGACTGGGCGATGAGACACTGGAGAGCAGCCTAGAAGAGAGAGATCTGGGGGTCGTGGTAGACAGCAAGTTGAATATGAGCCAGCAGTGTGCCCTGGCAGCCAGGAGGGCCAACCGTGTCCTGGGGTGCATCAAGCACGGCATCGCTAGTAGGTCAAGGGAGGTGATTGTCCCACTCTACTCTGCGCTGGTGCGGCCTCACCTCGAGTACTGTGTGCAGTTCTGGGCACCACAGTATAAAAAGGACATGAAACTGTTGGAGAGTGTCCAGAGGAGGGCTACGAAGATGGTGAAAGGCCTGGAGGGGAAGATATACAAAGAACGGCTGAGGTCACTGGGCCTGTTCAGCCTGGAGAAGAGGAGGCTGAGAGGAGACCTCATCACAGTCTACAACTTCCTCGTAAGGGGGTGTCAAGAGGCAGGAGACTTTTTCTCCATTAACACCAGTGACAGGACCCGTGGGAACGGGGTTAAGCTGAGGCAGGGGAAGTTTAGGCTTGACATCAGGAGGGGATTCTTCACAGAGAGGGTGGTTGCACACTGGAACAGACTCCCCAGGGAAGTGGTCACTGCACCGAGCCTGTCTGAATTTAAGAAGAGATTGGACTGTGCACTTAGTCACATGGTCTGAACTTTTGGATAGACCTGTGCGGTGTCAAGAGTTGGACTTGATGATCCTTAAGGGTCCCTTCCAACTCAGGATATTCTATGATTCTATGAACCTGCCCTTTCCTCCAGGGTTTTTGATTTTGTACCGGCATCACTGGCTTCTGATCTTCTTGTGTCATCAACCAACAATAAGCATTGTATCTCTGAGTTTTCTGTTTTAGCTGCTCCCTCACCACAGTCATCAACAGTCCTTGGTACTTGCTGGGTTCATCAACTCTGGCTCGGCAAGGGACTCCTTATCTGCCAAATCTTTCCCCAGAAAAGATCCCCCAAAACAGGCTGTCCTCCAGATGTTCCAGGACAGCAAGAAAAATAAATGCTTTAAAAATTTTGTTTTTCTATAATTTTATTTCTATCTCCATCAATAAAGAAGGTTAAAATCTTTAACAATACTGAATTCTGAAGTTGAATCAGGGAAAGAAAAATAAATTTCCATTTTCATTTTAGAGTATGTTTACTCTAATTAGCTTCTTATGTACCATGAATATTGGTCATTACAGATGGGACTTTGATATTACAGATTTTCATTTTAAATTGTAAATAAGGTTTTTCACATTGCCCTAAGAGTCATATCAAGTGTCACTGATAGATCAAAACCTTCTTTTACTGAAGATATATTGTGAAAATCTGTTATGGCCTACTGAACAACTTAACGCTTTATATTCCATAAAGTGTATAATTTTACTCAAGTTTTATTTGATTAGATATATATTTGGTTAAGTAAATAAACGAAGCTCAGTCTGGAATTGCTCATACATGAGATGCAAACTGCTCAAGGTACTGGACACAAGCAGCACACTTGAACCAGAAAAGGGGACAAGACAGCTTATTCGTTGATACTGAATGTGCATTTGGGACTCTGAATATAATATGAAATAATTATGTTGCTGAGAACTATTGCTAGTTCAAAGACAAATTGTCCTGTTTTGCTACCTAGGATGCAACAAGCAGTTTAGCTGAATTAGTAATCTTGTGTCCTGTAACAGCTTTGTGGGATCTAATTTCTTTGGGTGAGATATCACACCAATATCCTACTGTTCTTCATTGCTAAGCATATTCAGAAAGAGCTAATATACCCTTGTCTGGCACTGTGTTGTGATATGTAGACAGATGCCAGGGGACAGATTACTCTTCTCCTGTCTTCTCTGCACATACTTCAGAGTCAGTGACTATTAGGCTTAGGGTCTCATCTGAAGCATTCAGGGCCTTTAAAGATCAGACCCTCACAACTGTACTTTTTGCACACTTTACACTGATAAGGTAGGATAAAGTTAAGAATAAGTCCAGACTCCTCCACATAGCTGAGATTAAATTTATGCATTTTCATTGAATCCTGCATCTTCTCTTTATAACCAAATGTGACATTTAAAAATGTCTGGCAATGTAAAAACTTCCCCACTCTCCTGCGTATCTGAGTGGAATGAAAAGTTGGCCTGGGTTATTACTGAAGTTTTCAACATTAAATTTCCAAGGACTTTTTGGGTGCTTTTGTCATCATATAATTTCCTTATTTTCCTTTTTGACTCCAGACTCTCTCCTGATCACACTGACTGACTTGAAAGCACTTAGCACATTCTTGGTGTAAGGGGAAAGATATCCCTAAGCCAGTTTCCCTGTCATTAAATGCATTGCCACCTTTTTTTTTTTCTTTTTTTTTTTTTTTTTTTTTTGTCTGTGTATTTCTTTTCAAGATTTTTTTTTTTTTTAAAGTATGCTGTAGACTCATATCCAGTATGGAAATATGGACTTTTGCCTGTTCTTGGTTTAAGAAGTTGTGTGATAAGACTAAAATGCATTTTCATTTTTAATATCAGCAGGAAATACATATTTTTATATCAGATAATTTATTCAAGATACAGAAAAAAATATCTTATTCATTATATGAGCTTGTTCTCAAATCTACACTGCTAGAAGGGGTGGTTTTATAATTCCTAGTATGCACAGATGAATGCAGTTTCATTGATTTCTGGGTAAATAAGGTTGCTGATGCCATGTAAGAATATGACCCACCCAGGTATGTTATGACATTTAGAAAGAAACAGATACTCACAAGGTTCTTTAGGATGCTTTGACAGAAAATTCAAAATCCTTATCTGAGTCTCCAGGACAAGGTAAAAGAGCAACCACTTCCCTGTCTTGGAACCAAATAGAGATTATGTTAAGATTTCCTGAACAATAATCTCCTAAATATACTAACAGACATATGAGACTACAATGAAAAAAAAACAACAACCAACCAAACAAAAAAACACCACCAACAACAAAACCTTCTAGAAAATAATAATTCAAGTATCATAGTAACGTATCACATTCAGTACACTAAATGTGTACACACAGTAAAGTATCACAAAAATCACAGTATCACAGTAATGACCAACTATTACTCAAAACACAGCACAAATAAATATATTTTACAAGAGATTTAGGGAGGGACAATACCAATATGACACTTCAGTGAAAAGAAATAGGGTTGGCAATGCAATGTCAGCCTCAAGCAAAATTTGCAACCATGTTGACTTTGGCATAAGATCAGCTACTGATTTCAGTGGGGACTAGAACAAATACATTATTTTAGTTAACTTGACTGATATATTAAGTCATCTTTTGTTTGTATTACTTTTTCTCAACATTCAGTTTGTGCAGCCAATTTGCACTGCTGAAAGTCATTATGACTTTTGCTATCCAGTATGTTGCTAATGAAATTAATATATGAGCAGGATATATGTACAGGATTCCTTGTACACAAACTAGAGTGCACAAGTTGTTCATGTCAATCTGCTACTTTTGAAAAAGAAAAGACAAGAAATTATTCTCTATGTACTTTATCACAATTCATGGCCTCAGGCAAAGCTGCAGAATAAAAGAAGTGAGTTGAAGTGTTTATACCTCAGAGAGGAAACACTAGGTTAGTAGAACAGATGGGTGAGAACTCTCATGTCCGGGTTGCTACTGAGAGATTTGGCTAAATAAAATGAAATAAAATAAAAAATAATAAAATATGCTAGCTATTCAGTTTCAGCTCTTATAACGGATATGAGTTTTGTCTCATCTCAGTCTATGCAGACCTGAGAGAAATGTGTTTTTCAAGAATGCCATATATTCTTTTCACATACCCTTAATCATGGTCCTTAAGCTCTGGGATTCATAGTTCCTAAATACAGAATATAAAGGGAACTTATAGTGCTTTATTTTTCACATTTTTTTCTCTCTTACTTTATTCAAGGATAAGGCTTGGAAATTTGTGTTTCATTTTGCGAATGTACATTGGTATAAAGCAGAGTCTTGACTTTGCCTTGATACTTTGAGGGATCATTACAGTAGGTATAATAATAATAAAAATGATAATAATAAAACAAAAAAGATCACTTACATCTCATGTCTGCTTTACCTTTGTCTCAGCACTGCAGCAAGAATAGGCACCCATGCAGAAATTTTACTGTTAAATATATATATATATATATATATATTTTAATCAGCATACATCCAGGGTGATTCTTTTGAGCTTGTAGTGGAGGGCTATAAAAACATACTAATGTTCACCTGACTACCCTTATGCAAGTTGTTGAGACTGGCATCACCTAGTATAGTAAAAGCTGCCAGATAAAAAGCACTCAGCAAGCTGATGACACATTTTTTCTACTGGTAGGTAACTATATGTGGTGTGAGTGGGGTTTTTGGTTTGTTTGTTTGATCTCTTTTTTTTTTTTTTTTTTTTTTTTTTTGGCATGTAACACCCTACTGAGGCCACTGTTAAAGAGAGCAAGCAAGTTCAATAGTAAAAAAAAAAAAAAAATAACAGGCCTCCGAGAGCAAAGAGGCAGATAATAGCCTTGGGAAATATATGTAGATGTACTTCTGGGGAGAAAGAGAGCAGGAAAAAGAACTGTATTTTGTCTGAAAGCTTTGCAAGAAAAAGGGATTTAAAGGAGTTATGGCTCAGAGCAACATGCTGACATTCAGAAACACAAAACTGAGATAGTTTGTGAAGAAAAATATCCTGAAAATGATTTTTAGCATTCCAATATCTAATGCTGGTCTTACTGATACAATTTGGTGATCACTGGCATCTTTACTAATGCATGGAGTTGTAACTGAGATGTCATTCAGGATTCAGCTCCAGAAATAATAACTTACTAAAGGCATTACTCTGACAGAATCAGTTGTTTTTCATTCCAACATTAAATTATTTGAGTCAATGTGGGAGGAATTCAGGTGCCTTAACAGAGGTATGGACTGAAATTTGAGGTGCTCTGATAGATGTCCTGGTGTATCTGAGGCATTCACATGGTAAAGCAGACAACAAATGGGATTTAGGGAAGACCCTTTATGCATCGTCTGAGTGACAGCTGGAAGCATCTCAAATGCCACTGGACACCTGTGCTTACACAAAAAAAAAAAAATCAGAGAAGTCCCATTTAGTCCCATCCCACTTCCTTCTTCAAACCATATCCTCATAGGAAAAACATATCCTGACAGTGCTGTATGACGTACTGGGAATATTTCTAGATGAGCAAATCAATTTCTGTCACTTAAATGGGGGCATATTACCTAGTCATAAATATTAAGCATGATCAGATGGGAAGAAGTCATCAAGCAGAGACATTCAACAAAGCAATTTTCTCTTTCTGTAGAAGGAACCTTCAGCAGAGCCGGAATAGAGCTTTTTGGCATGTTCTTATAGAACCAAAACATTAATTGAAATATATTAGTCTAAAGAAATTATAATTGTCTTCTGCTTTTCATTTACTAATTTTATTTTGTTTCACAATAAATGGAGAGAAGGCATAGATTAGTGCTTATATTTCAGACAAGGAATAGTGACTTAAATGTCATGACATCAAAAGTTATTTTTCAAAGATGGGTCCAGAACTCTGGTAGCTTTTGTTTTCAGGTCTGAATAAGCTAAACCAGTGGTTATCCATGGCTCAGTGGTTACCATCTTCTCCATTTATATTTATATTTGTATTTATAATCTTTTTTTTTTTTTTTTTTTTTTTTTTGTTTTTAAAATTTTTTTTTTTTTTTTTTTTTTCCTATGGTTTACATGAGCTATTTAGTTGATTTTGTTTCCTCGTATTATATCACAGCAAGCATAAACTGTATCTGTAGTTACTTGCATTTACAAAATTATGTGTAGAAAATTGATACCTAGTTAAAGATGAGTTGAAAATTCTTGCCTCTAGTTCAAATTTAAAATCAGTGATGCACCACATGAGAAGTATTGCTCTTAGAGTGCTTCTGTAGTTACGATTATGTGTCTTATGGGGCTTTTAATAGATTAATTTTCTTTCATCATTTCATTTTTTTTTAAATCATGTGTTATGGTTTTGGGCACAACATAGATTTCATTACAGCCAGTATAATTCAGCAGTTTTATTAACCTTCATTTTAGAATGTTTTGCTCAAAACTTGGTTTATGGTCAAAGAGTGTGATAAATGATTGAGTCCCAAATAGGATTCTAATTAAAGTTTGTAACTTATTAAGCAAATAGAGGCAAGCAAGCAGTGCGGGGTGCGCTGGGAGTCTCTGCTCCAAAAGACACACACCTATTACATCAGGTGGCTGATTTGCTGATTTTTATACTCCTAGACTAATACATATTCATCACTATTCCTAGAAAAGGCAGGGTTATTATAATTAGTTCCCAGAATCTGAACCCTCTCTGGACGCATGCATATCAGTCTCTGGGGGTCTCTTATGCTGAAGGCTCGTAGTCTTCCTCCCAGGCTTTGTCCTTCAGTCGTCCTTCAAATCCCCCTTTCTCCTTATTTGGTGGATGTCTCCTCTTTGCTGGATGTCAGAGGCTTGGGCAGCATCCCATGAAAAAGTCAGCAGTTCATAAAAAACTCCTTGTTCCTCTTATCTCCCAGACTCAAGTCTCAATGTTTGTCCTTAAAACCCTCTATTTACACAAATTGTAAATTACCTGTAAATTACCTGTAATTTACCTTTCCTTTGCATGATATAAGAACTATGTACACTTATCACTCTTTTTTTTTTTTTTTTTTTTTTTTTTTTTAATGGAAGGTTATATTTCATAATGTGGCCCTAGCATTGTTCTATACTGACACAAATCAAATCAACAAATTTCACAAGAGGAAGGACACTTTATATTACATTATATATATATATACATACATGTATGTATAAAGCCAAGAATTTATTGCTTGCATAGTAAAATCTTAACAGTCAAATCTAAGAATCTTTTTTTTTTTTTTCTTTTCAATTGAGATCTAAATTATACAGGAAAATAAAGAACAATACAATTAAAACTATTATGAACATGATTCTTAGTTTCTGTCCCTTGTCCTGGTGTTATGCACATCCTTCCCATGCTCCTTTGAGTGCCAGGGTTGGTAGCCTTATTCTGGTGGTGGTTTTTTGGGAGAGGGTTACTGCCAACTATCATCACCAGTAGTTCTTCACCAAGAGGAATACAATGTTCATGTTGACTGTGTCTTTCTCCTTCTAGGACCCAGCTGGGGTCCATTTTTAGATATTAACTTGCTTTTACAACCAACTCTTTACTTGTCTACCACTCATATAAAATTTACGATGTATGGTACTTTTACATACGCCATACACTATTTTATATATAAACTAAGTCTCTTTGTTACAAACACATCTCCAAGTCTTCATTTCTTTAACTGATCATGGGTGAATGGCAGTCACTAGTATAGCCCTAGGGTCTCCAGTGCCAGCCCGTGACCCTTCTTTTATCATCCCCTCCCTGTATTTGTCTCCACTGTGCCCTGTGTTTCCCCTTCTCAAGGCCTTTGTTGTCCTACCTGCCCAGCTTGTATTTCTCGGTACATCGCTGTGATAGAGTCATAAATATATTACTCTACATGGACTAACTGTGTCTTACTACTGCCTGTATAAAACTATATTTGTACTACACAAAGACAAATGGAAGTAACATAAATTACATATAGACACCTAGTCTACTAGAGAAGCTGCTGTCATTAAACTGAATAAAACAAAGCTCAGGCAGCTCAGAACAATTTCATTCAGAGCAAGCCTGACAGGCCTCAATCCTGAGGCCTTGCAAACTCAACACAAAGCTCATGGCTTGCTATGAGCAATGGTACTTAAGGCTCCACTCCTAAAGAAATATGAACCTTCCTTGTCACCCAGGGCATAAACTTCTATGTTATATAAGGAAGAATAAAGGCCTAGTGAGTAAATAAAAGAATACAGGCTTTGATATTGTCCTATATTCTTATTTATTTATTTATTTTTAAACCCATGATGTATCTCTGTATGAGTCAGACTTTCTGTTAGTGATTTCAACATTTGTGAGCCCAAGAGATGCAAGGCTGTTGCTGCAGCTTTTTCCCAGCTCCATCCAAGATTCCTGTTGAACAGGTATTCCCTACAGGTGTACACACAAACATGTGTATTGAATAAATGTATGCACATATTATACACATATTCTCATGGCCAAGCACACAGGCACATACACTCAGCATTCACACAAATATCACCAACAATGTAACTTTGCTTGCCCCTCTGGCTCAGTAGAATGAAGGTCTGTTAAGGGGAATTTATATACTTTATAATACAATGTGGATCCCCCAGCAGTTGGGCTCAGACAAGAAAACAACCCCAAATATCTATTTTCTAATAACTAAATTATAGAGAACTATTTTCTAATAGGTAATTTATAAAATAGCTATGTAATATCTAGAAATTGAATTTAATGAGAAGTCAGGACAGACTGTCTATCAGGTGGAGGGCATGGCCAGGCAAGCACACCAACCAGCAGTCTGTTCATATGCAACTAGCTATTATTCCTCTTCTCCCTCTATTTTTCTACCTTTTCTACCTTTTCTATTTTTCTATCTTTTCTACTTTTATCCTTCCTTTCTCACCTTTGACCGCACTCCTAAATATCCCACAAGAAGTCTTGTGCAAGCCAAAAATAATTCTTCCAGCACTCCACAAGGTGTCCTACCCATGTAGGCAGTGGTCCCTCCCAGTCTACAAGGTGATCTCCCATGGGCATATTGTACTGGTTCACCTCTGCCCATTGGGCTGAAGATCTCCTAGGACAAGCCTGTAAGAAGCTAGTTTCAGGCTTCTGATGGGGTTACTGTTATTAGAGATAATGTTGTATTCAAATAAAATAACACTTCCTGGACTTTTTAATTTTTATTCATTTATTTCTTTATTTTAATCCAGATGGCTTAAGTGGTCTGTATGTAGTGGAAAAGAAATAGAGGTGCTCCAGGGAAACCTCCAGGGTTTGGGCAGGCTTTTAAAGCCCATCACCATGAGCCAGAGCAGAATAATTCACAAATCTCCCACTAATGATCAAATTGAACATACCTCAAGGCAATGTACAATTAATAAGAATGACATTAGTCTACAGTTGTATAATTACACATACCTGTAGTTGTCTTCAGTTTTATTATTTTATCTGTTTGTCTTGTAGCATTGATATAAATGCCTAGTCTCTCTTCTAGAGGTGAACTGAGATGCTTGTTAGTACAACACAGGTTACTCAGCTGTTGAGCTGTTGAGTTGCTCACAGCTAACCAGTTGGATAACCAGTTGGATGTAAAGCCATTAGGTGAGTGAATGTCAGAAGATAAAACAACAAGAAAAACAAAAACAGGTCAGTAAAATCAATAAAGGAAATAAGTTATTTTGTTATCGCATGTAGGCATTGGTGGATAATGTGTAATGGCTCTTACTAGGTTTAAGGTCATACCAACCAATATGTCAACCAGCATCATCTTTTTCTCATTTTTAATCTACAGCTAATAAGTAAAATGCTAGGTGGATCTATTTTAGTTAGCATTAATTACATTATAGCTGACTCATTAAAAAGATGAAATAACCATAACAAGATATACAATTAATATTAAAAGACCTGTTTCTTTCCCTGAAGAAGTGTATTTTATAATCACTCAAGAGATCCAGAAAAACACCAGAAATAGGTTTAAATATGTTATTTGGGTTTATTTATGTTTGTGCTATTAAATAAGTGTAAGTCCCTGTGCATTTTAAAGTGTTCCCCTCTTAATTGCATCTGATTATGAGATGAAGCATGCTTTTTATCAAAATTTATTTCAGCCACACATAATCTAGGAGCTCCTCAACATTTATTATAGAAAGTTAATTACACTAAAAATGCTGTACCATGAAAATATGGTTATAGAAAACATTGTGCTTGTCAAAGGGATAAATCACACGTTCAACCTTCGTTCCCTCACTATTTTTCACTGTTATTCTTTTTCACCCATCTAAATCCCAGTGGATTGCAAGCTCTGACCCTTGGCTTTCAGGGTTAGAAGTAGCATAAAACTTTTGACCCATCTAATCCTAATTTATATATTTTTTAATGTACTTATTTTGATTGTCATACTAATCACCCGTCAAAGAGCATTTCTTAGCTTTTAAAGGAAGTCTGTCCATTTTCTTCAGTTCAATAACCTGAAACTGCCAGAAGTGTACTGCTCATCTCACTGTGAATAAACTGAATTTCATTTGTCATTTCTGAGCTCACTGATGATTTCTTTTACCAGCAAAGTGCAATGTCTTTTGATAGAAGAAATGCCATGTATTTAACTGTATATTGGGATGTTTTGTTGTTTTGTTTTCAAGTGATGGTTGATTATTGATGTACATCTCATGAATGAGTGGCCATCTCATGAAAGTGGGTGGCCATTAATGACTCTAAGAAGAAAGAACAATATCTTATGCAGTACCTCTCACATGAATCCTGTTTATTAGTTCTGCCAAATGTATTCCTTTAACCTTAACTATTGATTAGAGTTCTATTTTGCTAAGTGCCTAGAAGTACAGGAAAAAATATGCCTTTTCATTAAGATTTCAGACTCCTTCTTCAGCTCAACAGTTCTCAGCTTAGCCCACTGAAATATCCAATTAAATAAGATGGTGCTCCAGCTGAAGAGGCTTTGTTTGTTTGTTAGTTTTTTGTTTGTTTGTTTCGTGTAGTCTTTTAAGTTAGAGTTGCTAGAAGTTTAGCAAAGATATATGCATGTATATATCATAAACAAATATACAACTGTTTTTCCCCAGTCAGAATTGGATTATTTCAACTTACATATGTCATACACTTGTTAAGATTTGAAGGACATTCCAATTTTAAAGATGCTGCCAAAGGCAGCATCTTAGGTGACAAGCTGATGCCTTAAGTTAGTATCATTGATTTAACATAGTTATCTACCATCTGTTTGGTTCTCAATGACCAAATAATGTCAGCTTGTTTTGTGTTTGTCTCAATAATAGATTAAAAAACAAACAAACAAACAAACAAAGAACAAATAACAACATACAAACAAACAAACAAACAACAACAACAACAACCACACCATCACCAACAGAGAGCTAGACAGAAAGAAGAGAGAGATAAAACAGCTCTCTGGAGGGCTCACGGGAGTATTTGTGTGTGGATAAGGCTAAGTTATCACCTAAATGACCAGGAAAAGGAGAGAATAAAACCACCCTAGGTTTTTTTTTTTTTTTTTGCTTTCATTTTTTGTAATATAATGTTACAGGTACTCTGCAGAGACATTCATATAGCAATGAATGCAACAAGATTGTTGATGAATGAGGTGAATAAAGTGTCTTCACTTTTAAAAAATATTATTTCTTCCTGGTCCTATAGATTATTACTTAGTTTTCTTTGTCTTCATCCATCAATACCCTTCTGCCATTTTTCCTCCCAACCACCTCCCCCTACTATATTATAATTTCCTGGGCTATTAAGAAAAGTCAAAGGTATTTGAGGCTAGATTCTGGATATATTAGAATAATCACTTTATGCCAAACAAATCATAGGACTATGGTATGGATCAAAACATTGAGATAAATGTCATATATTTGAAGTTTGCCTTGTTATCTGACATGCAAATTTTAAAACTGAAGATAGAACCACAAAAGAGATTAGAAGGGGCCTGAGAGAACTGGATCATTCAAGTCCAAGTGTACCTGTCAGATTATATGTGACAGAAGGGGCACAGCATCCTTATAGCAGCTGAACAATTTAGTTTTCCAAAGAATTTTAGACATAACCATACTGGCAGTTGTAAACCCCTGACGGTCTCAGTAGTCAGAATATTTTTAGAAATAAAGTAAATATGACTTTTTTGAATTGAGGCTTTGTACTATAGGACCATCAGGACAGACACATCCAAAGCACAAATAAATCAAATTTTGGATGTGTCGTTTTTTTTTGCTGTATGTCAGTATCTAAACACAAAAGTGAAGATGTTTGAGGGTCTTATGCCATAATCCTTTTCTTTATTTGCAGATACGTATACAAACTACTGCTTCCTAGATTAATTTTTCATTTGTTTAAAAAGGAATAACATCTTGGAAAATAATTTTATATTAGAAAAAAAGGGATATTGTCCTGTAAAATACGCACATGAAGAGAAATCACTTATGAATTATTATTAAGAATAAGACAGCCATGTACATCAATATTCTCACCAGCACTCAGACAAAGCAAACAAAACTAAATAATGCAGTGAACTTCTTTCCCCAGCTACTGCAGCTACATACAGATTTTTAGCTCAAAGGGAACAGAACAGGGTGGGGAGAAAAAGAAGTGAAATGTTAAATACATACTTTAACATATTGATGGAGGTAAGAGAGATGTGACAGGCCTGATATGCAAGGTCAGAATGCTACTGATCTAAAAAAGAATACCCACAGGGAGTGTGCTGAGCCTGACTCTGGCCAGTCACCTGTTAAGAAACACTGCTGGGCTTTTTGTTTTTAAAGTGCATGAGATAATAAACAGAACCATTTCCCAAAGATGAATTCTGATGCACTGATGCTGGGAACAAAGAGACTTTCAAAGTCTGAAGCTATGGTTCTATTTTTGATCAAATTAATGACAGCTATGAAATGGTAATAAAAATAACCTAGGAATATGACTGATAAAGGTTTTATCTGTTTCTATTACATGTGTAGTTTAGTTAGCATTTCTGGCATATAGCTCTTTTGACACTGCTGAGATATTTGCAGGCTAAGCTTGAGAGAAGAAACATCTGCTGATTTGATCAGAGGAGCATACGGTTAGCAAATTAAGATGTGGAACTGTGAAGTAGTAACAGGAAAGCAAAAAGACTGTGGTTTTCGTCAGAAATGAAAAGTGTACAAGGTCCTCCAGGAAAAGGGTAAAAAAATACCATCTTTTTTGGGGGAAGAGATTGAATCACAAATCAGATTCTATACTCAAAATGCTTCACAGATGTAATAGTTACAGCAACTGTCTCTTCTGTTCCTATAAGTAAACCTTGTATTTCTTTCCAGAATCCCATGGTCTCTTACTTCCAACATGTTGAGCCGCTGTATGGGAAAGGTTCAAAAGCATGCAGTTGTTTACAAAAAAGCTCTTGAGTAGCAGATAATTTTGTTCTGTCAATGGCTATATATATATATTTATGTATAAATGGAGACACAATGATATTTTAATCTAACCTCACTTCTTCTGTTTTCAGAAATATATATATATATATATATATGCATAGATATCTTGTTCCTCTCTCTGTTTTTACATATACAGAAACTTTTGAGCTCAGTGAGTGATGAAAGACCTAGAGGAAATAAGCTATTTTAATAAGGAACAGAAGAAAACAATTATTTAAAAAGAAGAGTTTAGAAATTCTATATCCAAAATTCTGTTTCAAAATCTTAGGTCAAACAGTCTCCTCTTCTGCATCACTGAGTGTTAGACATACTCCTTCAGATTGCTTCTTAAGTTACTTTGGTATAAATTTATCCAGATGGGAATTCATAGTTTTTTTTTTTTTTGTCATTGTTGTTTGTTTGTTTTTCTTTTTCAAATCTTGATCTGGCAGCTTGTAAAATTATTTCTAACCTTGCCTATGTTATAGTTCTATTTATTTATTTATTACAATATTTTCCTCTTCATTATTTATAACTGTTATTCTAAGTGTCTGGAAAAAAAAACCAACAACAAAAAAACACATAAAAAAAAGTGAACTCACAGTAATATAAGGTTACTTTCCATTGTTATTTGCAACTTTTTGTAAGGTTCTCATTCTTCTGATAAACCTGAAAACTGTAAACTGACTTCACCTATGAAATCAAATGCCACAGTTAGAGAGATTTAGTGGAATTGGAGAAACAGATCCTTCAGGAAATTTGTTTTTATGTTGCTATGATTAGCAGTCTTCAAATCTGTTAATTCAGAGTTTACTAACAGTAGAGAGGAGCTTCCTTCCAAAATACCTTTCACTTGGACATATTTATGCAATAAATTCCATGTTTTGAGAATTTTTTAACATCATTATATATATATGTGTGTGTGTTTTATGTAATATTTTATTTGATACTTACAAAACGGGATTTTTGTTTATAGATTAATTTCTGCCAAAAACTGATCTTCATTAAAAACACCATTGCATGAAGGAAAGATAATTATGAACCAGTAATTTTTATCCTCTGGAGAGGTGACCCATGATAGATGACACAAAGTTATGTGATCTTTCTTTTCTTTATGTTATTTCCTAAAAAATAAGTGAGATGAATCACTGCATAGGGACCTACACGCTGTTCTGTGCAACAGCATCCCACCCAGGGTTAGCAAACAAAGTTTATCACATAAGAGGTCTAAAGTAAGACTGGAGGTTTTGTTCCTTTTAAACAATTTACTGGCTGTCTCACTATTTTAAGAACTGTTTATGTCTACACTGATCATTACAGAAGACACTTTAATAATTTAAAAGTGTGCTTTCTCACCTGGCTGATGCTGGATGCCATCAGAATATAAAACTCAAGGTCTGTGATACAATATTGTTTCTGCAAATGAGTCATTTCCACATTAAATTGCTCAGTGTGCATATAATTTTAAACTTGCCTGTAAAGTTAAAAATTACTTTTATATACACTTTAACATAGCTTTTCACAAGACAATAAATCTCTTCTGCAGATGATAAAGCTGGATAAAGCTTACTCTGTGGGATGGAGTCTTAAAATTTGTTCTTATTCTTTTCAAACAGGACCATTGCCATTTTCGGATGCCTCTGTCCATGAGGTCATACCACATGTAAATTTTAAAGAACAGTAATTGAAACCAGTATGAAATCAGGTGGCTAATTCTCATATTTGCTTGGTAGAAAGAGGAGGTATAAAATTATTGCTTGAATCTAGTTGAAGATCATATGGTCTTCTGATTACAGAAGTAGACCTGTAGATCTGTCCATGCTCTAGATGCTCTCCTTTGATGTTCTGTGTAGTTTAGTTTGAGACCTCACATTCTTGTGAGCTTTTGGAGGATGGATATTAGCAACATGTAGGTCAAGTTGCACTGGCATGTTGCATACCCTTAGACCTCAAAACAACTTTTCTGAGAATCATAGACCTCATCAGCACTGGATGGCAGCTGTTCCTCAGTCTCCTGTTGTAAATGGAGTTGAAAAAGGACTAAAGAAACTCAAATTAAAAGAATAATGAGTAAGTTCCAGTGGATTTCTTGAACATTTATTTGATTGAGTGGCATGTATATAACACACTAAGTAATTATATAAAAATATTTATCAAAGAGTAACATTCTACAGAGCTTTTGCCTAACTCTTATTC
The DNA here is from genome assembly GCA_011075105.1 of Heteronetta atricapilla. Lineage (NCBI taxonomy): Eukaryota > Metazoa > Chordata > Aves > Anseriformes > Anatidae > Heteronetta > Heteronetta atricapilla. Next base: position 202,788,429 of record CM021731.1, on the reverse strand, counting down.
CACCACCCTTTCCAAAACTGGAACAAAATCTCTCTCATGGACATGACAGTGGGAAGGTCTATGGTCTGAACTGGTACTTCCAGTACTTATCTAGACATGTACAATTTGTAATACTACTTAAAAAGAATTGTGCCATAAAATGTTTGTATTTCTAATTCTGCTCAGTTTATGAGTAAAGATACAGGCTTTGCAGGAAAGAGAAAAAGTAAATTTGACAAATTTAAATTGTTACAAGGTTATTCCTATGTTGTACTGACATCTAGTTTTATCTTCTTTTATTTTACCCTAGTTCTTTTCTTGCAATAATTAATAATCAAAAGGGTCCAACCTGTTTATTGCACTTGCTTCCAGGAACCTCAGGAACAGATGTCCATCTAAAAATTCCAGTTTCAAACTCATAGTTTAGTGAAGTATACTTCCATGTGTTGAAGTAAGTAATCAGTCAATTTCAAGAGATGGAAAAAAAAAGAAAGAAAAAAATTATTTATTCATTTAAATAAATAAATTTTTAGTGATAAATTCTCTTAGTTATTTCTAGCCTGAAAGTGGCTTACATTGCTTCAATTTTCAACTTCTGCATCTTGTTACAACTTCTTATTATTAAAAACAAAACAAAACAAAACAACAAAAAACTTTGCTACATTGTTTTTTCCCCTCCCTATAGATCAAGCCACTGTTTCTCTTTATGATTGTTAGGTATTTATGTAACAGCATAAAAGCAAAGAAAAATTTGCCTTGCTAGATGAAAAACGGCGTCCAAATAAAAACCTCTTGAGTCTGTAGGCAGCATGTTGGTTCCATGGTCTGACTTTCCAAGATGGTAACAAATCCTTTAAGAGACCAAAGGATTACCTGATTCCATGTTTGGGAATAAATAAAATCCATGATGCAAGTAAGAGGAAAGTAACGTAGAAGGTAAGAAAGAAGGTAAGGTAAGGTAAGGTAGAAGGTAAGAGGAAGACAGTGAAGATACTTCCATCTTGATGTCAGTATTATTTGAAAAATCAAAGAGCTAGCTCATCTAGACATTTCAAAAGTAGTGAGTTAGCTAAGATACAAACCTGACATTTTATGTGTTTTTTGTCTGATATGTTTTGGGAAAAAAATAGAAATAAAATCTCATAATAATGCTTTATCAGAAACCATTAACCTCTCTTCCCTACAACTTGTAAAACCTTCTCTGGAAGTTCAGGATGTGTGACAGAAGAATTCAGCACTCTGATGCTGTTGCATTAAAAATAAAACAACAAACAAACAAAAAAACTGTACTTGAAACTCTTTTTTTTAGGGAAGCTCACAAATTCTTCAGATAATGAAATTTTACCTTATTTTTTTATCAATGCACATTAAAGTAAATATGATTAATGATTCTTTACATACAAAGGGTTGATTTTGCCATAGTTACTGTAGGCTAAGCTATTGTTGATTTTGAACAGGAGTGATGACACACTGCTTGAGGGAGACATTGGCCCTAAAAAACATTAAAACTAAAAAGCATGTGATTTTCGCTTCCAGTTTAGAAAAACATCATTGTTAAAGGTAATCACACAGTATATTGTAAACTGAAATCCCAGAGACGTTGGAGAAAACTTTTGGATCTTTAAAGCTTAAATGCTATTCTGGGTAAGGTTCTCAAAACACTTTGCATTTAAAATTCTTTTAAACATCTATTTCAGGATGAGACAAAATGTCCAGTATCTCTTCTGGCTCTGTGAGAGCCTAAGATGATTATTGTCCTTGCAGATGTCTACATGTGAGAAAGTAGATCCTACATATGCTGTCAGCAGTCACCTCTCTCTGTGTATTACTGCTTATCTATCTTTCTCTGTGTATGTAGTTTTAAAACAATGAAGATTGAGTGATTACAATAAGCCTTAGTCCATATGGATGCATTCCTTTTCATGAAGAGCCCTGGGGAAAAAGTAAACCTAACTTTATCCCTGGAAAGACCAGGCATTCTGCAGAGCGCAGTACCATTAAGTACCCTTAATTGAAAATACCAAAAAATGAAGATGGTAAGCTCCTTTATGAAATTGCTGCTTTGCAGAAAAGTACTCTATCTTTATTACTGAGAAAATTTCAAAGCTCCTACCCGGGTCTTCTTGCATGTTACTGCATTTGCCATGGAAGTCACTGTTGCTTACCGAACATTACAGGCTTCACATCAGGATGCAGACATCTAAGAAGTATTGGTATAGACAAGTTTTGGCTCTGTCTTTGGGATGTAGCTTTATAAGTTTCTTGCTTGACATACAAAAGCAGTTTGTGATATTTCTGCAGTCTCATCTTCCTACAATTGTGATTGCCTTGGTCTCACTTGTGCTCGTACAGACGTTTGTGGATTTGTGGTGAAGTGATTAAATTAAAAGCAGTAAAAAGTGAACTTTGGGCTGAGGTTTTGAACTTTTTGCATTAGGTTTGCTGCCAATGCTATCTGCTTCTGCAGCCTATGTTTCTTCTTCATACAGGCTCAATAATATTGATCATCAGTATTAAGAGTATGTCTACTACTATAATTAGTATTTGATTCTCATTTATAATTAGCCATATGTTTTTCCTTGTGTTTAATTTCCCCCCACATGGTACATGTAATTAATTTAGATATCATTGAAATGGTTATGTTGCTTTTTAAAAGGAACAGACATCCAGTTTTATCCCCAATTCTTCAACACAGTATCACTTTTCATCTCTTGTAGTTGTTTGTTCCTTTCTTTAGAGCAGATATATGCTCCACAAATCTTAATATATTCTGGCTGAACATAAGACAGTAGATTGAATGGCAATGCCAGTGACAGCTACAATATATGGGAAGATATTTTTCAATAAAATGTCATAGTGAATATGTTTCCAATCTTTCTGCCAAGATTTACCTATCTTCAAAGTGCTGTATTAAGTAGGAGTATCAACATAGAGGCAGTAGTGTTGGAGTGAATCATTGGAAAAGGAGCCAGCACTGGTGTGAAGTACAAATGGTGTAAAGTCTGTAGGACTACCAGATCTGGAATCTCCTTTGTCACTTTCTGACCAAACTCCAGTGGTGCACATCACAGGTGGAGAACTGATTTTTTTTTTCTTTTTTAATAAATAAAAAAATATTATTTTTCTGCCCATATGGGTTTTGAAGAGCTGTAGTATAAATTCCAGAATAAAACTGAACTAAAAATCCCGAAGTAAAACAAACAAACAAACAAACAAACAAAAAAAAAAACACCTCTAAATTCCTCTCATTAGGAAATTCTGGTAAGGAGCTGCTGGAGTGCACTAAACTCATGGGTTATTCTTGAAAGATCAGCTGCACACCATATCAGAGAACAAACTGCAGAGTTTATAAGTACTTGCATCAAGGAAGACAAATACAATGAAAGAAAATAACTTCTTCATATTAATTCCTGAATAATGTAACCTTTTAAGATTTTTATCTTTTGTCGTATCTTTTCTGAAATCCAAATTGTTCTCAGGAATATGCATTTCTCCCATTAATAAGACTTTTTAATCAAGGTCCCTTCTCACAAGGAAGGTGTACTGATAACCAGAGGGCATTACTGAATCCTTCATAAACTGCTCGATTCATAGAGTTAGATGCAGTTTGAAAAGCGCTTTTCACAAAATCATAGTGTGCTGTACACTTTAAAGTGTTTAAGGAGCTTACAAATGTTGTTAACAGAGGATAAAATAAAGTTTAGTTTTAGTTTGATGGTGAAAGTATTTGGATGTTCAGATGATGTGACTTGAGCTTGAGCTTTTCTGCTTCTTGTCAGCAGCTAGTGGAGAGCATTTTCTTAATTTTTATTTACTTCTTCCAAAAATGCCTGGATTATAAAATTGCAGTGAGAAGATCTGGAGCCCAACTGATCTCCATGGCATTAACGTTAATCTGGAATATTCAGTGACTCAGTGAACTTCCCCATAATTTTGATGAGGTCTGAATCTGCAATGGTATATTCAATTCTTTAAAAATATTAATAGTATCAGCACACATAATACAAAATACAAAGAGTATACAAATCATAATAATCAGTGCTTATGGAGCAATTTGATACCCTCAGAACACAGAAAGGTTTTCTAGTTTATAGATAAAATAAAGGTCAGAGTGTTGCTATTAATTTGATAGTATGACTTGCAGTGATAACATGCCATCTGACAGTCCATGTGGTATGAGTATAATTACATATAAATAATACATAAATAATACAGGCTGGGTGTTAGGGAAAGGTTCTTCACTGAGAGGGTGGTTGGGCACTGGGACAGGCTCCACAGGGCAGTGGTCATGGCACTGAGCCTGCCAGAGTTCAAGAAGTGTTTGGTGAACGCTTTCAGACATAGGGTTTTATTTTTTGGGTGGTGTTGTGTGGAGCCAGGAAACTGACTTGATGATCCTTGTGGGTCCATTCCTATTCAGGATATTCTATGATTCTATGAAAAAAAAAAAAAAAATACAACTGTACTTTTATAGAAAAAATCCGTGTTTACAGTTCTACCTGAATGATTTCTGAGAGTTTTTTGATTGAAGACTCCTTTGAAGAATTAAACTGCTTACATAACTAGACTGGGGACAATTCCCAGTCTACAAAAAGCAGTTAAAAGAATAAGGAGGAAACCTAAATTCAGAGAAGCAACATGTTTTGGGAGGCCACAGTTTCTAATATCAAATGTACCTGTAGTTTTGTATTACTTGATGCTATTAGTCTCATAAGAGACAATTATTTTTTTTCTGAAGAACAGCAACATGAAAAGGTGTTACTGCTGAACTGGCAGAAAAGAAATGGTTTCTTCTAACCTTTTATATGTATCTTTTAGCTTTTTGATCTTTTAAGGTATGTAACACTCTGCAATTGTGTTGAAATTAGAGATATGTAGCAACTGATTTAAAATCATAATCAAAACTGTTTTCTACATTGCAAATTAAACAAACAAACAAACAAAGAAGTTTTATATAATCCAAAGAAAATAAGTAATTTATTCCTATCACACCCAAATAATATTTAATTCCAAGGACATATATTTTTATTTCATTGCTGAATATTATCCACACAATTTTATCAAGAGTATAATGCTGTAAACTATCTCTGATGTCCTCCTCTTTCAGCAGGCACTTCGGACCTAGGAAAAACAGATAACTCTAAACAAAGCTGGTCACTTCAAACACATTTTGACACAGTTACTGCGATGTGTCAAATGATTGCTACATTTCCATTGACTTAAATCTTTTTCTCTTATTTCATGATTGGCTGAATTACAAACAAATAGGCAGGTATTCAAAGAGACACAGGTTCTTTTAGCTTTTAGTGGATCTAAAAAGATCCACTTTTTAGCTTGGATCTCTGATAAATTATATAATCTCTTTCACAGGAATTAGATTATTCTTTTTTATTATTATTATTTATTATTATTGTTAGTATTATTATTTCTGTGTGTGTGTTGATGCAAAAGCAAAGTGATTCTGAGGAAGGAAGGAAGATCTGTTTTATGGGTGAACAACTGGAAGAGTTTATGAGATAAGTTAGGTAAGAGTTCAAGTCTTCATTAGGTAGATGGGACTATAATTTCTGGACCTTACTTGGTTGTAACTACGTGATATCTGACTTGGTTTTAAATCAGCTTTGTATGTATAGAAACATAGAATTCCAATGTAGAAAAGACCCACAGGGACCATCAAGTTCAACTCCTGGCTCCACAGAGGATCACACAAAATAAGACCCTATGTCTGAGATGTGGTCTTGGTGCCGTGACCACTTCCCTGGGCAGCCTGTTCCAGTACCTGAGCATTCTTTTTGTGAAGAGCCTTTTCCTAACATCCAGCCTGAACTTCCCCTGATGCAACTTCATGCCATTCCCTGTCTTATCACCAGTCACCAAAGATAAACATCTCCTGCCCCACTGCACTCCATTCCCCACTATAGGCTCTATGAGTTTAGGAAGAGCTTTGGATATCTATAAATGTCTTTGGATATCTATAAATATACATAAGCATGTATAAATACTATGCTTATAAATGTACTATATCTGTACATATAAATTATATGTTTATAAGCACTTTTTATTCACACACTTGTCTTAACTGCTGGAAGGTAAACTATTATTCACATCTCTTCTGAGAGTGCAAAAGATAAAAATACATAAGGAAGATATTTATTTGATTTGCACTTTTAATATTGTTTAAATTGTGTCTTTGTTATATGTACTTAAAAACAAACAAAAATACAACAAACAACAGCAAAACAATGACAACAACAACAACAAAATACTTTTCACAAATTGAAACCTTCTTTCTGCTGCTATTTAGAAACTTCCTTTACATTGCATCTGAAGATACCATATCCACACAGTGTTGAGTGGCTAGAATCTTCATACTTAAGAATAAGTTGCTGCTGCTGCCAGGAGCCCATAAGCAGACATATTAGCTATAATTTACATTTTTCCCCTATTAATTTGTAATTTTCTGTTGGAACATAATTTACGTGCTGGAGAGAAGTGTGCTTGGAGATAAGAATGCTGGTATTGTAAAGCTCCCCTAAAAATCCTTCTCCACCAGTGACTGTAATAAAAGACATTTTCTCTGAAAACCTGAAAGGACATATTTTGAAGCAGTTGGCCTTTTCATGTGTCATGGCACCATGGGTTAGACAATGTCTGAAATACAATTTCCATACAATTTAAGGTTTCCTCTCTATCTGTTTTATCTTTTTCCTTTCTTTTTCTTTCTTTCTTTCTTTCTTTCTTTCTTTCTTTCTTTCTTTCTTT
>CM021731.1:202734851-202781678 GCA_011075105.1 Heteronetta atricapilla | reverse complement strand
CTTTCTTTCTTTCTTTCTTTCTTTCTTTCTTTCTTTCTTTCTTTCTTCCTTCCTTCCTTCCTTCCTTCCTTCCTTCCTTCCTTCCTTCCTTCCTTCCTTTCTTCCTTTCTTCCTTCCTTTCTTCCTTCCTTTCCTCCTTCCTTTCTTTCTTCCTTTCTTTCCTTTCTTTTCTTTTTCATTATTATTATTATTATTTATCTTTTTTTTTTTTTTTCCGAAATGTCCATTTATTCTTTGGATTCAAGGGGATTCAAAAGTTTATTGTCTAGCTTTCACTCCTGAGCCTTCAACCTCTTGCATCCTAGTTGGCTTTAAATAATTTCTTACAACAACTCACTGCTCCCAAGTGATATATACACTTTCAGTTGCTGTCCTGATGCATATAAAAAACTCTTCTTGGCACTGGTTTGACAAGCTCTGCTGCATTTATTTTTTATTTTACTATGTTTTATTTTATTTTATTTTTATTTTTTCCCTGAAGGATGCAAATGAAAACCACTGGTTTATATCATAAAATGTGAAACAGCTGATAAGATAAGAGTTTGGATTTCATAAAGTCCAGACCGCATCCAGTTGTGTAAGGATTACAGAAGGGTTCTAAGTGCATTAGTTAATGGTGTTTTAAAAATGAATGCAAAAATGTCCTATAAACATGATCTTTCTTATTTGTCTTAATTGGAATTAATATTAGAATTAATCTATTAAACACAGTGAATGCCAACTTAGATTACAGTCTGGATACAAGAAGTCTATTGATTTCATATTACACTGAGACACAATAGTAGCTACAATTTAGGATCTAATATTTATGGGTCTAATTAAATGAAGAAATACATTCAGCTTCTGTGGTATGGAACAGGCAACTCTAACAGTGCCTAACACACTGCAACTTGTTCTTCCTAGTTGAATCTTGAGTGATAAGCACTGGGTGAATATATGAGGGGACCCACTTGTGCAATAATACCCCTCCAGTCAGGAAAAAAAAAAAAAAAAAAAAAAAAAAAAAAGACTGTGGCAAAAATTAACCAGATATGTGATTTCTTTGTTCTAAGTCACAGTGAATCTACATCACAGTGAAGCACAGTGAAAGGGAGGCAAAGGGGTTATTTAAAAAAAAAAAAAAAAAAAAAAAAGTTGTCTTATTTTCAAGTAGCACTCATGTCAATGTAGAAATCTGACACTTCTGCAGGAGGGTCATACATTTGTGCTCAGGTTATTGTAGAGGGTAACTAGCAGAAACGACCTGGGGTAGGAAGCTCTCCAGTTCTGTGGAGCACAACAGGATCTTTCTTTATGAAATTCATGAATTAATATGCACGTGGTAATGAACCAGGAATTATGATGTTAGGGAGGAAGAAGCAAATCTAAAATAGTAATAGTAATAGTAACAGTAATAGTAATAGTAATAGTAACAGTAAAATCAATAGCAATAGCAATAGGAATAGCAATAATACATGCCTGTTTTTTATTTTTATTTATTGTTATTGTTGTTGTTGCTGAACTATTTAAATACAAAATGCACCTTCTGTAGTCACTGGTCTTGAAAGGACAGCAGACAGGAAAAAAAAAAAAAAAAAACTAGCAAGCTAACAAAAAAAAACACCCTTGTCTTCTCTGCATTACATATGTCACTAGGATACAGAGAAAACAATACTCACTTATCCCTTAAATAAAGCAGTAAAACCACTGATGAAATTGGTTGAAAATGGCATATCTATGCATGCCTGTTTCTATGATAATCACTTTGCTTCAGAGGAGTGTAAATCTACTACTGGTCTTTTTTTCTGAAAAAAAAAAAAAAAAAAAAAAAAAAGAGTGGATGAGTGTCTAGAGGTCTTCTGCAGACCTACTATGTTTGTTAAAGTGAAACCACACTGAACTAGAAGTGTAAAATTCATATACCTCCTTGAGTGCAATACATTTCCATATACTTTAGTAGATTTTGGACCAGGATCATAAAATAATTTCCAACACTGCTTATTGATTTGCATTTCAGAGATATTCTTCATTGATTGTGGTTATTTAAAGAGTGAAATTGAACTTTGTAGTACATGGCAGTAAAATTCTGCTTTTTTTTTTTTTTTTTTTTTTAATAATATGGATACAAAAATATACCAATAGCATCTGAAAGCCAAGAACTGTAATACAAAAAATGCCTGCAAAAGATGTATTGGCATTTAACCTCACAGTTTCATTAAGTCTTAACTCTGTACATAGAAAAAGTTAATTACATGGTGCTTTAAATCATCATAAAAGGTCAACTTGCTGGTACAATACTATGTAAGAGCAGAGGTTGGAAAGGTACTGCTCTGAGTAGGAACATGCTTATAACAGTTGATTGGAGCAACTCATAAGAGCCTCATAGTGCATGCTTTGTAATGAGATTCAATTATTTCCAATGGGAATTTTAAGCCTCCCGAAAGACTCATCTTTTGCTTACTGTAAGCAAGACTAATCTTTGCAAGTATAAAAATGACACTCAAATTTTTATTGTGTTGTCTTAGAGAAAGGTCAGATCTAATAAAGATCACTCTTCTTGACAAATAATGCTTATTTTTTTTATTATTATTATTTTTTTTCCTCCAGCTTCTATTATATTGCAAAATCAGATTACTGTTGCAATAGCTTATTGGTACTTGACTAATAAAAAATTGGTCCAGTATAAGTATGGTGTTTATATGGAAGATGTTTGTTAAAATATTACTTCACATAACACTTATAGACTTATAGGTGCTGAATCTTTGTCTCCAGACACAGAAAGCATCAGAATAATGCATGAAAAATAATACATGCGAACTATGGGAAAAACTCTTTTCTGCATTGAGAAAGCATACCAAACCCCATCTCCATTGAGACATATTGTCTGTAATGGTGGTTCATCATATGGGATATGTTTACCCAAATTCATTTGACATAAAAAAAGCAAGACAGAGTCCCTTTTGCTAATGTGGCAGGGGTAAGGGTGAACTAGTGGCATATAATTTGGGGTATTTTTCTTCTCCATTCTACAATTAATTTCCTATGTGACACTGACTATGTCACTTAAACTTGGATCCACATAAGAGCTTTGATTATGTTAGGCTGGAGAAGATGCTGATAAAAAATTGTTTATGAGACTGAATCAAATGAAAGTAAAAAGTAAATTAGCTTGCATTAGTCAGTAGTGCTGCCCAAAATAAAATAAAATTTTATAGAGCAAAAACTAACATTGAGAAGACATAAAATTGACATCAAAATGTTTTCCAGGAGGGCATGTGTTCAGATTGCCACTAGACTGGTGTCTCTGTGATCTCTACACAAGCAGCATCTGAAGCACTTGTGCTCATATGTGCTCCTAGGTACAGCTTTTATCTGAGTCTCATCTTAAAAGTGTGTTTGCTCTGAGACCACTCTTTGCTAGGAAGAGAAAAACATGATAAATAGGAATTCCTGGAAATTCACATCAAAATTCCCCATCCAAACTGAAATGTTGATATGAATTAAGTTTTTTTAAAAAACTGAATTGTTGAATATGTAAGAACATATTAATAAGAATTTCATAGAATAAAAGGTAAGAATTCTGCTTTCATTTAATTTTATATCCTAGAAAATAAGCAAAACAATATTTAATAACAAAATTAAAGCAAATTCATATTAAAGATAGTTATCTTGCTTCAGATGGCACTTGAATTTTGTGTCAAATGTTGGGGAACAAGCCTGAACATAGATGTAGACAAGGAATAGAGAAGTTAGAGCAAAACTCAGGAAATCAGCAAACATGACCTAAGAGAAAGCACTGAAATGTATTTGCTTTTTCTTGAAAAACAGGGTAAGTATAATGTTAGTTCACCACTGAATAAGGCTTTTCTGTTTAAGAGAGGACTTAATTGTTCTCTGTACTCCAAAGGAGAAATAAATAATAATAACGAAAAGCAAACAAAAAAACCCTATTGATTATATTTCTATATATAGAAATTACAGGAAAATTACATTTAAATGCAATGGAATTTAAGTCATAAAATAAAGTCCTGAGCTAGCAGGCAGCTAGCATTATAAAACTGAGGAACTCATTAGAGTATTTATTATTTTTATTTGGTTGTATTTTATTTTGTTTTGTTTTGGTTTGGTTTATTTTATTTTATTTATTTATTTTATTTTATTTTTTATTTTTTTTTAAGAATAGATGTTATGTATAGTCTTCAATGAGGATTTTATGTACTTATTCCTACTCAGTAAAAGAGACTGGACTGGCCTCCCTCCTAGGATTATCTGATCCTATGATGTTAAGAAGTTGAAGCTCAAGTTAACATAATTCAGTTGGAAATTAATGGAGTCTTAAGCAATCCTTCAGGAGCTTTAAATTGTGGTGAGGAGTAATAAGATCAATATCAACAAGCCTGAAAACTAGGCTCTGTGTGTCTCAAGCTGCAACCCAGATCAGAAGCAGTTGTTTGTTCTGAAGATGTGGTGTAACTGAATTTCAGAAGTAGAGGCACATAGAAATTTAAGACCAAAAAGAGAAATATTTATTCCATCTTCTCTTTCCAACCAATGGCTTTTAACTTTTAATTTGTTTGTCTTTATTTCACTTGCAGATTGAACACACATACAGACAATACATCCTGATACTCTGCAAACTCATGTACCTGTACCTACACCTTTTACAGCTTCTCTCAGCATCAGAGTTGCTGTTCAACCAGCTCAACCTCTGTCCCTAGGTAGTCATTTTCTAACCCTAAAAAGATTACTTCCACTTAAGATTTCCACTGGACTACTTTGTTATATGTGGATTTATTATTGGCATGACATATATATGTGTAGTTAAATCCAATACAGAACTTTATTGGATTCCTCTGTAAACTCATATAATTTAGTAAATCTCTGCTTTGTTTAACTTTAGAAGTCCTTTTTCCTTGCATTTTTTTTCCTTCCTTTCACTGAGCTAATGTTTTTTTGAAGAGATTTTTAACATATAGAGTGAGATGTCCACTCAATTTATATTAACTATCAAGGAGGAAATATTTGATGAGTTTCTCAAAATAGTCAGACTCTCAAGGCTTCCTTATTTTCAGCTGAAGTCTAAATTTGTTAAGATGACAGGACAGAATTCCTGCTTCCAGGTCACTTAACAAAAGTGTCTTCAAGTGTAAAGCATTATTTCCCAAAGCCTATAGAGATCAGAAGTGTGAAAAGCTGCTCAGAGTGCTAAAAGATGCATGTCCCATGGACATCCTTAAAATTAGCCACTTTAAACACCTGAAGCATGAAACAACAACTGCATGGCTTGTGATCAAGTTAAAATGGAAAAATTAATGGGAAACAATATTGTTGTTACTCTGGAGGAAGCACAATGTGCAATAAACAGCATACTGATTCCTTTCCTTTTATCTATTCTTTTCTACTTTTGTTCACTTATTGAATCTTTTTATTTATTAATTAATTAATTAATTTATTTATTTATTTCCTATTGAGTTTACAACACAACCTATTAGTATTTCTCCTTCCATGGAAAGAACATATTGAAGCCTGACTGCTGCCATACACGTGATATAAATTGTAAGTGCATACCACTTCTGACGGCTCTGAACAACCCTCACACTGTCAACCTGTGGGTAATCTGATCTCTGGCAGTAGGAGAGACAGGGATTTATCTCCATCTTGTCCCTGCAGTAAGCAAAGCAGCAAGGAAAAAGACCTCAACATGTGATCCCTGGTCTGGCCAGTAATGAACTGTGCTAGGAAATGGAAATGTCTATTTGTGGAGTTAGTGACTTGAAGTGCAAGGCGTACACAAAAGCACTTCTAGCAAGAAATATAATATTAATGTCTGTGAATAAAATCTATTTGACTTTATGGGATCTACATAATTCATCAAGTGCTTATGTTAAAAGCGAATTCCACTCAGCAAAAACAAAAGTAAATCTGTATCTTTGGTAAGTTATCCTCTCACCTGATTTTGCCAGGTGCAGAGTACTTTCAAATTCCCTGGATTTCAGAAGGAATGGGTGAAGCTTGGCTCTTTATGATATGAGGCCTGTTATTCAGCATATTGTAATCAGTACTGAGAACAGGACATTATAAGGAAGCTTTAATGAGAAGTTTAATCCTTAAAATAGACAGTGGGTACTGCTTCTTTTTCATCTGTTCAAATTTATGACAACACTTACAATAATCTCATTTTTGACCTCTATATTATTGTTAGAATTATTATTTGTATATTGATACAAGATCATCACCTTATTGCAGTGCAGCTTATGAAACAATAACTGTAAAAGGCATATATCTTGTAAATAGATTTAATGCATCTATACCTCCCTGGGAAAATCTGTTAGAAAACAATAGGTCAAAAGGTTTATATTAGAACATGAGAACAGGTTTACTAACTCTGACTATAGTTTATGTAGGCCTGTGCACTGTCTCTGGCAGTGGTTGAGGAAAAAAAGTGGTTAAATGTAATACCAGAACACACTGGTACTTCCAGTATATTCTTCCAGCAACCTGAATTCTGCATCTTACAGTTTTCTCATGCAAGAAAAGAAGGATATCACAGAATCACAGAATCACAGAATTTCTAGGTTGGAAGAGACCTCAAGATCATCGAGTCCAACCTCTAACCTAACCCTAACAGTCCCCACTAAACCATATCCCTAAGCTCTACATCTAAACGTCTTTTAAAGACCTCCAGGGATGGTGACTCCACCACCTCCCTGGGCAGCCTGTTCCAGTGCCTAACAACCCTTTCAGTAAAGAAGTCTAACCTAAAGATCCCCTGGCGCAGCTTAAGCCCATTTCCCTTGTCCTGTCACCAGGCACGTGGGAGAACAGACCAACCCCCACCTCGCTACAGCCTCCTTTGAGGTATCTGTAGAGAGCTATAAGGTCACCCCTGAGCCTCCTTTTCTCCAGGCTGAACAAGCCCAATTCCTTCAGCCGCTCCTCACAGGACTTGTTCTCCAGGCCCCTCACCAGCTTCGTCGCCCTTCTCTGGACCCGCTCAAGCACCTCCATGTCCTTCTTGTAGCAAGGGGCCAAAAACTGAACACAGTACTCGAGGTGCCGCCTCACCAGAGCCGAGTACAGGGGGACGATCACTTCCCTAGTCCTGATGGCCACACTGCTTCTTATACAAGCCAGGATGCCATTGGCCTTCCTGGCCACCTGAGCACACTGCTGGCTCATATTCAGCCGACTATCAACCAATACTCCCAGATCCTTCTCCACCTGGCAGCTCTCCAACCACTCATCTCCCAGCCTGTAGCTCTGCTTGGGGTTGTTGTGCCCCAGATGGAGGACCTGGCACTTGGCCTTGTTGAACTTCATGCAGTTGACCTCCGCCCATCTGTCCAGCCTATCCAGATCCTCCTGCAGAGCCTTCCTACCCTTGAGCAGATCAACACACACACCTAACTTGGTGTCATGTGCAGACTTGCTGAGGGTGCACTCAATGCCCTCATCCAGATCATCGATGAAGATATTAAAGAGGACCAGCCCCAGCACCGAGCCCTGGGGAACGCCACTAGTGACTGGCCTCCAATTGGATTTGACTCCATTTACCACGACTCTTTGGGCACAGCTATCCAGCCAGTTTCTGACCCAACGAAACGTATACCAGTCCAAGCCAAGAGTAGCCAGTTTCTTGAGGAGAATACTCCCAGGTCCTTGTCTGCCTGGCAGCTTATATATATATATGTATTTTTTATAAGTACTTGATTTTTTTTTTTCCATTACTTTTTCAAATTGCTCTTTGAATTGATAGAAATGTTGCAGTCTACAATCTCCTACAACATCAGACTTCCCAGCTTAACTCCAGCTGTGTGAAAAACTCTTCCTTTCACTCCCATTACATTTTGCATTCTAATAATTTCATTTAATGTGCCTGGCTGTGTAGTAAAAAACAAAAAAAAATAGTGAATGGTCATTGCCTTTTCACTTTTTTTTTCTTCTTTTTTCTTTTTTTTTTTATATCTCTCATTATTTCATAAACTTCTATTAGTGGCTCTTCCACCTCACTTTCTCTGAATATTTTCTATTTTTTGTTTATACTTCTTGGAGGAAAAAGACCACAACCAAACACAATATTCAAGTTTCTGAGATTACATAGTGACACAATGGCATTATTTTTTTTGTTTAATTTTCTATTATTTGTTAATTATTGGCATTTAAAATCTTAATTTTATTTATTTATTTATTTATTTATTTATTCATTGTTAAATGCTCCTGAACACTGAACTGAGATTTATGGATTTATGGAGTGTAATTTTACAGTCTCATTCCTGAGTGGTAATAGCTAGTCTGTACTCCATTGTTGTATATGTATATTAGGATTATTTGTCCACTATCCTTCCTTATGTATGGTTATATTAAATTTCATCTGACATTTTATCTCCCAGTCTTTCAGCATGAGATTCATTTGATGATATCTGAGCTTTTTGCCTTTAGCTTCCTTTATAATCAGCGGAGAGAAACCTGGCATTTGTAGGGGATGATTTATCCCACTCTGTATTAAGATAAGTCATTCCATAAAATCACCTATTTCCTTCCACTGGTTGTAAAAAGGGAGCAGAGGCCTTCACAGATGCACAGATTTAGTCAGATAAATGACATTATCAGTATTTTAAGATTTGTCTGAAGTTTTTCCAAATCAGTTTTTGTGTTTTATTGCTCTAACTGGTTTAGTTTGATCAGCAAGCTTTATTGTCTCATTATTAACTTGTTTCCTAAGTAATTTATGAAGATATTAACCAGTATAAGTTACCCGCACAGAGCCCTGTGGGACTATAGTGGTACATCCTTACATCCTCAAATCTGATCAAGTTTTTGGCCATCCAAGGAAACAAGCAACAGCAACTGTTTTTTTTTGTTTGTTTTGTTTTGTTTTGTTTTTGTTTTTTAGTAACATTTCTTGGTACCTTCAGAGACCTACAAAGGGATTGTAACGCATTCCTTCTGTTGGTATATACTTTGTTTGCTCTTTCCAAATAATGATCAGGTGTCTGCTAGCCCTGCTCAGTATTATACTCTTAACTGACATGTGCTTCTTTGACATCTTAATTGCATATTTGCTCCATCAGCAAGCAGAAAAACTTCCTGCTTTGGGTATGTGAAAAGAAATAATAAAACAATCAAAACCACACCCATGTTTTTTATGCCTTTAGCAAGTTTGTTTTCAGAGTTGCTTTGGTCTGCTTTATATTTTTCCTTTTTTTTTTTTCCTTTTTTTTTTTTTTTGTCCTTCTATTTTCTTTGGTTGAACCAGAGTATAGGTTTTACAGACCATATTATTTTTAATCATGTTCTTTATCCGTCTATTTTTTTTTTTTTTTCCTTTTCTAGTCTTTCTATAGCACGGTTGTTGTCATACACCTTTCTGACTGGCACACGCTTGTTTTGAGTGCCTGTGATTATGGATTTAATCTTCATGTCGCCTTCAAATATTTAAGCCTTTCAGTTTTTACAATTTTTGCAACAAAATTATTTCTTTAGTTCCCTAGTCACTCATTCTGAAATTAAGGGCTCTTTTAGTAGATTTTGGTTCTTGATTCACTTAGAGGATTGTTAACTCTAAATATTTTATATCCACTGTAACATAGATCTTCTTTAATAATAAAAGTTTAATAATCAAACTCCTTTCTCTCCATCCGTGATCAAGTCAAAAGCTGCTTCTCCATTTTGGTTTACCCAGTATTCAATTATTTTATTTAGACAATCTTCATAACAGACAAACAAACAAACAAAAAACATTGGAGAAACACCAATATTTTACTATCTCAAGTCTTTCACTGAGAAAGACTTTAGGCATGTGATTGACTGCAAACATGGAAATAAAATAATTCATATTACTTTGAGTGAGAATTAATTGCAGAATGATCATTCCCCTGAATATAGACTTCTTCAATAGGAATGTACACAATAAAGGAATTGCATAACCCTAAGGACAGTGATCCTTGCACAAAATGCTTTTGTGATCTCTTGTGATACATGGGAAGAGTGTACTTTAGAATAAGACTCAGAGCAGGGCATTAAGTAACTTGTTGCTTAAAGTCAAAGTACTTGGTTTATAGCTACCTTATGTTAGGGAAACATAAGGTAACATTAAGAGCATAAGTCTTAAGACTAAACACTAAGAGCATAAATCTTAAACCCAGCTGCCTCCCTCTGGCTTGCAGGGAGATGATTTTGTCCATCAGAACAAATAGCTTGACCCATCAGCTGTAGGGTATGCACCTATTCTTTTCCTTCAAAGTGTTTTTTTTTTTTTCTTTTTTTTTTTCAGACTCCAGCAAATTCATTTGATAATTTAATCTCTTGTATTGGAAGCCTGTGTACATAAAGTAGAGGATGAAAGAGAAGGATTGCTTGTGTACTTTATTCCAGAGAGGAAAATATTGAAGCAGTTCTGACAACATTTGCATCTTATGTAGCGGGATATCCTGATTCAACTGATGAAGGTCCTCAGAGAATTAGTGGGGAGAATATCTCATTTCTGTGCTGCAGTCAGATTTAGGAGAACTTCATCTCTGAGCATTTTGAGCATGCACAAAAGCAGAACTTTGCAAACAAGAAGGAAAGCAGTAACTGAGTTTAGATGTTTCCATAGTTAAACAACAGCCAAAAGAAGCATTTTAATGCTTTTATTAGCTGTTTCGAAATTCACTTTTTTAATGTATATATTTTGATGTGCTCCTGTACTATTCTTAAAAACATATTTAGCTTATTCAAAACTCAAAGCTATATTTCTTCATGTCACCTAAAGCCTTGCTGAGGGATCAATGTACATGCCCTTCCTAGGCATTAGCCAGAAAAAAATCCTTACTTTCAATATAACTCTCTTCTCTCTTAAAGAACATTTCTGGTTCTGGTGCTCTTTTCAAAAACATTAAAAAAAAAAAAAAAAAAAAAGTCCTTCTGCAAGCACTGATTCTTTAGTCCTTTCCAAAGCTAAAAATGTGCACATGGGGTAAAATACAATTAATTATTTGATTACTCCAAAGGAGATGTAAGTTATCTTTTAAATTACAGACAAAAGACCAAACAAATATGGTTTGCTCTGATTTACTCTACACTATTATATTGGGCGACTCAACAGGGTTTGTATTATACAGCTGTCAGATGCAATCGTCTTAATTCTGCTAATTGTTCTCCTGTGAATTTTCAGAACCTAAGCAGAATTTTGCCTAAGCCATTACATGCTTTAAGAAAATGATGTATTGCAAAAGGTAAAGCATTGCAGCACCTGAATTTGTCATCTGATGCTGAGCAGACAATAGCTTATTTATAATGGCACCCTGTCATTCTTCAAGTCTCAATGAAATCTTTGGCAAGTTAACAGTTATTTTAGGAGATATGTCACATGTTTCTAGTCTGCATAAATTCGAATCTTATTTCTAGCAACATACATGGCATTTTCATGATACTGTCCATCCATATTTCAAAACTTCTTGAAGCCTCCCCATACTCCTATTAGCCAAAACATTCGAGCCTAAGCTGTTTGTTTATCACAGAATTTCTAGGTTGGAAGAGACCTCAAGATCATCGAGTCCAACCTCTAACCTAACCCTAACAGTCCCCACTAAACCATATCCCTAAGCTCTACATCTAAACGTCTTTTAAAGACCTCCAGGGATGGTGACTCCACCACCTCCCTGGGCAGCCTGTTCCAGTGCCTAACAACCCTTTCAGTAAAGAAGTTCTTCCTAACATCTAACCTAAAGATCCCCTGGCGCAACTTAAGCCCATTCCCCCTCATCCTGTCACCAGGCACGTGGGAGAACAGACCAACCCCCACCTCGCTACAGCCTCCTTTGAGGTATCTGTAGAGAGCTATAAGGTCGCCCCTGAGCCTCCTCTTCTCCAGGCTGAACAAGCCCAGTTCCTTCAGCCGCTCCTCACAGGACTTGTTCTCCAGGCCCCTCAACAGCTTCGTCACCCTTCTCTGGACCCGCTCAAGCACCTCCATGTCCTTCTTGTAGCAAGGGGCCCAAAACTGACCACAGTACTCGAGGTGCCGCCTCACCAGAGCCGAGTACAGGGGGACGATCACTTCCCTAGCCCTACTGGTCACACTGTTTCTGATACAAGCGAGGATGCCGTTGGCCTTCTTGGCCACCTGAGAACACTGCTGGCTCATATTCAGCCGACTGTCCACCATCACTCCCAGGTCCTTCTCTGCCTGGCAGCTCTCCAACCACTCATCTCCCAGCCTGTAGCTCTGCTTGGGGTTATTGCGCCCCAGGTGCAGGACCCGGCACTTGGCCTTGTTGAACTTCATGTAGTTGACCTCCGCCCATCGGTGCAGCCTATCCAGATCCTCCTGCAGAGCCTTCCTACCCTCGAGCAGATCCACACACGCACCTAACTTGGTGTCATCTGCAAACTTACTGAGGGTGCACTCAATGCCCTCATCCAGATCATCAATGAAGATATTAAAGAGGACCTGCCCCAGCACCGAGCCCTGGGGACGCCACTAGTGACTGGCCTCCAACTGGACTTGACTCCATTTACCACGACTCTTTGGGCCCGGCTATCCAGCCAGTTTCTAACCCAACGAAGCGTACGCCAGTCCAAGCCAAGAGCAGCCAGTTTCTTGAGGAGAATGCTGTGGGAGACGGTGTCAAAAGCCTTGCTGAAGTCAAGGTAGACCACATCCACAGCCTTTCCCTCGTCCACCCAGCGCGTCACTTTGTCATAGAAGGAGATCAGGTTCGTCAAGCAGGATCTGCCTTCCATAAACCCATGCTTACTGGGCCTGATCGCCTGCTTGCCCTTCAAGTGCCGCCTGATGACTCTCAAGAGGATCTGCTCCATGAGCTTCCCTGGCACTGAGGTCAAACTGACAGGCCTATAGTTCCCTGGGTCTGCCCTCCGGCCCTTCTTGTAGATGGGCGTCACATTTGCTAGCCGCCAGTCAGCTGGGACCTCCCCTGATAGCCAGGACTGCTGATAAATGATGGATAGGGGCTTGGCCAGCTCCTCTGCCAGTTCTCTCAGTACCCTTGGGTGGATCCCATCCGGCCCCATCGACTTGCGCACATCAAGTGCCGTAGCAGGTCACCAACCAGTTCTTCATGGATGGTGAGGGCCACATCCTGCTCCCCAGCCCCTTCCACCAGCTCAGGGTACTGGGTATCCAGAGAACAACCGGTATTGCCGCTAAAGACTGAAGCAAAGAAGGCATTGAGCACCTCCGCCTTTTCCTCATCTCTTGTAACTAAGTTTCCCTCTGCATCCAGTAAAGGATGGAGATTCTCCTTAGTCCTCCTCTTTGTGTTGATGTATTTGTAAAAATGTTTTTTGTTATCTTTAACGGCAGTAGCCAGATTGAGCTCCAGATGAGCTTTGGCCTTCCTAATTTTGTCCCTGCACAGCCTCGCTACATCCTTATAGTCCTCCCTAGTGGCCTGCCCACTTTTCCAAAGATTATAAACCCTCTTTTTTTCTCCTAAGCTCAAGCCACAATTATCTATTGAGCCAGGCTGGTCTTCTTCCCCGCCGGCTCATCTTTGGGCACATGGGGACAGACCGCTCTTGCGCCATTAGAATTTCCCTCTTGAAGAGCTCCCAACTTATCCTGGACCCCTCTGTCCTTTAGAACCGCCTCCCAAGGAACTCCACCAGCTAGTGTCCTAAGCAGCCCAAAGTCAGCCCTCCGAAAGTCCAATACAGCAGTTTTACTGGTCCCCTTCCTGGCCTCGCCAAGAATAGTGAACTCCACCATTTCGTGGTCACTCTGCCCAAGACAGCTCCCAACAATCACATCCTCCACCAGTCCCTCCCTGTCCGTGAAGAGAAGGTCCAGCGGGGCACCACCCCTGGTAGGTTCACTAATCAGCTGCGTCAGGAAGCCATCTTCCACGCTCTCCAGAAACCTCCTAGACTGCTTTCTCTGGGATGTGTTGTGCTTCCAGGATATGTCAGGGAAGTTGACGTCCCCCACGAGTACAAGCGCTGAAGATTTCGCAACTTCTGTCAGCTGCCTGTAGAATTCCTCATCTGTCTCCTCATCCTGGTTTGGTGGTCTATAGCAGACCCCGACCAGAACACTAGCCTTGTTGACCCCGCCGATCCTAACCCAAAGGGACTCGACCTTGTCATTCCCAGCCTCGAGTTCTTCAACATCGAAAGACTCTCTAATATAGAGAGACACACCACCACCCCTTCTGTGCTGCCTATCCCTTCTGAAGAGCTTATAGCCAGGCATTGCAGCACTCCAGTCATGAGACTGGTCCCACCACGTCTCCGTGATGGCAACCAAGTCGTAGCCTGCCTGCTGCACGATGGCTTCCAGCTCCTCCTGTTTGTTACCCATGCTGCGTGCATTGGTGTAGATGCACTTCAGCTGGGCCTTTACCTTATCCTCCGGCCTTGCCATTGTTCCCCCTGGCACAGCCCCAACAATCCATGCTTCAGCCCCATCCCCCTTCTTACCTAGTTTAAAGCCCTATCAATGAGCCCCGCCAGCTCCTGGCCCAGGATCCTTTTTCCCCTAAAAGATAGGGACCTGTCTGCAGCCATCAGGCCGGGTGCTGAGTAAAGTGCCCCATGGTCGAAAAACCCAAGATTTCTTCGTTGGCACCAGCCCCGGAGCCACGTGTTTAATAGGTGGGCTTTCCGTGTCCTCTCTGTACCCCTCCCTGCCACCGTAGGGATGGATGAAAACACCACCTGTGCTCCCACTCCATCCACTAACCATCCCAGCCCCCTAAAGTCTCTTTTGATAGCCTTCAGGCTTCTCTCTTCAATGTTGTCACTGCCTGCCTGGACTATCAAAAGAGGATAATAATCAGAGGGGCGTACCAGGTTAGGAAGCTTCCTGGCAACATCCCTGACCCTGGCCCCAGGGAGGCAGCAGACTTCCCTACGGGTAGGGTCAGGCTGACAAATAGGGCCCTCTGTTCCCCTGAGAACAGAGTCTCCCACAACAATAACCCTCCTGTCTTTCTTGATGGAGGCAGTCCTGAGGCGTGGAGTCGACCTCCCCCCCCTAGGCATCCTCCTGGGAACACTTGCTTCCTCTTCCTCAGCCACCGGTCTCTCGAGCTCCAGGGCCTCAAACCTGTTCCGTAAGGGTACCTGGGAAGGTGGGGCCAGAAGGGAAGGGCATCGCCTGCGATGTCAAGCAGGGACCTGTTTCCATCTTCCTCAATTCTTAGGTCCCCTCCCTCTGCCCGACAGCGACAGGGCCGGGGGTCCACCCCCATTTGGGGTGTCTCACCCCGGTACCTCTCCTTGAGGCCCTGCAGGGAGTTACTCCACAAGTCTATCTCCCGCTCACACTCCCTTATATTCCTCAACCTCTCCACCTCCTCCTTGAGCTCCGCCACCATGCGGACCAGATCGTCCACCTGCTCGCACCTCACACACACAGTATCTCTGCCTCCCGCCGATGGCAGCAGCAGGCTCTGACACTCCCTGCATCCGGTGACCTGAACTGCTGCATTCTTTAACGGGTAGTCGGTCTGGGTGTGTACCGACTTCCTGGAGAGTGCACCGTGCCTGGTGGAGACCATTATCGCCTCGCTAACGGCTGTCGTTGAGGAGGTGTTAGGAGGTGTTAAGTATGGGTGGGGGAGAGCGCTCTGCCCTTCCTGCGCGCCCTGCCTGCGCCAACTGCCGCGCTAACTGCCTCGCCACTCCCTTCTGCCGCGCCACGCCCTGTTTGCCCGCCCTGTTTGCCTGTCCTGGTCGCTCGTGCTCCCTAGTGGCTGCCTTTGAACGGCCGGGGAGGGGGCGCTGCTGGCTCCGCCTTCGCCTCGTCAGCCTCCCTCACGAGGGCTGCCGGGTCCTGGCGGCTCCCTCGAGCAGGCTCGATGACGGAAGATTTGCCCTGCCTGGCCCGATCCCCCGCTCCGCTGCAGAACGCGTCTGCCCCGGAGCCGATCGCCTCGGCAGATGAGGCGATTTAAGGTCAGAGGTAGCTTCTTGGATTGGCAAATCTCACTCAGGTGATGAAATAACATGTATTTCAAAATCAGATCATTGCTCTACCTTAATTTTAAATGGATAAGAATACCTGTCTGACTATAGATGCTGCCTGGACCACAGGGTGAACAGAGTCACCATGGCTGTTGTTTTTCCATTCCCATACCTACATAGACTGCAAGCTCTCAGGATGTCTCAGGATGTTGAATTAGAACAGCATCTCTTCCTAGTGGACAGGTGAGAGCAAAAAAAGAAATAAATATTTGCTGAAATTTGTATGCTCAGTGTTTTTTCTGTAGACTAGTCCTTTGTTCTTCTCATCACAGGATGCAATCAAAATCCATATATGCTCCATTGAACCCAGATGTATTTTGGATGAGCCCACAATGATTTCTCATGTATTTTATCCAGCTTGATGACTTCAAGAGTAACAAAGGTTCCTCCCTGTCCTCTCAAAATGATGTTATGCAAGCACTTAGCAGGTGCACTGGTCCTCCCAGGACCACTTTGCTATACATTCAGATTTTGATGCTTTAAGAACCCTGTTTCCAAGAGCCCTGGTTCCAAGAACCCTGTTTCCATTTATTTTCAGGTGGCTTATCTGACTAATGAGTAAATTCAGTTAATGTTGCAAGTTCTTGTGCATGGTAGTTCAGTATTAAAAATTAAGAGGCCTCTGTGGAAGTACCCTGCATTATGTTATAAAATGAAGGGACACTCTAAGACTGTGTGACCAATACACAGTGAGGATCCTTCCCCTTTTGGCTGTTTAATGGCCTTACTTCGTTATATCTCATATCAGCACATTAAATAGAAAACACACATTCATGAGACAAAGCATTTTCTATGAAGGGTAACCAACTGGAGACAATCCACACAGGCCTAAATGTTTCTCTGATGCTCTATTATTTTGATATGCCATGAGATTAATATATAAAATTATAATTTTTTATTTTCTTAATTTTACTGCACACACTTGTTCATTTTGCATAGCCTAAATTACCTCTTCCTGTAAATTTGAGTGTGGGATAAACCTAAATGTGTTTCAGGGATTGAGAGAAACCAAATCTGAGGCAAGTTTGAAGACACTAACTGAAGTGAAGATGCTACTCTGAAACCCAGAAAATCTAATTCTGTTTCTGTTTCATTGTACGACTTTGAACAAGTCACATAATCCCTCTGGGCTACAGTTTTCCACTAGGAAAATGGTAATCATTTTTTCTGTTGTTTGGCTGACAAGCTGTCTAGTCTGATGAGACTCAGATTTTTGGAGTAGTATCCTGAAATCCTGTTTGAGCTTAATGAAAAAGAAAATTGTCTTAAAGTTTGGACAAACACTAAAATTGATGTGTAATTCTGTTGTGTTAACCAGAAGATTGATAGATCCCCTTACTTTTCCCCTGAAGTCCCTAAAAAGTCAGAGAAACTTTTGAAATTTACTTTGTTTTAGAAGCTTTACCACCCACCTGTCACTCACACAAAGCATAAAATTTTGACATATTATGGAAAAAAAATACATTTTAATTTGCTAATCCTTGCTTAGTTAAACTAGTGACATATGCAAATTACCCGCTGAGACCTAAATTGCATCTTTCAAGGGATAAATAAATGCCCTTTAGTATTTTCAAATATTATTAAAATAACTTATTGATTGACAGATAAGAAGTCAGTTCTTGGATGAAATATCACTTTTACAAAAGTGAATCCATGTGCCTAGACATAAATGTCCAAAGCTTCATGACAAAGAAAAAAAAATATCTAGAAGTTTAGATCCTTTTCTAAAAACACTTTTTGGAACTCAGTCAAGAGTCTTATGGATTGGAAATCTTATGACAGCTGACTTCCATATAGGATTGCTTACATTTTTACTTGTTTTCCATCCAGCAATATAGGAACATGGTTATAAATCTGCACCCAGGCATGCCCTTTAAAAGAATTGCTCTCAAATGGATAAGAAGAATCATGGGTATGACCTTTAAAAGATAGCATATGACCAATTAGGGAGAGATTTTCTAATATTCCCAAGAGCAGGAGCAACTGTGCAGGGAGCTGGAATCTGCAGACCCAAAAATAATAATAATGAAAAAAAAAAAGAAAAAAAAGGAAAAAAAAAAAAAAACTAGAATATTTTATAAGGATGGGACAATTTTATAGCAGTTGCTATTCAGAGACTGATGTGGAGGATAACAGTATTAACAAAATCTAGGAAGAGAGCAGAAAAATATTTTTTTATCATTAATAATAGTAATAATGATAATAATCATAAAGCATACCAAAGGATGATATGGTTACTTTTGCCATTACTCAAGATACAATATCCTGAGTGTGAAGACTGACTTATTACTGGATGTTTCTTGTAGATGAAGCAGACACAAACTGAAGTGTTTTTCTTTCCCTTCTTAGATGCTGACACCATAACTTTAGTATATTTCATTAGGTAAATGCATTTTTTTTTTTTTCAGTCAGCTAATCTTACAAAAGCACAGATAGCCATCTGTGGTTTTTTTTTTCTACTTTAACCTCTAAATTGGAGAAAATTCTCTGGCTTTGTGTATGGTAGGACTTAGTACTTTCTCTCCTTGCTCCACAAATTGTTTCTAATAATTGTTGGTAATAATTAATGGCAAGGTACTTTCAAAAAGCTCTTGCTGGACTGAGATTTTGGTAACTTTAGGAATCTAAAAAGATGTGTTAAAATATCCATGACAATGCTAGACAGGGTCTACCACACGTTGAAGTCAGATTATTTTTGAAAATTTGTAGCTTTTCTCTTAATCTCCAGTTTAGTTGGCATACTTTGGGATAGGAGCAAAAGCTTGGCCAAATTATTCCCTTAGTGTTCTACTTACATGTATTCAGACTGGGTGCTGCTAAGACATTTTCCTAAGTACACATTTGTTTATGTCAGGGTGTCTGGTCTGTTAAGTCCTTGTTTTTCAAAAACAGAATTTTATTCAATGTTTCTTCATCATACTTACTAGAGAAGGAAGAATATGAGTTGAGGCTGTCAATAAAAGCTGTGCCAGAGACAAGAGGAGAGGCTAGATATTGACAGTATGGGAGTGAAATGGATTTACAGCAGGTCGGAATATCAATTAATACATTTTGTAGACACTTATGCTATTGACTGTCCCACACACTAATCCTTGCCACCAGCTTCAGCTCCAGGGGTGGTTTTTTACCAGCTGGGGATTAAAACATTAATTTAAAAGTCTCTCTGAAAATATCTGTCCTTTCCCTTCATTGCAGAGAAGCAAAGAATATTATATAGAGATACATGTATGTAAGCAACTGCATATGTAAATATGACATTTGTAGACTGGCTGATTTGTAGGCTGTTTCTCTTAGTTAAAGAATGGTGGAAGCAGCAGTATTCAGACAATCATTTCTTCCTGATTTCTTCCTACACTTTTCCCCTTTCTGGACCACCTCAGCCTAAACCATTCCTGATAGGAATTTGGTTATTATTCTGCTCACAGTATTCACTGATAGGCATTCACAGATAGTCTGCCTTATATTAAATATAGGTAATTCATTAGTGCAAATAATTAAATATATATTGAAATAAAATATATTGAAAAAAAATCCTTATTGAATTTTGAGCATTTCTTACACAGTGACACAGTGATGGGCTTACTGAAAATTTCTTAAAAATAAATAACAAGTCTTTTAGTCTATTGGCCTTTTTTTTTTTTTTCCTTTAAACAAAAATTTCCAAAACTTTGAACATCTTATAAAAAACAGTATTTTATGTTTGGCAAGAGAGTTTTATCCATTGTGTTTAAATGACAATACAAAAACTCAAAACTGAATATGAATTTATACATTTTGATTATTTGAAATTTGCAACTTAGAGGACATGAAAGCAAATAAATAAAAATACACCCCCTGCCAAAAAGTGCAGAAAAGAATTTTAAAATGTACTTTAAATACAGGAATAGTATTTAATAATGTTAAAAATATAAATAGAGACCAAGTTCATGTCTTTTAAGAGACAGTTCCCTGAAAGAAAGTCTCTACAAACTTATGTAGGCATCTGAATACATTTCACAGGAACAACCAGAAGAAGAAATGGTAGATTAGATTATTATTCTGGTTTTAAAAGCTATTTTCAAAACTGCTGAGTACTGTTTCCACTTGTGTGGAAACTCCTGGGTGCCTGGATTTTATAAAGCAGATCACCAAGAAGATTTGAACAGTTAAACACATGGGAATTAGGCTTTATTGGTACTAGTGAAAATACAAGCATGCATCATCTCTAATCTTATTACCAGCAGCATGCTTTGCAGTAGCAAATAACTCGGCTTCTTTTCTAAGGAGAGCTAGTCATTGTGGCAAGCTGTGCATGAAAATTAAACACTGATAACATAATTTTCTGTTCTCTAAGGAGCTTACAGTTGACTAGGTTGTGGGGCTCAATCTCAAGTAAAGTGACACAGAATAAGAAAGGAAATGTAATACTTCATAAATTAAATCAAATAAAACCAGGCAATTATTACTTCGAAAAATTAATCTGATATATTTTTTTCCTTCTATTGAATTTTTGCTTTCATTGACAAGTATTCTCACATACAATAAGCAGCTTGAATGCTATCACATACATCTGTTAAACCTAATGGGTAGACTAACCCTGTTATCAGCATTGCAGTGTAATACACCAGCCTGCAAGTCAGGTGTGGCTGGACAGCTGATGATCTTCTGCACTGTTTGACCCACCAAGTGTTTACTGTTACAGAGCGAGTTTCCAGAATGCTTCCTGAGTTCATATATATTCATGGTTCATTCATATCATTTCATGGTGAATGGAGTTAAATCCGGCTGGAGGCTGGTCACTAGTGGAGTCCCCCATGGCTCAGTACTAGGGCCAGTTCTCTTTAATATCCTTATGATCTAGGTAAGGGGATCTACTGCACCCTCAGTAAGTTTGCAGACGACACCAAGTTAGGTGCGGGTGTCGAACCGCTCGAGGGTAGGAAGGCTCTGCAAGAGGATCTGGATAGGCTGGACTGATGGGCCGAGGCCAACTGTATGAAGTTCAGCAAGGCCAAGTGTCAGGTCCTGCACCTGGGGCACAACAACCCCAAACAGAGCTATAGACTGCGAGATGAGTGGTTGAAAAGCTGCCTGTCAGAGAAGGACCTGGGGGTATTTGTTGATAGTCAGCTGAATATGAGCCAGCAGTGTGCTCAGGTGGCCAAGAAGGCCAGCGTCATCCTGGCTTGTATAAGAAGCAGTGTGTCCAGCAGGTCCAAGGAAGTTATTGTCCCCATGTACTCAGCTCTGGTGAGGCCGCACCTCGAGAACTGTGTTCAGTTTTGGGCCCCTCGCTACAAGTAGGACAGTGCTTGAGCGACTCCAGAAAAGGGTAATGAAGCTAGTGAGGGGTCTGAAGAGCAAGTCTTACGAGGAACAGCTGATGGAACTGGGCTTGTTTAGCCTGGAGAGAAGGAGGCTTGGGGGTGACATTATCACTCTCTACAAGTACCTTAGAAGAGTCTGTAGCAAGGTGAGGATTAGTCTATTTTCCCACATGTCTGGTGACAGGATGAGGGGGAATGGGCTAAAGTTGTGCCAGTGGAGGTTCAGGTTGGATATTAGGAAAAACTTCTTTACTAAAAGGGTTGTTAGACATTGGAATAGGCTGCCTAGGAAAGTGGTTGAGTCACCATCCCTGGAGGTCTTTAAAAGACGTTTAGATGTAGAACCTGGTAATATGGTTTAGTGGAGGACCTGTTAGTGTTAGGTCAGAGGTTGGACTAGAGATCTCTTCCAACCTAGATGATTCTGTGATTCTGTAATATGATTTAATGGTAAAGGTATGAGATTCAAGTCAATGGTGATGGAATTGTTGTATGTGCTTAAATAATTGTTTCATTTTTTATCAGGCACAAATATCTATCTAAATCAATAAAGATTTGACTTAAGAAGCAATAGGTGACTATGCAGCTACGAGTCATTGCAAAGGCTCTGCAGGACAGCTGAGCAGAAAGAGAATCCAAGAGAGAGAATATTGTTCTATAGTATTCTGAATGTGGGCTCAGACAGTTTCAATGTTAACAGATATCAGCAAGTTCAGTCTAGGAAATCCAGTGAAATCACAGAATCATATAATCACAGAATGGTTTGAGTTGGAAGGGACAATAAAGATCATATAGTTCCACCCTCTTTTCTCCTCCAGCCCACCCCCACTATAGTCAGGGATATCTTCTACTAGATCAGGTTGCTCAAGCCAAGAACATTGCTGGCTTGTGTTCAATTTTATTACCCACTGACACCCCCAAGTCATTCTCTGCAGGCCTGCTCTCTTTCCATTCCTCACACAGCCTGTATTCATGCTTCAGATTGCCCCAACACAGGTGCAGGACCTCGTACTTGGCCTTGTTGAACTTGATGAAGTTTGTATGAGCCTACCTCTCAAGCCTGTAAAGATCCCTCTGTATGGTATCCCTTCCCTTCACTGTGTTGGCTGCACCACGCAGATTGTTGCCGTCAGAAAACTTGCTGAGGGTACACTCAGTTTCACTGTCCATGTCACCAACAAATATGTTAAAGAGTCACAATCCCAGTATTGACCCCTGAGGAACACCACTTGCTACTGATCTCCACTTGAACATTGACCACAACTCTTTGAGTGCAACCATCCAGCCAATTCCTTACCCACTGAGTGGTCCATCCATCAAATCTATTACTCTCCAATTTAGAGACAAGGCAAGGATGTTATGTGGGACAGTATCACGTGCTTTGTACAAGTCCAGTTAAATGACAGATAGTGATAAATTTGTATGATATCTCTGTGGGTAAAAGGTTAGAGTATATGGAGATGTACATGTACAGTTTTCTACCAAGGGAAAATGTCAAATAAGGGTGAAAAACATAAAATAATTATAATTTGGAGAATGGTGCTAGATTTGGTACTTTTTGTTTTGGTTGCTGTTATAATGGTGTAGATCCATCTCATCAGACTTTAGGCACCTGTATAGGAAAACAGCTGATCCTCTGCAAATGTGAGTGAGAGAGAAAGTAGCCAGCTGTCTTCAGAAGGATATTCAACCCATCTCAGATCTTATTATGTGAATGGTCTATCTTTAAACTTCACTGCATTACAAGGGACACCATTCCTAATGTTAGCACTCCAAGCCAAGGGAGATCAATTTGGGCAAATATGTTCAAATCTTCTGCTGAGTCTGTTGCCTCACCAGTTCTGTGAGGATAAAGAATAGTGACAGGGAAAAAAAAAAAAAAGTATTTTCCTAGAGATTTCTAAAGATGGTCAAGAGAAAATCCACCTGCTATCAGTAAGCACTGACTGCACATTTTATTTTTCCGTCCTTTGCCCCAGCCGACACATCTATGCAGCAGGTATTTCCAAACTGTTTCATTTATTTCTGCTCTTACAGAACCATGCTTATATTTTAGAAGGAAATCCTATAGTACTTTACTTCTCTACAGATGCACAAATATTTGTATGTATAGCCACTTAGTTATAAGTTAAGATCACACAGTGATATTAGAAAACTAAAATAAAATCACTGGTTTACTTAATAACAGCAGCTAATACTAAAATATTTAAAAATATTTTAAATACTTTAAAATATTTTAAATAATAATAATAATAAAATAAATTGTAATAATAATAATAAAAATTACTTCTTCAGCACTAAGGAGTAAGTTTTAACTTTTAAAAATACATTAGATTCCATATTCTTGGAAGACATAAATGTGGCTATGCCTGCTGATTCATGTCAGCTAATGGGTGACCTGGCATTGATGTTTTTCTTTCAGTCTATTAACCATCTCACTATTTGCATTAATATCACTGACAGTCACAACATTATAGAAAAAAGCTTTCCCAGACCTTATCATGACCTTTGCATTTCCAATTAAGATGCACTGACGCAGATCTTAAAATGAGACAGTTTTGACGTTTTACATTTTTCATACTGTGTTCTAGAAGTGAACACCTTGTTTGGTGTCTTTGTCTGCAGACTTAATCATTAAGTCCAAGGGCTGACCTGGCCAGACATGTTTGTGCAGCCACTTTTCTGATTTATTTATTTATTTATTTATTTATTTATTTATTGTTTTCTTCTTGGAAATAGTGGACATAAATCAAGGACACGGGATTATGCTATGTCAGTCAGTATAACTATGTTTTCTAAAGTGGTCACATATGCAGATCCCCTGTAGAAACATCTCCATCTCCTAATAAAGAGGATACATATTTTCATTGGTTGTGAGTGGTTACAATTGCAGTTTCTTACTGGCCATCATTTTTTTACTGTCCAAATAACTTCAGAAATAAACCTTCCAGCTCACTCGCATGAATTATGAACGTGCCAGCAGTGTTGATTTTAAAATGCGTGTCAACACTTTAACATCTGAACATCTATGTAAATGCAAGCTTTTAGCAGAATTTCAATTTAACAAATTACAGTTTGTGACTCAAATTTATGAGAACTATGTAAATACCTAAGATTTTAATAGCTGCTCCCGCTTAAATTAATCACAAATTACTAATTATGCCTTTTTCAGCTGCAGGATATGCAAATTTAGTTGCATAAAGAAAGGAAACATTCAAGAATAGAATGATTTTAGAAGCATTGTGCAGTATCATTTTTAAACAGTAGAGTGCAGCCTTTTAACCTGCTACAGACCTAACTGTTGGTTCCACATTTTTGTTTGTACCAAAATCCAAAATATGAAGAAAACAATATGTATATAAAATATAAAGTGTATTCTTTCTTAGGAAATCATTCAGATCCGCTTCACTAGCTCTGCACAGCATATGTCTATACACAACTACAAAGACAATGCAAGCCAGAAATCTGAATATATTTTAAAGGATTGGCTAGTTTGTCATCATAGTGCAGCTCCAATATACCAAGTGAGGAGGAAGTGTGAGAGACACCTCTCCCACTTGGAGCCAAACCAATCTTCTGATGGCAACAGAAATACTGGTTACAGTAGTATTTCTACAGCCAAATGTACTCTGCCTTGCAGGTAAGCAGAACCAGGAAAGGTCTGTTATTGTTTACTGTAGAAGTGGGACTCAGGAATTGATCCAAAAATGTATTTGCAGTGGCTTTTCATGCATGTTCATTCTCCATTCCTAGCCGTCCCAAGATCATAGGGCTGCATTTAAATACTGATCTTTATTTATTATCATTTATTATTATTATCATTTTATTTTATTTATTTTCATGTTACCTGCACAAAATTTCATTCCGTGTTTCCTGTAAGGTAGGAAGATGTAGTTTTCTACTTCTGGAGAAGAAACAAATCTTCAAGCTTCACTTGTTTCTCAAGGCCATTTGATTTGTGGTGTTTTTGTGATTCTTTGGTGAATAATAGTAGAAAATCAAATTGACCATAAAACATTGTATTTAAGCTCCAATTCATAGCAGTTAGTGAGAAGAGGACTTCTTATTTCTATGTTACTTCTTTTACTGTGACTGGCTGTACAATTAACTGTGATGAATTCAGCAACACGATTTGTCCGTTATCTCCTCACAACCTTTGTACCAAGTCAGCAAGCCATGGTGTTGAAGAGTGTTGTTTCACAGTATTGAATTGTGTAAACAGAGACAGTGTTAATAGATTAGCTTTTGGAAGGAAGGAAGACGAGGCGGTACAAAAGAAAGTGTCCATGTTCCAGTAGCTATTAGTAGATAGTTTCTAGAGGCTCCTTGGTTCAGCAGCACAAGCTCTAAGCACACAGTTGGTAATTGTGCATTTGTGATTCCTACTTACAAAGACTTTGGCTCCTGCCTTCTAACCTTTAAAAAAATTATGTCTAGTCATGGCTTTTTGCATATATATAAATATATATATATACACGTATATATATATGTATATATATATTTTTTTTTTTTGGGGGGGGCGGGAAGATGGTGGGAAGTACATAACTCTTTAAAATTTCATAAGAGAGCTTGAAGTCACGTTTAAAAAAATCCTGGAACACCAAGGCAGACCTCTTTGGTACCCACTTCTTTGGTGCTAGCTTCCCTTATCACTTGACCTGTGCTACTTATTTATACCTAGCAATGACAGACTGGTATCTTACCGAAATTCTGTTGAAAACACCAACTTTTTATGCTCAGAGTTCCTTCTGCTCAGCACTTACAGATTACAACTCTAGTATTTTTCTCAATTCTGGACTCCATAGAGCAAAACAGACATTAATATCCTGACAACATCCAGTGAAAGACTGCCAGGCTGGCCAGAATATGGAATAAAAGTCTGAGAGCTGAGTTGTTCAGCCTGAAGGGATCTTATTGCTGTCTGCAGCTTCCTACTGGGAACATGGAGAGATGATGAAAGACACTTCTCAGAGCTGAACAGGGAAAGAACTGGAAGCAACACATACACATTACAGCACTGCAGTAAGGGAGAATCCAATTAAATGAAATGGAAGAAAAAAAAAAAAAAAAGTCCCTATTTCAGACCAGACAAATAATATAGTCTAATTTCAGAGTTAGGTCCAGTTTTGAAGCTGGCCCTTCTTTCAGCTGCAGGATGCACTAGGAAATGACCTTTTCCAAAGGAAGTTAAGTCTATCTTACTAAATCCAGTTTTTATTCATTATCAAGCTCAGCACAGTTTGTCAGCTGTATAGTTAGAAGAAAGTCATGACCACACACAAAATTAGGAAAGTAATGTTGTATTAGGCCTGATTGTGACTAAGGATTTTTTTAGCTAGTAGCAACAGAGGTAATTAAATTAGAGTCAACGTGGATGATGGGATCCTAAGTTGCAACAGAGCTGCAAAGATTAGCAGAATACTTGGTTGAAATAGACAATCAAAACAGGAATCTGTGACTGTACTAGAAATATCTGACATAGCAGTTTATTTATTCATTTACTGAAACAGAATGACACATAGGAAGCATCAGCAGGGAAGAGCAGCTTTGAAAGCATTCTTCAGTATTCTGAAGTAAAGTTCAACCAAAAAAAAAACCAGCAAAACAAACAAATAACAACGACAAAACATACCATTTCTGAAGTGCTACATGGACCAAATTTATTCTATTGATCACTGTTTGCAGTCATGTCTCAGTCTGTGTAGTGTTGGAGATCAAAGAGAACAGGAAGCCTTATGGCTCGTGGCTTTATAGTCCAAAGGATCCTGGTACATATATACTGCACCACCAGAGTCACCCATATGTCCTAAGACTGAGGTGAATTGCTAGATAATGACGTAAAAGCTGCCTTAAACTACTAAATATGTTTTCCATTGTTTCGTGCTGTTATTCTGAAATGAGATGCTTCTGTCACCCTACAAACTCTTAATATCACCCTTTCTCTATATACTGAGTCATAATTTTTAGTAAAAGCTACCAGAGAGTGGCACCATGTTTTAGGGTGTTTCTTCTTTTTCCTCCTCTCTCTCTCCACTGTGCTTTAGTTTGTAATTGCTGGAATTGTAAGCAAGTGTTGAAATGCTACAGAGTTCATTGCTCATTTTATGCTTCATAAAATATTTAGATCCTTTTGATGCAATCTAGCCATGAGTCAGCAGGCTGTTACTTTAACACATTTAATTGCATCAAGAGTTTACATTCTCCAATAGTTTAGTGGGGAATATGGTTGACAGAATTTATTCTTAAAATGTAGAAAACTCAGAGAATCAGGATACATTACTGGTCCTGTATATGTCCCCGTTTCTTCCTCTTGAGTCTTCTCATTATATAACCAGTATCCTCAGTGATTCTTTGATGGAAACATCCCATTCCTGAGCTGGTGGGCTGTTTTCTCTCTAATTAACTTTTAATGCATAGAAACAAATTATTTTATTTGTTGTGTTACTGTAAAATTCACAGATTTTTTATTTTCCCAGTTGTGAGGAGTAATGTCTTACTTGGGCTTAAACAGAACAGAAAAATGAGAATTTCAAATATCTGCAGAGGAGAATTTCTGCTAATGTGTTTGCCCAGCTGATCCTGTTCACTGGATTTTTTTTTTTGTTTGTTTGTGTTTTGTTTTGAAGAAACAATGGCTAATTTTAATCAAAAGAGCTGTTTCTGCAGTGTCTATCAGTTGCAAAGCCACTGAACTAAGTTCATTTGGAGCTCCAGTTTGAGGAAGTTGGCATACAAAACAAGGATATTTGGGGCTGTAGAGAAGTCTACAGCCCCAAAGAGGTGAGTGCACGATGTCTCCCTAGCCTTCTCCCTCTCAAAGAAGTAAAGACAGTCAGTCCCTCAGTGAGATTCCTGCAGCTCCTTGGGATACATCACATTTATGTAGATGTCCATCATTCTGGGGAATGTATTTCCATAAAATGTCTTACGATATCCATAGGCACATTTAAATTATGATTTCTAGGCTATTTTTCCTGTGTTGAACTTTGGAAGACCACTTAAACAAACAAACAAACAAACAAAAAGAGAACAAACATACAAGCTAAGAAAAAACAACATCTTCTAGGTCTTTTTTTTTCATTATCATTACAAAACATTTACATCTATGGTGAGGTGTGTTTCAGCAGACAGCAGTGCCTGAATACTACGTGTATTTATATAGCCTCTGTTGTGTCTTAGAGATGTTGGGGAGATACTGAAGGAAGGGATTCAGGCACCCCAGCACCTATAATTTCTGAAAATTTCCTATCTACTGATATTAGATAGGTCTTGAAGCACTACGTAGTGCAGTGCTTACCTGCGTTTTCAGTCTTTGAATCTAAGTATCTTCCTCTAGGTCAGTCTGTACTAGTGATCCTAGATTTGTCTCTTCATTGCCACCCCCATGCTGCTGGCCTGACTCCTTTCTCTAAAGCACAGAAGAGTTTTGTTTTTACTGTCTTTTTTTTGTTGTTGTTGGTGGTGGTGTTTGTTTTCCCTGAGCCAGATTTTTTGTAACACTGTCTATAGCTTTATCATTTGATTTTCAGGTCAATAGGCAGATTCTCCACTCAATATTTGATAAATGTTAGCAGTTAGTTAACAAATTCTATGCAGTAGCATTGAAACGATCTTTCTGCTTCTTGGCACAGAGTGGTTTGGGTTTCTTTTCTCTAAGAAAGATCTTAAAGATCTTATTTATATTTTATTGGAAGCAATGCAAGCCTCAATTTCCCCATACAAATAGTGCATGACATATTCATAGTAACTACTGTTTAAAATCATAATTTGTAAAATAAAATTTACTTCCGTATGTATTTTTTTAACTTAGAGCCTGATAAAAAGTGAGTCTCAGCTCCAAAATCCGTGCATAACTTAATTTCATTAAAACAGGGCTACTTTGTTTTGTGTGCTTGGTTTGGAAACCTAACCAGGCATGTCTGAATATAAGCAGATCCCCTGAATATATTTTACTAGGTACCAGTGTGGGTGAACTTATCTAATTATTTAAGAGGCAGGTAAATGAGAAAGATAACTGTTAAAGAACAGAGATGGAATTAGACAAATGATCCAAGAATGCAAAGCTTCTGAAACATTCAGATCTGTAGTAGATTAGGGGCCCTAATAAGTAAACAATTACCTTCCCCTCGTCCTCCCCCCCCCCCAAACAAATAAAAGAAGGGACATTTGGGAATAAGGAAGATAATTTACAGTAAGAGCTGTAGCGAAACTCATCAGTTTTCTACCACTGCCACAATGAGATGATCTGTAGATATTATGACAGATTTAAAATAGGGAAAATATCAGGTTAATCTTCTGCAAGACAGTTTTTCCCCATGCCCTGAGAGCATTGTGGAGAAAATACCCAGAAGCATTTGTGAAAGTGATGGAGAAGCAGTTGATCAAGGCTGCTGTCAGTGAAACCAGCTTGTGTAGATTATTCCATAGTTATTGCAATCACATTCTTATTAATATTAATAGAAATATGGATTGGGTTTTATAATGTGTATTTAAATAAAAAGTTGATGGCAAGGATACATGAAGCATATCTAGCAACATTAGAATAGAGCTAAATTAACCCAGTGGTTTGCAGGTGGTCACAATTTCCTACATGCAAAAGAAGAATACTGCCCAGACAAGTGCTATTGAACTCTGCCCAATGACAGTATATGGTCAGATCAAGGATAATATACACTGCTTACTGCCACACTTAAAACCTCCTTTAGGATATCTTGCTACTCAGCAGTTATTGTAAAACATTTTGCATCTAGAGATTTGCAAGTCAAACACCAACAAGTAACATAAAATGTATAAGCTGATCTTTCTCTCTCAGAATCCATTAGCAAACTGTATGCAACATTTTTTTTTGTCATTATAAATTTTAGAGAGTAACTATTTTAAGGTCTTCAGGAAAGCTGTTTATTTTAGTAGTTGGTGTATCTGTCACACAGTGCAATTAATTACTTGATATATGTGTTATATTGCACTGAATAACAGACACCTAAGAAAAATGGACATCAGGCAGTTTCCAATAGAATCAGATTAAATTTATATTTAGGGTCAAGCTGTACATACGCTTTGAGTCTCTGAAAATGATATATGTGATATATGCATGCCCAAGATAAGTACAAAATATGAAATATTTTTTTCAAATTCATGATATTTCACATTCCAAGACTCTGAAAAATTATAAAATATTTTTTCAAATCCAAAATATTCCAGGACTCTGCCAATAGACAGATGAAAATTTCAAACCCAGAAAAGTGTACTTTTATTTTGACCACATATCTCAGCATTCTGGGAAATGTATGCACGAATTAAAAAGTCTTTAGTGTTTTTGCATATGTGGTGGAGCTTATCTGGATGTTGAGAACTTGTCATAGTTCTTTCCACAGTTTGTGCCTTCCAAGCCTATCTTCAAAAGAAATTACCTTCACTGAAAGCAAGTACAGTTTACTACTTTGTGTGTTTGCAGCCAAGTGGCTCTGGTACTAGCTTGTTGGCTTTATTCCTCTTTGGAAAACATGTGTTTTATGTTTGTTTGTTTGCTTGCTTTCTGTCATTTTAATTGTTAGAAAATAAGTGGGTAACATTTATGCAATTTGAGGCTCTTCTTGGTTTTCCTCATATTTTGCACTTGTCTTTCTCTGTTGAAAATTTTATAGCAGTCTTCTGTATAAGCACATGGAAGCAGTATCATTTCTGCAGAGTTTAGATATGGAATACTACACAGTCTAAAACATACACAAAAAAGACAAAGTGCAAAGATGGCAATTCATTCAACTTCTTAATTTGGAGACTCAGAAAATTGTTGTAAGTAGTACTTTATTTCTTTTAGGTGAATCCTCCTTAAGGTTCCTATAAAACACAGTTTCGTATGTTTGACCACAAACTGATTTCAGAATACAAAATCAAAACCTGGATTCTTCTGTGACCTTCCACTTAAATTCAGGCTGAAATCTCCTATAGACTCTAGCTTCATAAAGTTGGTTACAAACGGATTATCACAATTTATGCAACATTTTCAGATTTCAAACACAAGATGGCACCATTACTAATGCTTTTCCCATATTATCTCCTACTATATACAATTTAACACTACAAAGTTGCAATACTGATGCATATTCCTTGCATATGTTGCATGCATGGTTAATGATTAGAAAGTTGGGATATGCCTAATGGTCTTTGCGGCATCTCTTCATTTTAGTAAAAAGATGTATATTCTACAAATACTGTTATTTTTGAAAAGCCAAATCTTTAAAAGCTGGACATAATGCAGGACATGGTCGCTGTTTACATGTCACTGTCTCTTTTTATGCCCTTGTTGTGGTTTAACCCGGCCGGCAGCTAAACACCACACAGCCGTTCGCTCACCCTCCCCCCTCCCTCTCTGGGATGGGGGAGAGAAACGGGAAAGTGAAGCCAGTGGGTTGAGATAAAGACAGTTTATTTAAGAGAGAAAATAATAATAATAATAATAATAATAATAATATGTACAAACAAGTGATGCACAATGCAATTGCTCACCACCCGCTGACCGATGCCCAGCCCAACCCCAAGCAGCCGGCCCCCACCCTGGCTAGCCACCCCTATATATTGTTCAGCATGACGTCAGATGGTATGGAATACCCCTTTGGCCAGTTTGGGTCAGCTGTCCTGGGTCTGTCCCCTCCCAGCTCTTGCTGCCCCCCCAGCCTGCCCGCTGGCAGGACAGAGCGAGGAGCTGAAAAGTCCTTGGCTTAGTGTAAGCACTGCTCTGCAGCAATTAAAACACCAGCATGTTATCAGCACTCTTCTCATCCTAATCCAAAACATAGCACTCTACCAGCTACTAGGAGGAAAAATAACTCTGTCCTAACTGAAACCAGGACAGCCCTTATCCTTATTTTTGCCCACACTTCTTCTACCTTGATTTTTTTTTTTTCTTAACAACCTATACATAGTTTTGTGCAGTACCCAAATCTTCTTCCCCTGCAACCCACAGCTATCAGAGGCAGCGATCCCCAGACTGTAATATGCTCTCCTGATGACCCACTGTACTGAGTGTCACGTTCAGCCCATGGGACTGGGTGTCCCCTGGGACAATCCTGGGTGTGACTGGGGTGGGGTGGAGGGGAAATTTGTGTCTCTGATGGGGCTTTTGGGGACTACCCCCATGCCTGTCCCTGTTCCTCTGTGCTATTTTGTGTTTATGGGTTTACGAAGAAAAACCTAACAGGAAATTTTAGCTCAAATGCATAAAATTAGAAAAAAAAAAAAAATCGAATCCTTGAAAATTGTTTCTCCTCATAAATATGTGCATATTGACACCAGTGTGCACTGTGGATTAAGCAAATGTTTGAAAAGGCACAACTGTCAAATAAATATTTTGCCCTAAAAACAGTTTTTAGTTTATGTGTATGAAGCAATATGTAGTTAAATTCTAACTTAAACAAACCTCTTATACGCACATTAAAATTAAATACAAGCTTGAATTCTTTGCTGATTTGGAGACTTGGTTTTAACTGTACTCAGCCCTGCACAGCAGAGTGTAAATATATCAAGAAGTTAAAGACAGCAAGAAAAGAATAAGTTAAACTGAAGTACAACATTGGAATAGGAACAAATGTATATAAATGGGTAATGGGAAAAAAAAATAATAAAAAAAAATATTAAGGTGACTTCTCTTGATTAGGAGCATAGAATTCTGGAGCACCTCTCTTGTAGCAATAGTCTGGAAAACTGACCTTAAAATACTCATCTTGTTCAGAAAATAAAGAGAGAGGATGGGGACTAATAAAAGTCCCATTGATTAAGAAATTACTTAGTTTTTCCTCTCTTCTTTGAGCAGTCAGATTTTAGAAGACACTGCATTAATCATGATCCTTTTTTTTATCACAGAAAGTACAAAGCTGAAAAAAATAACTATGAAAACTGTCCTCACACAGAAACCTAAATCCTGTGTTTGTCAATGGAGCGTACCTAAAACATGGTCTGTTGTGTTTCTGGAGTTTGTCTAATGATAGAGGACACTAAACAGTCCTTCCCTTATGTCAACATTTGAGGGGTAGTGACTAGAGCTAGGCAAATAATGAATATTCCATTCAATGAATTTCTCTACTATTTGCAGGTTTTCCCAGAGCACTTTGCAGTTCCTCCAAAGCCTTATTATTCTGCAAATAACTCCTGCGAAAAAGTCCTGGTCTTTAGATTGCATTTAATTTCCTTGCAAATGCTGGTTGCTCAAAATTCAAACTGTTGTATTTAGGCACCTGCCGTGTGAAGTGATTTTGTTCCCTAGTGAATTAGTGGAAGTCTTAAAAATCACATTTATGGTGTTGAAAGAATCATGACTGTTCAAATGAAGTTCAGTGGTTTCGAGTAGAACACAAAATAACATAAAGTGCTGGCACAAGGCCAATTTTACTGGCTCTGTCACAGGTAGGCCATAATTATTTTTTGGAAAACCTCTCATTTTAGCAATTCCAGTCTAATAGAAACAGCAATTTATTTTTAAACACAGTACTATCCATCCCTTGAATTATACTAATGGAAAAGAACATAGACTAAAAAGTTACCAGACCTCACTGTCATATCTACTAGCTATGACTTTATGATGGATTTGTTAAATTTTATATATAGTAAAATTTGCATGAGACTGTTCCTTATTTGCTTTTATCTTGCCAAAACACATGAAATTTAGAACTAATGTGAACTCATTTCTTTTTTTCATTTTTAAGATCCTTTTTTATGTATTTTAAACTCCACAGAATGAACAGATGCTTCAGAATTGAAAGAACTGCTAGTCATATGCTGACAGATCTTAGAAAGGAAGTCCTTTAAAATACCCTCTGTCTTCTAAATTTCATACTGATGTCTCTATGATTCACAAAATATTTCTGTCCTGCTGAAAAACTACACACTGTCTTAAAATACACCTCATGACTTACTAGATAACCATCTCAGGTATCTACTGGATGGCTCCATTGCCCAGTAGCTATTTTGCAATATAGCTAAAAGCATCTGGACCTCCTAGCCTCAAAGTGACAATGGCTGCAGCAAGAGCTTACTTAACACCTCAGCAAACTGGGTCCTGAATAAAGTGACTACTACAAAATAAAATGGTTGTGGGAAAACAATACTTGTAGGAAGAATACTAACAATAAGGTATCCACAAGAGCTAATGCAGTTTTAGAAGGGATATATTACTTTGACCTTGAAGGCTTTTGACCATTTACAAGGGATACAAATGGTGAATGGTTCTTTAGGTTCGTTGTTGCTGTTAGAAGAATAGCAGGAAATCTCATAATGTAGTAGCTACTAGAGCATGTCTGCTTCTCTCTTTGTAAATCTTAGAAAAATATTATAAGCTTCCACCAAAAATTCTAGGTTTTGCTTGTGGAGGTGAGCCTAACAAAAGTGTTCCATGTTCCCATTCTCCCTTCACCTGTCATTCATTCTTGATCAGTGTCTCTGAGATGATGGCATCTTTCAAATGTCCTCATCTGAGACAATGAGGGTAAGGCAGAGCATTAAGGCAGATGCTAAGGGTAAATAGAGGTGTGGTAGAAAATACTATGTATTGAAGGACCACAGAATTGTCAAATACTCTTGTGCACTGAGTACAAGGGCACCATTATCAGTTTTCATGTTAACCTTCAAGTTGATCTTTTTTTTTTGCTCAATTTTTGGTCAATACTTCTCAAAAATGATATTGAGTAAGAAGAGTTCAGCTTGCAGAGGTGAACTGAATTAAGCTGTTGCTTCTGTAGGTTATTCAAATGAACTGTCATGATAGTATGAGCCTTGAGCTGTGTTGATCAATTTAATTCCCTGAAGGCAACATTTTAGAAATGCAAGAAAAAAATCTTCATGAATTCTGAAACTCAGCAAAGGCACCAATATCCAGCCCTTCACATTCTTATGGGGAGGAATTAAAGGATAGTTAGTGATCCATTATCCTACTTCATCTGAAAAGACTTTTATCTGCCTGCAGAGGGCCTATCCCAAAATCACAAGTGGTGATGGCATTCTCTGTAGTCCTTGTGGGTCTGGTCATAGCCAGAATGGAAAGCAAG
Source organism: Heteronetta atricapilla (assembly GCA_011075105.1). NCBI lineage: Eukaryota > Metazoa > Chordata > Aves > Anseriformes > Anatidae > Heteronetta > Heteronetta atricapilla. The sequence goes on along the minus strand of CM021731.1, from coordinate 202,746,385 downwards.
ATTTGTCAGTCCTGAAGAAGTGAGGGAATCTGGAATCTGGTTTAAATTCATTCCCTTGGAAACAGCCTTGGTTCCAGTGCTTTCTCCCCAAGCTATTTGATCTGATGAGACTTTCAAGTATGTACATATGTACATTCCACATCAAAGAACAGAAATGCAAAGATTTTCTTAGTTCTGAAGTCCTAAATTTCTTAGATATGTTCACTGGACCAGGGACACAGCTTGATCCTTAAAGTTGACTTCCATTTATTATGAACTATTGGAATGAACCCCAGAACTTTCAAGTACATTCCACCATACAAAGATGTTGAATAGGAATATATATATATATGTATATATATTTACAATGTTTCTTTACCTGTGGAATCACATGTTAAATATCTTGCAGTTTGTAGGAGCCCCCCAAAAGCCATATCTACTCTTGAAGCCTAAAGGGAATCCTGCAGACTTGCCTATTATTCCAGAAGACTTATGTTAAGCTCTCCGTGAAGGAGAAAGCTGCTGATCTCAGCACTGTAAATTAATAAATCATTAAAGATATGATGCAATATTGGGAACAACTATTAAAGTGTCTAATTAGCTAATGAACTAGGCATTACTTTTCATGAAGTGTCTAATATAACCTAATTGCATTTATATGTTGGGCAAATCCATATGGTTAAGTTTTGAATTAAGGTTTTTTCTTATTCTTATAAAAAGTAGCAATAGTGCTGCAACTGTACTGTGGATACTTCTCCCAGTAATGATCTAATGGCAAATTCAGTAGAAAACACTGTCATCAGAAATTAATTCTCAACAAAATAAAATCAACTAAAAGTTTTAAACCTGTTTAACTGTTCCGATCTTTTAAAACTGTTGTGAAATTTTCAAAAATACTTGATGGATATAGAAATATGCTTACCTCTGTCAGTAAAGGAAGTAAGACATTTAAAGCTGGTAAGAATTAAGCTTCACAAAACTCACAGAACCATAGAATCATCTAGGTTGGAAGAGACCTCCGAGATCACCTAGTCCAACCGCTGATCTAACACTAACAAGTCCTCCACTAAACCATATCGCTAAGCTCAACATCTAAACATCTTTTAAAGACCTCCAGGGATGGTGAATCAATCACTTCCCTGGGAAGCCTATTCCAATGCCTAACAACACTTTTGGTAAAGAAGTTTTTCCTAATATCCAATTAAACCTCCCCTGGCACAACCTTAGCCCATTCCCCCTCATGCTATCACCAGGCATGTGGGAGAATAAACCAATCCCCACCTCGCTACAGCCTCCTCTAAGGTACCTATAGAGAGCAATAAGGTCACCCCGGGCCTCCTTTTCTCCAGGCTGAACAATCCAAGCTCCCTCAGCTGTTCCTCATAAGATTTGTTCTTCAGACCCATCACCAGCCTTGTTGCCTTTCTCTGGACTCACTCAACACCTTGATGTCCTTCTTGTAGTGAGGGGACCCAAGCTGAACACAGTACTCAAGGTGCAGCCTCACCAGAGCTGAGTACAAGGGGACAATCACTTCCCTAGTCCTGCTGGCCACACTGTTTCTTATACAAGCCAAGATGCTGTTGGCCTTTTTGACCACCTGAGCACACTGCTGGCTCATATTCAGCCGACTATCAACCAATACTCCCAGGTCCTTCTGTCAGGCAGCTTTATAACCACTTATTTCCCAGCCTGTAGCTCTGTTTGGGGTTGTTGTGCCCCAGGTGCAGGACCCGGCACTTGGCCTTGTTGAACTTCATACAGTTCGCCTCAGCCCACCAATCCAGTCTGTCCAGTTCCTCCTGCAGAGCCTTCCTACCCTTGAGCAGATAGACATGTGCATCTAACTTGGTGGATTTTTTTCTAAACACAATGTTATATAGTGAGAGGACTTGCTCTAAGTTACCTGAGACATCCATGAATGTCAGTTAAGTATGTCATGGAATCCACACATCCCTTCTAAAACCAAAGCTGAAAGAGAAAAAAAGATATTTTAGGATGTTTCAAAGTGTCCTAAAGATACATATATGAATTCGGACCCAGGACTGAAATACCAAACACCACTGAGGATCTGACTTTTTCCATCCTTATCTTTGAAAAGCATCTTCATTCTAAGTACCATGATAACTTCTTTTCTGGTATCTACTGTAAATGAAAGGTCAGGAGTATCTGTGCTTCCAGTCTTTCCAATGTTTCTTTTTAATGGATGAAAATGAAAAGCAGAGGTTGATATTGAGATGCTGATTCTGGAAACACTTATGCATGTGCTAAATTGTGGCTGAACATGTAGTGCATGTGACAACCAAACCAACATGTGATGAAGCTTGTATTAACTGCTAGAGGTCCTAAAGTGAAAAAAAAAATAATCAACACAAATGGCAATTGGGTAATGGAAACCCACAGGGGAGAGGGATTAGAAGTTTAGTGGGGCAGTAAGAAAATATTGGAATTTAAAACAGTTTTTCAGTAAACATGTATCCCTCAGTTACAAACTAGGATAGAAAAATCCAATTAGTGTAAATTAATGTGTAGTTAATTGTACTTATCGGCAGGGAGAGTGATGTTGAGATAAACTTAATGTAAGAACTATGAAGCAAAACTAATAGATTCTGGCATCCAACATGCAAATGAGAGTTTCATGTTAAGATGTACCATAACCATATGTATTAATTTATTATAAACCATTGGGGGTTTTGTGTGCTCAGAAATGGGTACAGCTGGCATATTAATTAAGTTTAATTTGAGAAGATCTATTACACTTTATTAAGCAATGCAGAAAAAAAAATAGAATAGTCTGAAAAAAAAACAAATATTTTAGAAATATTGACTTTTTTTTTTTTTTTTACATCTGTTAGGAAATGAAATTGGTTAGCTTAAACTATACGTTTAATTATTAAAAAGAGAGATGGATGCACATCTGAAACTTCTTTTTAGGCATAGTTCTACTATTACCACATCTTCTGTGATCGTGTTATGCTGGAAAATCTCCCACTCAAGCTGCAAAATGCTAGAATAGGCACAGGTGAAGAGGCTCAAGGATACAGGAAGGGAAGCCTAACAGCTCACATCCAGTATGGAAGCAGCCTGTGATTCCTTTTCTCCATACTGATAAAGAAAAAATGAAAACAAACAACCACTACTAACAACAACAAAGCATGGGGCTTCCTCTACAAGTATGCAAATGATGTCGATCCTACACATTTTGACTACCTGTAGTTTACAAAGCAGTGAAGCAAAAATGAACATGTCAGTAGCAGGAATTGATGACTTATTTATTTATTTTCCCTCCCCTGATTATTTGCAGCCTTTTCTGTTTTTAAAATGAAACATCAGCATGTGACAGCAACTGAACAGTTATTTTAGCTTCAGAGGAAAGCATGAGGCTCATGATCTTGAATTAAAGCAACACCATGAAAAAATACCTTGGAGGTTGATATTAGATTTTAAGGAAAGGACATTTTGTCTATAACTTTGCTCCAAGTCAGAGGTAGTCTGTGTATTTACTGTGTCTGTTTTTTCTCATGTGGTACATCTCAGCCTTATGTTGCTGACATCACTAATCCAGTGGATACTTTGAAAAAATCACTAATGTTCAAAATCCTTTTTAGAAGAGCTTCCAGAGATATCTCTCCCTATTCTTGTGGAGAATACAATGGAGTCTGTATGTTATGTCTGTTATGTTGGATCAGCAGTGACCAGTTGTAACCCTATTATAAACTGCTTCAGTTTTCTATGTTAATTTTAAAGGTACGGGTTTTGTGATTTTGTTGTTGCTGAGTACTTTTCCTCCCTTCCTTCCTTCCTTCCTTCTGCAAGATGTAAAATATCTCTAAGATATTTTAATTAAATAGGTTGATTTGGAGTCTAACATTGCCAATATGTTGCTGATAGTTTTCTGACATCAAGGAAACTTACGGCTTGCTGTTTTGGGGGACATCCCTCAAAGTGTTGATAAATACCTAATAGCAGATAGTAAAGAAGGTGGAATCAGGAAAAACCTTCCATTTAGCAGGATAGATATAGACGAAGGTCTTAAAGGCAGCTTGTCACCACCTAGTGAGTCACCATGTCACAGAGTAGTATCTCAGTCATACGAGCAGAACAATTATGGAATTTTCTCCCTTGAACAAGACAAAGGGAGGTCTGTGGGAAAACTGTAGGCAACATTATGAACACATATACTTTCTTTTATTTCTTTTTTATTTTCTTTCATTTTTTAACAGCTAATTCATTACTTTTCATAAATAAAAATTATGAGCTATTACAAAAGATGTGTAAAGGAGCTTCTGCATTTAATCTGATGCAAAGTAATTTTGTTATCTGCTTGTTTCATATCTTCACTTTATTAAAATATATATAGATAGTTGACCAGCAAAGATTTCTCTCTTCATAAGTTAAAAGAAAAGGATTAATAAATCGTACAGATTAAAATCAGTGCAAACAATAACTCATTTAAAATTGTCATTTTGCTAACAATAGCAAAAAGTGTTATTTTGTTTGAATTCAAACAATTGGAATATTATGCATAGTGGTATTTGGCCCAGAAAAAAATCAAAAAGGGGGAAAGGAAGAGGAGGGCATTTGTAGAAACAGTCAGCAATGGTTGACAAGGAAGCTGAAATAATGAGAGGGAATCCAGCCACAGAAGGACTTGGAACATTTAAAAAGGCTAATAGATGAGAAAGGCAGTTCTGTGCAGATAAATGTAGTGTAATGATGACTTTGATGAGTCTTTGTTTCACAGCTCTTTGTACAACATGAAATAGGGGGAGTGGAGGAGAAAAAATTGAAAACAGTCAAAGCCATGTCTGCGAGTGTCATTAATGAGTGATGAGGACTAGAAAGACAAAAGACAAATCTCTGTGAATTTGATAGGCCTTTATCCCATACATCTGCGTAAATTACAAAACCTGAGGCGTGACTGAGAGTGGGAGACCAAGATAAGAAGAGCTGAGGAGATATGTCAAAGAAAATCAGTACTCTAAAATTTGGTTTGGTTATTATAATTCTAGCTGTAACTTTAATTACAACATATGTGCAATCCAGTGAGAGCACCATCAAAAATAATAATAATAATAATTTAGTGTTGCACTTTTCATCTGTGTGCATTGTGTACATTGAGTCTTCACCCCCACTGGGACCTGAATGCAGATCAGCTCCTTCTGCAGTTCTGTGGATGCAAAAAAATCTTGGAATATTAGACCCATTTTTAACTTATTGACTTAATTGTCATGGAAGCCGAGTTGCAAGCAAATCCTGGAATAAATTTCAATGCAAACAAATAAAATGTCCTTAATCACAAATAAAACTTTCCATTTATGATTAACTCTTATTATATCTGTTTTGTGACAGCTGGTGGTCAGTTTACACAGCTAATAACATGCTCTTATGACTGTTTAACACTTTTGTAATATACCTACTGCATGTGAATGTACGCTGTGTGCAAATTCATTATTACTTTGCTTACAAGTAAAGCATAGCTACATTTGGGCAGCTGTTTAATAGAGCAGTTTGTGGCAATTTAGGACAGAAACTGAAAAAAGAACCCACATCCCATTAATTCTTCAGGGGAAATTCTATGTAGGTTGGAGGTAATTAGGATTTGGCCAGGACTCCAAAGAAAACAGTCCTATTCTTACTTAAAAAAAAAAAAAAAAAAAAAAGTTTGTGGAAATAATTCACAGGAGTTTTGGAGGAGCTGGTGTCCATATAATTTTGAAATTCTTGTATACTTTGGCTGCTTGTATTTTGGAGTTTCTCTTTCAGACTTTTAACTCTTGGGATACCTGAGAAATAATAAAAGATAAGGAAATAATGCTCTTATAAATAGAAAGATTTCTGATTGCTCTGGGTAGGAGCTGAAACCATTAGTCCTGCCATAGGAGTTATCATTATGTTGCCACAACTACTGTGTCTGAAGCTGTCTGAAAATTAAACTACAGTGACGGTCTGCATTTACTGTGAAGCTGAGATCTCTGACCAAGTGCTTTGCAGTGAAGATAAGAAAATCACACCCATACAAATATGTCACAGATTTATTAGTTACTAGAAGTTATTTGAACACATCTTAGCACTTCCTTTCAGGATGTGGACATAAATCACACATTGGTATTAACAACATCTGTATTTATGTGAAGTTAGGTATAATGTCAGTGGCCGGAGGTTTTTAGATATCAGAGTAGGTGGGTATGTGATTATGCTGAAGAGGAGGGTTTTGAATTTTTAGGGACAAAACACTCTCCAAAGAAGAGAAAGTTTTGGAGCTGATACAATTCTCTCAGGCAGTCTTGTGGGCTGGCCCAAATGATATAGAAAAAATGATTTGCACTGTCATAAGTAAAACCTTTGTATCAAAGAGAACTTTTATCTTTCCCCTCCCTACAACATGTTTGGATGGAAACATGCAATTAATTCTTTTAGGGACTTCAGAAAGTATCACCTATTGGACTTACAAACTAGCCAAATTGCTTTCATTTGAATACAATTTGGAATTGGCTCAACTAATCATTGTTTGTTTTGTTTTCCTCCATTTTGGAGGAAAAAGGGAACCTGAATGAAGTGACCGCTTCTCATTAAAGCTGTGCGAACAGCAGAGTGCTTGATGTCTGCTATTGTACCTGATAATTGTGGTAACAAGTGGCGTTTATTTTTGCAAGTAGCAGTAATTAAATCTGCTGCAGTATTTAAAAATAATGCACCCATATTTTATTACATCCAAGAGATAGTGTGTTATACTGGAGACTAAACAAACATCATCCCTAATCTTTCTTCTTTTACACAAACGCACATAAACATTGCTATGGGGTAAAATACTACTTGTGTGCTTCTGCTGTAGCAATATTCTGGCAGGATTGTATAAAGGATGGTGATAGAAGGAAAAAATACGAAATAAAAATCTAGTATCACATCCTATAGGCATTGCCCCTGGGGAAGGAATGGGAGAAAAGTAACATCAACATCTTGCCTGGAGAGGAGAGCAACTAATCTGCACTAATTTCAACAGTCAGATTTTCTCATCAGGGCAGAATGACAAGGATGAAGATGCAACAGAATGGGCAAAAATGTTCTGACAAATGTTTTCCATTGGAAAAATGCCGATTTGTCAAAGTGAAACGTTCCTTGGGAATGTGTCAATTCCAAGAGGAGATACGCTGACAGAAAACCTGCCTGGTTCCCTGCCAGCTCACCCACCAATCTGTTTTCCAATAAACTTTTGTACTCAAAATGTCTCCAGATACTGGTACATATCTGCAGGACATCAGGAAACAGATTGCAGATGAGCTGGGGGCCAGACCCTCGAGAAACCCAGACTGGAAACACAGTCACCTGATCATGTCTGCCAGAAACATATTTTGGGATACAAAATGTTGTTCTCAGGAACATCAAGGCATATTACTGATTTTTATTTCCACATATATAGCAATTTTATTTTTTTGTTTGGTTGGTTGGTTGTGTATTTGTGTGTGTGTGTGTGTGTGTGTATTTTTGTTATTGTGGTTTTGTTTTGTGTTGTTTTCCCCATTACTATCCCCTCAAGTATCATTTTTTACAAGAGGAAAATTCTGTTTCCTGGTTATCTCTTCGGTAGAGCTGGTGGTTCTCATGGTTATCTCTTCGTTGGTATCTCTTCGTTATCTCTCATGGTTTCCTGGTTATCTCTTCGGTAGAGCTGGTAGTTCTCATGAACTTCAGAGATCATTCAACGTGTATCTTTGACAGTTTGGTAAATTTTGTGCTAAAACATCTTACATTCAGAGGGCAAAAACATCTGGCTTAGACCACTGAAGAAGTCTATAGGATTCCAAGGTAAGAGAGATAAGGACAGTGCTGTGGTTAAGACATGTTCTTGGCATGCTGGCTCTCAGAATGCAGCACAGTGATATGAAATAGGAATTTTGCACTACCTTACACAAGCCATCTAGTTTCTCTATAGCTTTTATTATTTTTTTAATTAATTTTATTTAATTTTAATTAATTTTAATTATTTTATTTGTGAAATAAAATGGGCAAAATGACAATATGTTTAAAAGTTATTTAAGACAGGATTCTTTTACTGTGCTTATGCTAAATGGGAACCAGCATATTACTAATAATGGAAACAATCAACATATCAAATGTGTGAAGTGGCAAAATAAAATCTAGCCCTAGCTCTTTCTTTTTGCACACACAAAAAGTATTGATGCAGGTTGTAACATCATGGTTTTCATAGCCTGAAAGCAGCATGATAATTTTCTTTGCTAGTGACTTTTTACCCTCACTTTTCTTTAGAAAGAATAAATCCTCTCTTTCTTGCTGCTTGTGGTTTCCTCTGGTTTTCAGTCTGATGTGAACTGGTTCAACAGGCATATAGCTCTCAATATCCAGTACTGTGATGCTGATTAGTTTTCTGAAAGAGGACAGAGCGAAGAAGAACGGCAGGTATATTGATTTACTTCTAATGATCTGTTTCTGAACCAGAGCTGGGCAAAGTGTTCTCCCAAAGGCACATACAGCTGTGCTCATGGCTCATCTCTCTGCAACACTATCAGCATTAAAAGTTCGTAATGGATTCTGTCATGTTGCTGTAGCTCTCTGCATTTTCTTTTCAAGCTGCATATGGGCTAACTGCTGAGGACAAACATGACTTTTCCTTGCCATCTGTTGAGCAGTCTGGTCAGAATAGCCTGGAGAAGCACACCCATACTATGTTAGAAAAGAAGCACATCAAAATAGCTTTGCACAATTGGGGGTGTTTAGGAGGAAAGTATTACATGTAATGCATGCCTATATTTTGCCAGGGTATTTCTCCTCTATGCTGAGTTACTCTGGGGTCTGTGAAGCCACTAAAATAGCACGAGTGAGTGGAGGGTGCAGAACACAGCACACTACCTTGCAGTACTTTGTTTAGAACCCAGTATGTCTCTGATGGTTTGAGAAGTTTTTTCCTTATATACCTAGTCCTGTAACAGGAGTGTAACTTGCCAGGCAGTTGATAAATGATGCTCAAGAATATCTGTATTAGACTATTGGACTATTGATTCTTCTTTTTTTATTTTTATTTTTTATTTTTTCTCTTCTTCTCTGTAATTTTCCCTTCAACATACTATCTGCTTTCAGTTCTGCCCCTCATGTTAGCTCTGTGATTTGGCATTAGAATATATCGCCCATTTGAGACTAGAATCACAGAATTTCCAGGTTGGAAGAGACCTCAAGATCATCGAGTCCAACCTCTAACCTAACACAGTCCCCACTAAACCATATCCCTAAGCTCTACATCTAAACGTCTTTTAAAGACTTCCAGGGATGGTGACTCCACCACCTCCCTGGGCAGCCTGTTCCAGTGCCTAACAACCCTTTCAGTAAAGAAGTTCTTCCTAACGTCTAACCTAAAAATCCCCTGGCGCAACTTAAGCCCATTCCCCCTCGTCCTGTCACCAGACACGTGGGAGAACAGACCAACCCCCACCTCACTACAGCCTCCTTTGAGGTATCTGTAGAGAGCGATAAGTTCGCCCCTGAGCCTCCTTTTCTCCAGGCTGAACAAGCCCAGCTCCTTCAGCCGCTCCTCGTAGGACTTGTTCTCCAGGCCCCTCACCAGCTTCGTCGCCCTTCTCTGGACCCGCTCAAGCACCTCCATGTCCTTCTTGTAGCGACGGGCCCAAAACTGAACACAGTACTCGAGGTGCGGCCTCACCAGAGCCGAGTACAGGGGGACAATCACTTCCCTAGTCCTGCTGGCCACACTGTTTCTGATACAAGCGAGGATGCCGTTGGCCTTCTTGGCCACCTGGGCACACTGCTGTCTCATATTCAGCCGACTGTCCACCATCACTCCCAGGTCCTTCTCTGCCTGGCAGCTCTCCAACCACTCATCTCCCAGCCTGTAGCTCTGCTTGGGGTTATTGCGCCCCAGGTGCAGGACCCGGCACTTGGCCTTGTTGAACTTCATGTAGTTGACCTCAGCCCATCGGTGCAGCCTATCCAGATCCTCCTGCAGAGCTTTCCTACCCTCGAGCAGGTTGACACACGCACCTAACTTGGTGTCATCTGCAAACTTACTGAGGGTGCACTCAATGCCCTCGTCCAGATCATTGATGAAGATATTAAAGAAAAATGTATAGGGAAAGGAAGCTCTTATATAGGAAAGTCCACACATAGGAAAGGAAGTTCTGAAAAGCCTGAAAATTATATACTACAACAGAAATTCATTGGTGTCTATTTTTTTTTAATTATTTTTTATATATATATGCACTTTTTATTTATTTGGGGTTTTGTTTGCTTGATTGTTTTATAGCTCTTGTAATTGGAAATTGCTACAGATATCAGCTACCATGGAAGTACTTCACTTCTTACTCTGTTTTGAACAGAGTATTAAATCATAGAGTTTCCAGAAGTCATTTCCATATGAACTGATTTGCAATTCTATAAATTTAAATATTCTTACATCCGCAGAGGAATGATAGGTAAACTGGAAGTGATTCCAAATTATAAACCTAAACTTGCCACCAGCACCAGCTCAAGATTCCAAGAGGGAGACAGATTCGTGGAGGCCAGAAGGATGTTGCTTGGGTGTATGATTCTCTGCCTGTGGTCATCTTTTCTTTTCTGATTCTACTCTGCCAACCACATGGACCAATGGCCTATGTTAACCTCTTCTCTAACCTATACTGCTTGTCACCAAGCTTCTTTAATTTTACCTTTCTGGAACTGAACACTCTAGACTACCAAAATTAAATATTATCTGTGGGCATCAGAGACATGTAAGGAAAAAAATAAATAGTGATAATAATAATAATAAACAATTAAAAACCAGCAATTTGATTAATATCAGAAGCTTTGATATTAACTTTCAGTAAGACCAACATTTTCCAGTTCAACTAGTCATTTAGAAGATACTTTTAGGGACATGTTTCATGGGAGAATGAGGGAGCAATGTACTTCTGTCCTGGTTTCAATTAGGACAGAGTTATATTTCCTCCTAGTAGCTAGTAGGGTGCTATGTTTTGGATTAGGATGAGAAGAGTGTTGATAACATGCTGATGTTTTAATTGCTGCAGAGCAGTGCTTATACTAAGCCAAGGACTTTTCAGCTCCTAGCTCTGTCCTGCCAGTGGGCAGGCTGGGGAGGCAGCAAGAGCTGGGACGGGACAGACCCAGGACAGCTGACCCAAACTGGCCAAAGGCATATTCCATAGGGGTGGCTAGCAGGTGAGGGGGGCGGCTGCTCGGGGTTGGGCTGGGCATCGGTCAGTGGGTGGTGAACAATTACATTGTGCATCACTTGTTTGTATATATTATTATTATTATTATTATTTTCTATCGTAATAAACTGTCTTTATCTCAACCCACAGGCTTCACTTTCCCGTTTCTCTCCCCCATCCCAGAGAGGGAAGGGGGAGGGTGAACAAACAGCTGTGTGGTGTTTAGCTGCCAGCTGGGTTAAACCACAACAACTTCAAAGTGTTTGAAAACCCCAAGACTTCTCCAGGTATCATTCAAAGGCAGAAGGGAGCTGAAAACCCTTTTGAGAAAAAAGAGGGTTTATAATCTTTGGAAAAGTGGGCAGGCCACTAGGG
>CM021731.1:202705292-202727119 GCA_011075105.1 Heteronetta atricapilla | reverse complement strand
GAAAAGTACCGGCCCTAAAATGGAGCCTTGAGGGACCCCACTGGTGACCGCCCGCCAGCCCGACGCAGCCCCATTCACCATAACCCTCTGGGCCCTGCCCGTTAGCCAATTGCTCACCCATCGGATGATGTTTTTATTTAGCTGTATGGTGGACATTTTGTCCAGTAGGATCCTATGGGAAACCGTGTCAAAAGCCTTGCTGAAGTCCAAAAAAATCACATCAGCTGGTTTCCCTTGGTCCACCATACGGGTGATCTTATCATAAAAGGAAATCAGGTTAGTTAGGCAGGACCTACCCTTCACAAACCCATGCTGGCTGGGACCAATGACTGCTTTGTCCCCCAGGTGCGCCTCAATAAGTTTGAGAACCATCTTCTCCATGATTTTACCAGGCACTGACGTGAGACTGACAGGCCTGTAATTGCTAGGGTCTTCTTTCTGACCCTTCTTGAAAATCAGCACAACATTTGCCAGCTTCCAGTCTACCGGGACCTCTCCAGACTCCCAGGATAGTTGAAAAATAATTGAGAGAGGTTCCGCGATGACGTCCGCCAGCTCTTTCAGCACCCGGGGATGAATCCCATCCGGACCCATGGACTTGTAGGGATCCAGGTGGAGTAGCAAATCCCGCACACGTTCAGGGTCAGTTGGGAGTTTGTCATCCCCACTGTCCTGGTCCTCTAGTTCAGGGTACCCTGGGTCCCGAAGCCCATCATCGGCATTGAAGACAGAGGCAAAGAAGGCGTTAAGCGTCTCTGCTTTGCCTATGTCATTGTCTGTGAGGAGAACTTCCCTATCAAGGAGCGGCCCTATGTATTCTTTAGTTCTCCTTTTTCCATTCACATATCTAAAAAAAACCTTTTTATTATCTCTCACAGACACAGCCAGCTTCAACTCTAGGTGTGCTTTAGCCACACGAATTTTCTTCCTACAAACACGAACAGCATCCCTGTATTCTTTCCATGTCACCTGGCCCTCCTTCCAGTAGCGAAAGACTCTCTGTTTCCGCCTAATCTCCATTAGAATGTCCCTGGTCAGCCACGCCGGCCTCCTGCCCCGCCTGCCTGACTTGCGATATTTAGGAACTGCCTGTTCTTGTGCTTCTAGGAGGCATCGCTTAAAGAATGACCAGCACTGGTGGACATCGAGGCCTTCAAGAGCAGCTTCCCAGGGGACCTTGCTGACTAGTTCCCTGAGCAGCCTGAAGTCCGCCTTTCCCATATCTAGGGATAAGGTTTTGGTGGCACTTTTCCTTCTGTTGCCGTAAATTTTGAACTCAACCACTTCATGGTCGCTATGACCGAGGCGGCCACCAATCACCACATCTCCCACCAGGCCCTCTGTGTTTTCTAGCAATAGGTCTAGGAGGGCACCTTTCCTAGTTGTCTCCGTTAGCACCTGCACCAAGAAGTTATCATCTAGGTGCTTCATGAACCTCCTGGACTTGCTCGTGTCTGCCGTGTGGCACTCCCAGTTAACGTCTGGCAAGTTGAAGTCCCCCATAAGGACAAGGGGAGTTAATCTCGAGGCCTCTCTTAGTTCTGTAAAGAATAATTTATCGGCGCTATCGTCCTGGCCAGGCGGTCTGTAATAGACTCCCACAACTACATCCCCTTTATTCGTTCGTCCCTTGATCCTTACCCAGAGGCTCTCAACTTTGCCATCGCCGACCTGAAGTTCCACACAGTCCAGCCCCTGCTTCACATACATCGCCACCCCACCACCTCGCCTTCCCTACCTGTCCCTCCTGAAGAGCCTGTAACCATCTATCGCAACACCCCAGTCACAGGACTCATCCCACCAGGTTTCGCTTATGCCGATGATGTCGTAGTTGCGGGACTGGGCCAGTACTTCTAGCTCATCCATTTTATTCCTCATACTACGTGCGTTTGTGTAGAAACAAATAAGAAGAACAAAAATAAGAAGAACAAAAAAGAACATAAATGATTCTATGATTTATAAACAATAATATTCTTTTAGCAAAGCATGAAGATCAAATGTCATTCCACAGCTGCTGAAATTAAGAACTGTGTGTCTTAATAAATATTTACTTCTGCTTACAGACTCTTGCTGTTTTGAGATTTCTTCTGGAATATTTCTTGGCACTCCTTTCAAGTAATATAATCCTTTCTTTGTAGTATCAATAAGGTTGGGGTCTGGTTTACAAACAACACACAAAGTCTCCTGAGCAAAGGTCTTCTCTTTACGTGAGCTCTGTCTTGGCATATGGACCCTGAAACTTCTTTCTGCAGGAAGCTTCCCCAGGGTACCTTGTCTGAGAAGAAAATGAGTTTTGCTCATGTGACTCCACTTCTTCATGTCACTGTACGTGTGCACTGTACCCATGCTCACCTTGCAGCCAGCACTTGGATTTGCAGAGTTGCTTTATTCTGTGAGTCAATAGAAGATGACTCTTAAGTTATCTAAGAGAAAGATCCTATAAGGGATCTTTGGGCTGAATAAAATTACAGAAGCCATTTTGCACACTCACCTGCACCAGCTCATCTTTAAGGACATGTTAAAACTGTCCAACCATTTTATGCTAATATTATCAAGCTGTATTTCTGTATTTCTATTTGATGTATTATTAAAGCAATTGCACGAGTAATGAAAACTTCCAGTAAGTTACGAAGTGGAAGCTTTTCTTCTCCTCTGCATTTTGGCACTACACCAAATCTTGTCACCTCATTCCTTGAGTAACAGTATATTAAACGATGTGACAGATGTGAGTCATGTGTGGTCTCTTTCTTTTTAGTTGCTCACTTTATGTCACTTTCAGTCCTCAGGTGGTGTAAATTAGAGCAGCACCATAGACTGATGATGGCTTATACCAGGGGAAAAATCTTTCTCTTAAACCTTAGTGATAAAATGTCTTCTGAAACAAATTTGAAAAATGTCCTCCCTTGGCTTTTTATTTTATTTTAGAACAAAAGCCTTGAAATAACTGTTTGCAGCACTCCTTCAAATGCTAAATAGCTCTTTTACATTTCTTCCTAAGCATATATGCGCACACAAATTTTAAAACTAAAATAAAATGATGAAAAAGAAAGGGTGAGTAGTCTTGAACAATTCAATAAATTGTGAAAGGCTATGAATTATGGAAAAGCAGAATGAAATTATTAGAGACCTAAAAGCCAAGAAGATGTCACCCCCCCCCTTTTAATGTCAGAACTAAATGGACCCATTTATAATCTGAGATTACCTTTGATTTTTCTCATGCTTAGTATTTTCACAAACTGAGTTTAAATGTACATACAGATATGTTGAGCCATTATCTCTTTCCAGTGATTTTCACACACATTTAATGTGGGTCTAACCCCATTGCTTTTGATAGCCTATTGACTTCATTGGCTTCCTGCTGATTTGAGCTGGTAGTGAGATCGGAATCAGGTCCTGCTTCACAGTGGTGTCTCTCTTGATGAAATTTAAAATGCAAACCTCTTCCTATTGTAGTAATGCCATTCAGTCATCTCAGATGGCATTCTGTTGAGCAATTCTCCCTCCTTCAAGCAGCTGACTGCACTGTGAAATCAGAGGGGATGAAATTGGGTCTGGAAACAATCTAATTTACTTTCCTTAAAGCACAGGTTTTTGCCAGCAGGAGCATCCACTGGTAAAAATGCTCTAATCAGCAAGCTTGGCACAAAGTTTTCGAACACCCAAACCAATGATCTTTTTGGTATCATTTTGGATACATTATACCTTTTCTCCCTCACCACTGCCTTCTTATTTTTATTAATTTGTCTGTTACATTCATGAAGGCTTTTGAGGCATATAATGGGAGGTCCCAGGTGTTTGTCAATGGCCATTTCATCCTATAGGTAATGTTGCAAGGTCAAGTTCTTAGTCAATTAATATGTAGTGAAAAGGTAGTCATTATTTCCAGATATTTAAGAACTCTCTTCTCAACTTACATGATACTCAGGTAGGCAACTACTGCAGTTTCCTTGAAGTACTTTATCTTGCATCTCTGAACAGCAAAGAGAGCTGTGGTCATCTACCACACACCATTCACATAGGACTTAGCCATGCTGGGGTTGCACTGAGGGCTTTGATGCACTCCAGGGCACAAAGCGAGATTCAATGTACTCTGGGGAACAGACAGAGAGAAGCCTTGGCATGAATTACTTTTAAAGACCACAGCTGGTCAAAGCACAGAGGATATAAACCAGAGATCCCCATTGCTTATGGCATATAACGAGTGTTTGCTAGAAAGCCAGGAGTGCTGCAAGAGAATGGAAGTCTGATGTAGAAAATGCATACACTCTAGGGTCTTGCACTAATTCTGATAAATAATTTCTTTGCAGCTTGCAGCTCTACTAACATAATTTAAACAGGGCTTTTTTATGCAGTAACTCTACTCAGATTGTCTCAGAGGGGCTGCTAATGTACTGTTCCCCTTTTCAAAGCTATTTAGTCTGGAAATGCCAAGAGGGTTGTAGGGAGCCTTGAACTGGGGCCTGGCAGTAAGTAGCATTGCTTGCCTGTGGCTTCAATTCCAGGAATGTGTCAATGCGCCGTTATTGCTTTGTTGTGACTTAGGCTTTGTATTCAACCATTGTAACACAGAAAAACAACAATAAAAAATTTCACCATGGGAGGTGAAAATGAATTCCAGTCTAGTTTGCTTCTTCCTGTCAAGTTTATCTCTTCCCTGTAGCAAGACAACCATTCATTTATATGACTAAAAAAAGCAATTAAACCCTTTTATAATCTATCCAGTTTATGCTGTTTGTTCATTATTTTAATTGGCAACAAAAGTTAGACATTTATATATATATACGTTAGTGGAAAAAAAAAAAAAAAAAAAAAAGACCTCTTAAATAAAATTTTCACTCTGGCTCTACCTCCATAGAGGACAACTAACAGTATGGAAAAGTACCCTTGAAATACTGATTATAGAAGAATCAGAAAATATGTTGATCTGATGGTGTTAGCCAGATTCTAGAGAAAGATTTTATTATTCTCAGAACTTGGTGGAATTTATCCATAAAACTTGAATAATACATGGGAAAAAACTTGAATAATACTTGGGAAAGAACAGCCAGTTCTGGCCAAAAAGGTATCTGTTTCCATGATAAATGGCAATTCACAGAAAAAAAAAAAATGTTTTTTAAAAAAACATTTTTAAAAACATTTTTAAATGTTTTTTTTTTAAAAAAAAGTGTGTGCTTTTTTTTTTTTTGGATTTTTTATTTTAATAGAACTTTTGTATTTTCCACTGAACGTAATTGCAAGATATTGAAGTAAGAGCTTATAAACATATCTCTTTCTCACCAGCTTCATTAGCTATGGTAGTAAAGAGTTCAAATGGAAAATATGTATTACAGATCTACAAGTTTTAACATTTACAAAAACAAATGGCTACATTCAGGTACAGAAGACAACAACAACAAAAATATTTCAGGTTGTAAAACACATAGATGTATATATTTACAATTTTTAAAATGTATAAAAATATTTATTAAAATGTATGTGTATAAATATATGGATATTCTATGCAATCACTACACTTGTATGCTTAGATCTGGAGCTGGAGACATATCAATTTTCAAATTTAATTGAAAAAATAGACTTCATTGATTGTTGAAATATTTTGATTTTCCTGTTAGTTTTATTTCAATTTTATTTTATTGATGAAGATAGAAAAGGAATAAAGAAAAAAATAGACAGAAGTGGACACCTCTAATGTTATACTTGATTTATTTTTTGTTTGGGTCTAGAAGTCTAGAATGTCTATTTTTTGGTGTGTGTTTTCTTTCTTTCTTTCTTTCTTTCTTTCTTTCTTTCTTTCTTTCTTTCTTTCTTTCTTTCTTTTTTTTTTCCTTCCTCTCCCTTAAATTTCAGACTGCTTAAAATCGACATTTCTCAGGTCATACAGACATTGTGCTTATTGAAAAAAATGTATTGACATTTGTGAGATGCTTTATTTTTAAATTTGGTGTTTGGTAAAGTATGTATATCAGTTTATGTTTATGTCAACTGAAATCATTTTATTCTTATTTTCTCCAAATTGTCAGTAAGCTGAAAAATGATGTATTCACACAGCAATCTTTAAAACAGCAGTCTGGCTATTTGTCTTGAGCTACCAACTGGAAAAGGAAAACTAATAGCCTCTATATAGCAGTTAATGTGCACTTGTATTTAATTGATATCAGCACACTGTTAAAAACAAAATTAAGTAAGTAGCCATTTAAGCAAGCAGAAATCTTCACTGTTGTTAGGTTGAGATTGTTGTTATGCAGGACTCATAAGCTAGGAATACTTCTAGTACCAAACCCAACATACATCAGTTTGTGAAGCAATATTGTTCAACACCATCTTGCTTTTTGGCTTTAATTTTAAATCTGCTGGAGCTTGGATACAAATAGATCATTTATATTCACACATTTATTTTTAAATAGTTTCATAATGAAAACTTCGTTCCCTTCCATTGGTGTGTGTATGCTTTGCTATTATAAACCAGAATGTGTGGAAGATTAGTTGCTCCTACTTGTAATGTAAATTGCATAGTGTACCAAAAGCATTGCTTATCCTCTGTAAATATTTTATTTGAATTTAATACTCTTGTAAAACTGTATTAACAACCTTTCCCTTATTGTTATCACTTGTTTTCTTTTTCTTTTCTTATCTCACCTTTTTCAAGGTTTGGGGGGAAAACATGTTAATTCACATTAAAATTTGTATAAATATTTAAAATGTTTACATTTGGTGTTAGTGGAATTGTTGAATCTAAAAAAAAAATCTTTGATAAAGATACATTAATTAACTATTACACAGATATATCACTTCAAGGTTATAAGATAAATGTGGATCTAAAAAACATTTACTGCTTGTCAGTACAGCCACAGGAATTGATGAAATCACTTTAATCTATTGTTTTCAAATAGTACTAAAATTCAGACTGGTTTCAGATGTGCAAATTAAAGTCTAAAACTGTCCAAAATGCCAAAGCCAAGTGCTTGGCTTTGCCCAAACAATTATCAGTTTTTTGAAAAAGATAGTTTAGAAAAGAAATAGAATTCCCTTGTCGTCTATTTTGGTGCAGTATTACCACTGTAAGGTCTAGACAAGAACAGCTGGGAAAGCCCTGAACCATTGCTTTATGAATGAATTGGAACAAATATTTGTATTTTTTTTTTTTTTTTTTTTATATATATGTATATATTCTTGTCCAGACTCGGAGAGAAGGAGAGAGTGGGAGGGAGAGAGAAAGATTTTTTTTTTAAGACTACTTTCACAGGCGGTATAACACAAAGTGTAAGTCAAATCAGAGTAAATATCAGAATTACTTTATTTTGCTCAGGTTTCAAATGAATAAATAGATATAGCTAAGACCTCTAGATCTTAATATATATATATATATTAAAAAAAAAAAGTTTACTTTTTTTTTTTGGTTTGTTTAAAATTGCTGATCAGGGAGAGTAGAATCATTCTACGTTGCTCACTCCAAAAGTCAAATTAGACACAAATAAGCTTGAGAAATTAAATATACCAAGAACATAGGTTACTGGTGTTCAACTTACATACGGAGCACTTACAGAATATTTAACATCTGCAAATGGTATCCTCATCTCTGTCAATTAAACTAAAATAATTCTGTTTTGAACAGCAGAGTCAAAACTGAAAAAGTGAGTGATAGATCTGAATGCGAATTCTGGAAACTGTAAATGGGCTCACATTTAGGGGAATTGCTCTGAGGGTTAAAGTGAACAATACTCAAAAGTGGCTGTCTTTTCTGAAGACTAGGTACATAATACTTTTAAGGAAGGAAAGTGATTATATAAAAAGTAATAGCAATATTATTAAAAACAAAAACAAAACCCAAAACTGTTTTACAGCTATTTTATTTTTCACACAATTTCAGATCAGTCACCAAAAAATGGTTTTTTTCTAAGACAGTGCCTCTTGCCCTGTACTATATGCCACATAAAAAGGGATCCTTTTTCAGAATCAGGTTTTGATGGTGAAAACGCTTCCTGTAGCAGCATTGCCTTTGATGCTCTCAATGATCCTTCCTCAGTCTGTTGAGGTTTCTTATGGGGTTTCACTGGTCTTGCTGACAGCGTAATTAAGTAGATGAGTCTAAAAGATGAGTCTAGAAATACATATGACTCTTCACTGCCTTATTACTAAATAGTTTGCATGTACAAAGAGAAGGTGGGTCTTCTATCAAAACCGATAACAAGTTGGGGTTCAAAGTTGCTTAAACTTACACTGTACTCCATTACAAGGCAGTCAACAGAGAACACCATTTAAGTGGTAAACACTGTTTTCAGAACTGTAACCCCTGCAGATTTTCTGTTATTAAATATTATCAAATGTGCCCAGAAAAAATGAAACCTCAATGTTTTTCCAACTGCTTTGGCACTTGCCATTCTGCCATCAGATATTTTGTGGGATGAATGGTCTCTTTTCAGCAGTGTATGCCACTAAACCTCAGCACTGATTTTGGGAAAATATTTTTACCTGAGAATACAGTTATAACCAAGAGAGAACTCCATAAATGTTTACAGATTTGGATCTTCAATACAGACTCTAACTTGGGAAATTGTCAATGCATAATATTTTTAGGTTAATTAGTTAGGGATCACTTGCATCTCAGAGGCTTAAATTTGTTTCTGAATTGCTCATCAGGCAGTCCAATTGATTTCAGTGGAATTACAGAAGGTCTAAAAGTCAAATTTGCCCTAGGAACAGATTGAACATGCAAGAGAGATTATGTGCAACACAGATCATAGCTCACTAGCTTATTACAGAAAGCTCCCTCAACTTTATTGGCCTCAAAGGTATGCAAGGAAGACCCTATTAGGAAAAGTCCCTCCTGCAGCTAAGGAATGAGGTAGCATTAGTTCACTTCAGGTTACACAATTTCACTGTTTGTTGCTAATGTGGCAAAATTTCTGACTGTTTGAAGACCTGGTTTCTTTGGGTGGTTTAAGAGGTATGAATATTGGCTTCTCTCACCCACAGTGGAATAGAAGTGTCCAAACCATCCAAATGTTGTATCTTTTCTTTCTTATATAGAAAAGAGATGTAGCCATCCAGAGGTACCTACAAATACATGGATGAAAACACCAACCTTGACTTTCATGCATGGTCTAACATTTGGTTGGTGTTCTATTCCCTATTTCTTTAGGTATGTGATCAGCACAAATATGAAAATAATTGTTTGTGAGAAAATAAGTCAAGATAGGGAAAAATGAGGATGAGGACAGAAAACATTTTTAATGGCACTTTCTCAAAAGGAACCCCAATTCTGAAGGGTTCTGATGGGATGGTGCATTGCAGAACAGGCACCTCTAAAGACTGAACAGGGAGTATGTGGAAAAATGGCCATGGGTTAACTTCTGCTCACACTTCTAGGGCAAGGGGAAAAAACATTTGTTGGGAGAGTATAGCAAATAAGCTCCTCTCTTTTTAATCCATCCCTACAAATAAACTGATTTGTTAAAGTCATGGAAGATGCATTTATACAACGTATCAGAAAACACTTTGCAAGGAGGAGCATTTTCATGCTTCAGATGGTTTCTCAAGGGATTTAAAGCTGGATAACAGTAGCCAAACAGTTTTAATGAATCAGCTATTGATTATCAGGATTTATGTATGTGTACATTACGTACATTATTCTGAAAAGAATACAGAAAGAAAAACAAAGCATCAAAACACTTTGACCAAATATCCTGCAAAGGCAGGAGAAACATTATGAGTGGTTCGAAAACAATGGTGTTGCTTTATTACATCTATTCGTCCGTTTCCAGCTCCTTTGTGCTGGAAAATGTGATGGCCACTTAGACTGAGGTCACAGGAGCTCAGTTCAGTAGTCTGGTGGTCTGGTGGTCTCACATGAGACAAAAGCACCCACAGTTCCTAGAAAGCTTGAATTTTATTTCTGTTCAGAAAGAATTCAGCTTGAATATTGCAGACTTTTAGTCTCCAGGAGTCAGTGTCTGGGATACTGATAGGCTGCTTGAAAGAGGAGAGGTGATATTCTAAGTGCATTTGACACACTGGAGTAAATTGAGTCTTTGAAGTTAAGATAAGGCCTTTTATTTTAAGGGTAACAAGTGATTTATCAAATCTTGTTGAAGGCTCAGGCATTCTGACAAATATAACATCAACTCTTTTCCAGTTCATACTTGGGATGTTAACTGGTAGGTCCCACATCTCTGCAACAGGCAATTAATCTTCTAAAATTATATTGTACTTGTTTTGTGTGGACTTCTGGCTGCTTCTACAGCACCTGCTTTTCTTGGGCTTGCAGTTGCTATGATTTTTTACAAAAGGAGGTCATTATTTGCTTCTTTATGGAGAAGTGTGAGAAACAAGGGGGAGCTTTTCCATTCCTGAAAATAGAATTTGTGTTTGTGGTAGTTTCTCTCATTGATTTTGAGCCCTATTGAAAGCTGCTGTGCAGCATCAGCCTCATGCTTTTTGTTTCCAAGTGCTGTGTGCGGGAGTTAGGATAGTACAAGGTAGAACAGTGAGGACACATGGCTCAGCTGTGTCCAAACATTTTGGAGTTCTGAGAGCAGCCCACAAGTGCATAGATACTAAGAAATATGTTGATTATAATGTCTTTGGTGCTGCCTGCTGCTGAACTTTGCATGAAGCTTTTAACTTGCATTGGCACAACTTGAGGCCATTGCCTCTAGTCCTATACCTAATTATCTGTGAGAAGGGGCCAACCCCCAGCTCCCCACAACTTCCTTTCAGGGAGTTGCAGAGGTCAATAAGGTCTGCCCTGAGCTTCCTCTTCTCCAGACCAAATACCCCCAGTTCCCTCAGCTGCTCTTCACAGGACTTGTGTCCCAGGCCCTTCCCCAGCTTCAGAGCCCTTCTCTGGACACATTCCAGGGCCTCAATGTCCTTCTTGTACTGAGGGGACCAAAGCTGAACACAGTACTTGAGGTATGGCCTCACCAGAGCAGAGCACAGGGGGACGATCACCTCCCTGACCCTACTGGCTGCACTACTCCTGACAAAAGCCAGGATGCCATTGGCGTTCTTGGCCACCACTCATGTTCAGGTGAGCATCAGTCAGAACCCCCAGATTGTTTTCCTCTGCACAGAAGGCAAGGGCCTGGTGCATGACAGCAAATCATTCATTTCCACTCCAATGAGTACTTCAAGGGAAAGTGTCCTTTTTAATCAGACAGGAACCAGTAACTTCAGCAATTACTAAAGAAACTGGACATGGACACTGAACCTTCTCCAATTAATTTCCATTATGGAGTTCTTTGGAGTAGCTTGTGAAAGCAGAAAACAAATGAAAGTAGGAACATTACCAGTGTTTTATTTATTTAGTTAGTTAGTTAGTTAGTTTAATAGTTTGCTTTCTTAGAGAACCTTAAAATCATATTTTTGAATGAATTCAAATGTTCAAGTCTTATCACCTGTTCCTTTTATTTTTTTTTTATTTTATTTTTTTTTTAAAGACATGGCTTTCAAAATGGTTCTTGTATTAGAATAGCTTTAATGTTCAATTATGCTCCAGTACTCCAGAGTATTACAATGGTTCTTCAGCTCTGTGCAACTTTTCTTCATTGGTTCCTCTCCTTAACTGACTGGCATCAAGCATTTGGGGTCTACTATGAAATTAATAATTAGTAAAAACTTTTAGCAGTCAAGCAGTTTTGAAACCAGCATAGCATAATATGATCTCTACTATATATTTTAGGTATCTCTTTGCCTCTGTGACCTTCTTGGCCACTTAAAGGGATTAAGAAGAACAAAATTTCTAGTGGGGCTACAGCTGTCTGTCTGTCACATGAAGGGCTGATTAAGATTTGGGCACTGCACAAGTGGTTAACTTATGGTTAATTTTCTTAAAAATGCCCAGCGGGATTGCTCCCTTGTGGAGTTATGTGGTAACATAACATCACCCACTCATCTGCTCCCATACAAAGGATCACAGAGACCCCATGAGAGGTTGAGGAACCCAGATAACTGGCTCCCAGGTCCATCAGATGTCCATCTCCACAAGCACAGAGAAACACAGTAGCACAATGGCAAATGGGAACACAAATTAAGGAGTCAAAGGAAGGGACACTCTCTCTCGGCCCCTGTTAGGGCTTTTCTCAGCCCCAGTGTCCAGGTGTGACACCCATTGGGATAAGTGCTGGAGCAATTTTGGGAAAAGAGGTGTCACTACCAAGGGTTATGGGACACATTATGAGATGCAGGTGAGAGCATTTTGGAATTGCACAGAATTTATGGGATGTTTAGGGGAGTAACTAAGGGTGGGAAAGAAGATGGATCTAAGTGAGTTGCAGAAGAGCAAATGTGGAAGAATAGAGGGAGAAGGGGATAAAAAAATATACTCTCATGTAAACTGTTGGCTGGTCAGTACTCTTGTCTGGCTCTGCCCTGGGCCTGATCAGTGCTGTCTGTTCTGTCTTCTTAATTAATTACTTTCTACCTCTTTTCTCGGATGAGGTCCATGTGTATGTATATAGCACTCATATGGGGGCAGCAACTGAAAATAGACCAAGGGTCACTGCCTGTGTTGCCACCTACTGGACATACCAGAGTGAATGGACTTCGAGACCAGCAATGGATCTGGGACCTTGGGTCAAAGTAGGTCTTGCGTCCCTAGTGCCATCAACTGGGTGTTGACTCATTAGCCAAGATCAAGGTGGACTAGCTGGTGAGGAGGTGAAGTTGCATAGGAGCCAGGAGTGTGTCTCTAGGCATGACATCACAGTAGGAGCTGGACTAGGGGAGCAAGAACGGTTCCCATGGACTGTAGGGTCTGGATGTCAGCTGAGACTTGCTTATTTGTGGGAGTGTGTGTGTGTGCATGTAAATGTATTTAAGAGTGAGGCACCTGAGCTAAATTAAGATGCAGATCCAGCACTGGATGGACTGTGCCCAAAGCCAGCTTCAGAGGGAGCAGAACTATGTGTGAGGGCCTCTATCATAACTGGGTTTTTGAATTCAGCATTTTGAATATCCCTTGCCTAGGCCAACCTCAGACTGTCCCCAGACAGATGTCTAGATTTATAGATTTATAGATGTATAGATTTATCCACCAAGGCCCCAGATTGGGCACATCTGGGTACCCATAACAATCTCACCAGGCAGCCTTTTCCTAATAACTTTCACCTTTCAGTCTTGGAGTAGAGCTGAAAATATCATTGGCTTTTCTGTAATAAAAAAATGATTTCTCTTTATTCTTGGTGTTGGCCTTTACCGTGTCTTTAGACATGTGAACAAATTCTGCACCTCTTCTTTCCTGGTTATCTTATGTCTCTCTATGCTTCCTGTAACAGCAATACTTTCTGATAATGAAAAACTTTCAGTCACTCTTACTGTGATCTTCACATTCTCTCAATTTAAACTAAACTCCTGCTCCTAACACAAGCTTCAAGATACTACCTTACTACCACCACTTTATTGTTCAGAGGGCTCTCCTGGGCCAGTGAAGGACCCTAAAATTGCACCTTCTGATAAATTTCCTGCTGGCTCAAACGCTCTCCTTTTACACTATGCTTTCTTTCTTGTTATTATTGTTTCAGTTTTGGCTATGTCACACATAAAAAAAAGACAATATCTGTTGGTAAAATTATTTGGAGAACTAAATAGTTGTTTGTG
Organism: Heteronetta atricapilla; assembly: GCA_011075105.1. Classification (NCBI taxonomy): domain Eukaryota; kingdom Metazoa; phylum Chordata; class Aves; order Anseriformes; family Anatidae; genus Heteronetta; species Heteronetta atricapilla. Next base: position 202,713,523 of record CM021731.1, on the reverse strand, counting down.
TTTCCTATTGTATTTTGCCAACTGCTTTATTGAGGGAAAAAATAAAATAAAATAAATAGCTGCATGTCCTTTCTTCATTTATAAATATTAAGAGATTTTTTTTTCTCATTGATTAAACATTTGGGTGAAAGATGGTTCTTTCTTTGTTTGTTTGTTTCCAAACCTGTTTTTTTTTTGTCAATACACAAAAAACACAACTGCAGAAAAAATGTTATAAGGTACAATAATGTTTCCTTTTCCAAATCTCTAAACCTCATTCACATCATAGTTTATTTTGATAACTCCCCCCAGGTGAGATGATAGGCTAAGTTTTCATTAGGGGAAATGCTCTGGTTGGACTCAGATAGCACAAATCTACCCTGACCCAAACCCCGGACAGGTCAAAATATTGTACTCTGTGTACATAATCCTCTTCCTCACCCCTCATTCCTAACACTTTTCTTTCCTCTCACAATGCTGTGAATATTTAGATTCCTATATTCCCTGCTCCAGCCCAGGCTGATACTGTCCTCAATGTAATATACATATATATTACATATACATATATGTATGTATATGTATATATATTAACATATATGTATATATGGGAGCCTGGGAGGGGGCAGAGGATGGTAGTAAAATAAAATTCAGAAATTTCTGGAGGTGCTGTCATGTTCATTACATATGAAGTAGTTACGTTAAAGTATCTCAATTGTATATTACCTTCTATATGTTTGGAAACACCTTGCAAAAACTGAAGGTTTGTCACAGTGTCTTTAATGCAAAAAAGAAAAAAGAAAAAAAAAAAAAAAAAAAGGACATGTAGTCATTTTCAGCCCTTTGATTTGTTCACTGTGCTCCTGTGCAGCACTAGACACAAGTTATGATATTTTTTTCAGAATGTTGCTCTATTAGTAATTCAGATTCAATATTAATTTAGCAAACTAGTATTATTGCAATTTAATTTTAAGACACAAACCCTCACCCCATTTCAGAGAGTAACATGCTTGCTGTTTCAGACTGACATGGGCTACAATTTGGCAGGCAGCAGATCAATACTGGATAATCCTCTTTTTATTTGGAGTAGTCTATTATGATGGGGTAGAGCTAACAAATATGGAAATTGCTGGTAACCAAAGACCTCTCCAGTGGAGTTGCAAAACTGGTAATTCTATTCAGAATCTGTTTGTTGTAGTTTGATCTGCATAGCATAAAATATACCAAGCCAAGCATCTGCTAGCAGGAATGTGCAGAATAAAAATGAAGAGAACCTTCCCTCTGACTGCAGAGTTCTAGCAGTTGCACCATTCTGCACTCACATTTTGGCAGAAAAGGATCAAAACTGGGAGGAAAAGAAATAAAGTGGCTGTATCTTTTCTGTGCCTCACAGCCCTCTACATTGCAATAAACTTGGCAATGTAATCAAGACTTTTCCCCTGTACCTCTGAATTCAGAAAGCTGAACAAAATTATCAGCATAGCTCTAAAATATAATAACATCCTGACTGGCAACTTTGAGTATAGTAATGAATAATATATAAAGGAAACTATTAGTAGAGAATTGCAGCTAAGAAAGTTCTCTGCAAATGTGGGCAGAGCTTATTATGCAGAGCTTCTATATGCCTGTATAAAAGTTTTTCTTTTTCCTCATTTTGCTAAATTTTGTTTGAATGTGTTGTGGGTACCTTCCCTCTGCAGTTGAACAGTTTGCATTCTCGACACATGGCATTTGTATTGAACCAAAAATGTGGGACTGCAAATCAAAATGAACCTTTTTTTTTTTTTTTTTTTTCTTTCTTTGATTTGGTATGCTGAATAAACACTAACATCTTTTTTTCAGAATGTTATGAAAGAATTCAGCCTTTACCAATGCATGTGTTGGGCATTTTTCTTTCTGTGTTCTTATGTCTTTTTTATTTTAAAGAAAGAACAGTTAGAGATAGTCAGTGTTCATTTTATCATCATTTTAACCTGAAAAGACTTAGGGAGAATTGTCCCAAGTTTATCAGTGAAGTGCTCACATGTGCTGCATAAATATTTATAAAAATAATATGTAATTATAGTTTTAGTCTAAGTGATCTCAGACCATGCTACAGGAATATAGGATATAAGAGGGATATAGTGCTATGAGGCTTTCAGAAGACTGCATTGGTGCTTTATTTGCTCAGGCTAGTATACTTTGCTTACCCTCGTAAATGAAGATGTTAATGCTGTTACGCACTACATATTCAAAAAAATATCTCGATTACACTTCACTTAGATATTGCAAAACTTCTAGGATCCAGCAATATCCCTCATAATGTTGAAAGGTTGAGGAAAAAAAAAAAAAGACTTAAAATAAAAATGCTTCTACTTCTATTAATGCAGATAAATAATTTTATTTACAAATAGAAGTTCCATGTTTAAAGTTGCAAAGTGAATTCAGACAAACCATTGTGAGAATTTGTTGAATTCTCTGCAAAACATGAACTGGGTGGATAATTAAAGCCTTGTACAGATACCTAATCTGTAATAAAACAAGCAGAATTAGCTAATGTCACAAGTCCATTTAGTATTTGGGGCCAGTTGATCTTTCTATCTTACCATTACTGCCCTAAACACATGTATTACTAACTGATATTTGCTTCCATTGCATGCTGCAAAGATTTTATTTTCACATTTGCCTCTAAATGCTGATGGCTCTGGGGTTAATTGAATGAAAGATATGCAAGAGAACTGCCAGAGAATGAATTGATGACAATCAGCAGTGTAACTAGTTTTGAAAATGTATGCATGTACTTCTGCCTCAGAATAGTAACGAAGAAAGTGCATGGATGCTATAGTGTTTTAGCCTTTTCTACATCTTGTCAGCAAATTTTTCAATATAGTTGTGGTGCGTGTGTTTCTAAAGTGTGCAGATAATGCATAATATGAATAAATATTTTGGCAATAAAATTGTTTTCTTCTGAGTCGTAATTTGCACTGTTTCTCTGCAAAAGCCATCAGTGTGCATACCTAGTATACATTTTATTTATTTATTTATTTATTCTGACAGTATTATTGTCATTATTACTGACTGCTTAGCAATACTTAGCCAGTCATATCATTCAAACAACTGGCAGGTGGCTTGTTCTACAGATGGACAAACACAAGCACATGTTAAACTGCAAATATCTAGAAGTTGTGTTTCATGACATGTTTGTTGACCATTCAGCCATCTGCCAGATTTTCTTTAAAGTATGGTCCATTGTGGTTTGACAGAGGGTGAAAGTGGTGTAGTATTGGTCTTAAGATTCTTAATCATCCTTGTAACACCCCAGTGAAACCTTATTCACTGAAATCTGAATTAGATGGGCAGATGTATAGATTGGGAAGTGTTCCAGATACTCTTTAAATATCAAAAGATTCCACAGCAGCTACACTAAGAATGTAATCACTGACATCACATCAAGTACTACCAAGGAGGTGCTTTGCATAACATAGTGTTAAGGAATTCAGACACTTGTGGAAAAGGAAAAATTGTCAGTTCTCTGCAGGCAGAGTCCTGTTCCTCTGTCTTCAAGGTACTGAAATTTCTTTTCATCATGGTACAACACTCAGATATCTACAGCTTTTGTAGTAGTCATACAGGTATCAGGAGCATTAAATTCTAAGGATTATATAAAATTTAACTAATTTACAGAAATTCACAGAAAAAAAAAAAAGACAAAAGACCCAGGGCTATTAAATGGAAAACACCACCTGTGACTCAGGAAATTCTCATTACACAGAAAACTGTGTGTAGACAAGTATCATTGCATAGCTGCACCAGTTTGGACTCTTCTCTAGTATATACCTTCTATTACATATCTTAGTGGGGTGTATGCCTTTTGATCTGACCTGGTACTTTTTAATTATTATTATTTCTTTTCCTTTTTTTTTCTTTTTTTTTTTTTCTCCAATTCCTCAGCTGAGTTACTACATGACAATAAACACAGTATAATGTATTATTGCTTATATTTCTCCTTCTGTCTGGAGTATACATTTTCTAGGTCAGGAAGTATCTCCAGCTGTGCATTTGTTCAGTGCCTGATAGAATAGGGCTGCAAACTCAAAGGATGTTTAGGATATAAATGAAGTATAAATGTTAGTTTATACCCCTTAGGTAAATCCATATAGATTTGCCTGGGAATTCCTAGGTCAGTTATGAGGAGGAAACTAAATAAATAAGCTATTTTAGGAAATTCAGATCTTTTCTGTCTATTTGATTCCCAGGGGAATATTTTTCTTATGACATAGCCTATTCCAGTAAACCCAGGAGGAGGAGCTGGAGAAGGGAAAATCAATTGTCAGGAGAAAACATTGTCTATCATCTTTTTTCTGCATCTTTCCTTCATTTTTCATCCTTCATTGTGGCTAAAGAAATATGTCTCAAATAGAAAAAAAACAGGTTCAATATATAACGTTCTATTGAATATGCAGTTCTTATGGAGGTGCCTAAATACAAATTTGAATGGTGTCTCTAAAATGCACAGTCACACCAGAACTTCCAAAGCTGATTGCTTTGGAAGCATCAGCTTCCAAAGCCATCTCAAACCCAGTTTCTATCTCCTTATCTTTCTCCAGCAAAACTATGCTAGAAGTCAATCATAACACATGCCAGTCAAAACTACACCTAAACCATCCAGTTTACAAAACTACACCTAAACCATCAAGTACACATACATATGTGTACTTGACAAAGCTGTGAAGAACAGTATCTATAGAGGTTTTCATTTTCCCTGGTTACTTATTTAATAAATAAAAGCACATTGTATAAATGGTTAGGGGAAAAAATGAAAAAAAGAAAAAACAAACAAACAAAAAATCTAAATTTCTTGTCATCCAGTTTTGTTTTAGTGGTTTAACCGACTTCAGTGAAAGTGCTCAAAACTATGGTACTGGGCAGAGAACCATGTTCACTTTGAAAAACCATAGTGTATCTCTATTATGCCTATATACTTTTCATACTTATTCCATTAAAAAATTGATTTCACATATGATGACTTTGAGGTCCATTTCCCTGCAGTACTCCTGCACTGTACTGAATAAAAGGCAAAGGAGCATCATCAGCTTCAGAAAAGGAGATGTTTCATATATTTAGCTTTGAATTCTTATGTTGAACACATACTTAGCTTTTGTTGTGTGCCACACTAAGGGCATATTTAATGCACCCTTTGTAGAACTGCAGTTCTTTAAATCAAATTTCACCCTACCCTTGCTCTTAGAGCTCCTTTGTCATCAGAGGTGACCATGCCATCACACCTGAAAATGCTGATAATGTAAAACAGCTAGTCAGCTCTACACTTAACTTCTCTACACATAACTTCTTTTTATTATTTTGTGCAAGCTTCTGCAACTTCTAGCTTCTACATAGACCGAGTCAGTAACATTCCAAGTTGTAAGGAAAATATATGCATTTAATAATTAATGAAGTAAAAAGAGGTTACAATTAAATTACTAAGAAACATTACAGAGCAGGATAAAGTTTAAAACTGTTATTTAAATTGATGTCTTAGGTCATTAAGTATATTTTTCTGTGTTCAGAAACTTGGAAGCTATTAAACATGTTTGTGGAAGCAAGAAACTGGACCATTAAAACCTATCTTTTCCCAAAAAAAAAAAAAAAAAAAAAAAAAAAAAAGATTTAAAAGGTTGGAGAGTTTTTGATAAGACTTTTGAGCAGCTCAAACAAATATGGGGTCTCTGACATTACTTTAACACTTGGATGGCTCTCTGTACGTGCAGCTTTTTTCATTTGAACTCAATAATATTGTTAACTATGCACAGGAACGATTGCAAACTGATGGGTTTGTTGAACAAGAGCTGAATTACATCTGAGCTTATTTGAACACACCACCTGGGTTGTTCCTCAGCTGTTCCATCTCCCTCTTTCATTTCCTCTTTTCCATTCCAAACTGCACTGATCCCACTTGACGAGAACTGAAAGTGTCTGATGTAAAACCTGAGAAATCAAATCTCGCTCATACTCTTAAATTTCCCTGCTATTACTGGTGAAGTGGGTCTGTCCAGACCAAAGAGATAAGACAACTCAAATTACAATCCCACTAAAGTCATTGAAAAAAAGCAAGAAAACCAACTCAAGGTTCAGTTCTAGTCTTTATCTAGAGGTGTATCATTGCTTACATAATTATGATTATCAATCTCAATATTTGTACATGCAAGAAGCATAGGCTTCTCCTAACTGAGAATTACTCTAATAATTGGAACAGGCAGTACATCATAGTTTCATAACCTGTTCCAAAAGCTAAGAAAAGTCAGTGGTAATTACCTTTATCACTTAATAATAATAAAGCTTGGCTTTCAGATTAGTTATCTTCACAATCATTCTTTTCTGTCTTTTATTCTGGGCAAAACAAACAAACAAAAACATCATCAACAGCAACAAAAGCCTTCTATTCAAGCTTTTTTTTTTTTTTTTTTTTTTTTTTTTTTTAATCTCTTGTAGTCAAAGCAGTACAATTACCTATTTGTGAATATAACAGGGGCATGTTTCTTTTTTGCCTATGACACTGCACAGTGATGTGCATAAAGTAGTTCAGTTTCATCTACCCAAATTATTTTTTTATAGTACACTTTGATGAAAGAGCTTTCTAAAAACAAAAAGTCCCTGCATGTTATGCATGGGTGGCATTTGTCATATCTACATTCAGTCATCAGAACCTAGATAACTTCCCTAACAGTGTCTTTTAGGTTCCCCCTGCTGTAGACTGTTTCTGTCAATTAAAAAATCGTAAGTATGGATGGTCCTCTGGAAGTACCTATCTGTTCCCATTAAGGAACTTAATCTAGATGCTTATATTTGTAGTCAGAATATTTCTTTTGTGAAACGCCAAAGGAAAATTTATGCTTTATAATCACTGCAATCAATTTCCTTAAAGATTAACCACTGCTGTATTTCTCAATGAAAAACAATCAATGGTGAGAGCCCTGCTAATGGCAATGGCCTTTACAACATGCTCTGTTAGAGTTTTTTTTTCGTGTAAGGATCATCATCATCATTTATGGCATTTGTACTTTTGTCATGATCAATAAAATAAACTCATCTATTTTAATTTATTTTCAGTCAATTTCGCTACATGAATCTTGTTTTTTAACATGTTCTAGAGGCAAATGTATTTAATTATGCTATGGCAACTGCTGTATATAAAAAAAGGACAATATTATTTTAAAAATTTACTTATGGGCACTACATTGACTTTTCAATACATCAATCAGCCACACTGATCATCTGCAGAGTGAATTTTTCTGCTTCCTCTGAGAGCAGGACAGAATACTCTACTATAAATATCTGTATCACTCCTTGTATGTTATCTAGTAAAAATACATTCCATTTCCCTGTTTTCTGTACATCTATGAAACCATTATGTAAATATTCAATACCCATAAAGTATTAAATATTTTGCAAGAACTTTACTCAAACAATGTCCAATCACTTTAATGGATTCAAATCTCATATGTCCAAGGTTGGGTCTGCATTAATGGAAGAAACAGGTGCCAGGATGTGTTCCTGCACATAGGTTAGTCTGGTCCATGCATTGACAAGATAATTTGCAGCCTTCTGAACCTGCAATGTTTTCTTAATGTTCAACATCGCTGTTATTTTTCTCATTCAGTGTGAAATATGTGGCTTGCTCTTGAATAATTTAGCACCAGTCTTCTCTGTGGGTGGCACTGTTTTTAGTAGTTGTAAATGCCTGTGAATTACCAAAGTGAGTGATACAAAGCACAGCAGTTTGTTTGGAGATATTTTGATGATTATGGAAAGAAGGAAAATAAGCTTTTTTTTTTTTTTTTTTTTTTTTTTTTTTTTTTTTTTTTTTCCAAAATGTCAAAAGAAGATACACCAGTCATGTAATTTCCAGAGTAGTACAAGCCAGTTTTTCTAGTTTATATTTTCTATCTGTCCTCTTTATTCAGTGGCAAATGACACAACATGTAGATTCTACTTATTGGTGTAGTTCAAATTCATTTTGCTATTCATTTTGTTAGTTTCAAATAAAGTTCTGAATTAATCTCTAATTTTATATAAATAAGACATATTTAATAGAAAAAATACACTACAAAACTTAATGTAGTTGGGAGTATTCCAAACCTGTACAGCAATAAAAATACCTGTACCAAAACAAAACAAAACAAAACAAACAAACAAACAAACTTACATGAAATGTATCTACCTTTATTAACCTATGAAATAAGAAGGAATGCACAAAAAAAAAAAAAAAAAAAAGTAGC
>CM021731.1:202675063-202700292 GCA_011075105.1 Heteronetta atricapilla | reverse complement strand
TCTTCTCTTCTCTTCTCTTCTCTTCTCTTCTCTTCTCTTCTCTTCTCGAAATTAGAAAATATTTTTATATACTACCCTGGCATGAGAATAATTTTGACTTTCATATCAACATATCAACACTTGTTACTTAGTCAATAAAACTTCAAGATACTTGACCTCAAAGATATGACATGACATGCAAAAATATATTTTAAATAATTAGAGATGTTAGAAATTGTTAATTGAATCATTCCTCTTCTACTAGCTGTTCTAAAAATAAATTAATTTTAATTTAATGTCGAGTTTTAAGCTTTGAATATATTTTACAATACTACAATATTATTTTTTCTTTCCACTTCTTCAGTCATGCCAAAATGAAAAACTAATATATGCATTCTAGGTGTCTGTGTAGAGATGGTAGATGAAAGTAATGTACTGGATACCAGTTTTGGCTATTCTATGCTATTGTTGTCTGGACATGATAGATTTCTTTTTCATATGATTTATAACTTGTCATTACAGGACACTGTAGTCCTCCAGACAACATTAATCTATTGATGACTCTGAAGTGAAGACGTGATTGATGCAGTTACAGACCTTGTTGTCATAGGTAAGCTCTTTTCAAACTTTTTCTTGCTGAAATGTATAGCTGTACCTAGAGTTGGAAAAGAAAACAAAACTTCTAAGGAATGGGACACAAAGTTCATTGAGACACCTGTCTATTTTAAGTAATTTTCTTTGTATATTCTTCAGATAAATGTTCCCTACTTATTTATTTTTAATACTTTTTAATTAAACAAAAATAACCAGTTTGAAAACTTTTCCCAAGTAAGTTTTAACAAATGTTTCATTGTTTACTCTAACCCACCCTGGGTTGATTTTTTTATTATTATTATTTTATTTTATTTCTTAATGAAATAGAGATAAATCCTGCAGTGTCTGTCCTTCAAATTTTCTTGTGGATTTTGAATTCTCCTTTGCTGTTACGAACAATTTTCAGAAAGGTACCAATGTATCTTATCATGTTCTAAATAAAGCCAGAAGTGGTAATGACAATTATACGTTATAAGATGCAAATAAGATTCAGATTTGAAATTCTTAAGTGTTATGTGTCTACCTCTAAGACACTGTTCTAGTCAGTAACAAATTTCTACACTGTTCCCATAAAAAAAAAAAAAAAAAAATCCTCTTTATCCTCTACTTTAATATTGAAGTAATTGGGGCATGCAGATAAATATTTCTTAACTGACTTCTGTGGGGGGTGGGAGTATTCTCAAGGCTGAAGGGATGCATTTAGTCTACAGTTGCCATTCCGTAACGTGCATTTCAAGACCCTTCACAGTGACTAAATCAAAATTTCAAAGGAATATTTCATAGCTGATTAGACTGTTTTGAGATTTTAACTTACAATGCAATGCAATATTAGAAAGACAATGAAAAACAATCAACCAACACCACCAACAAAAAACATTAACATTTTTTCCTTGGTCAAAATATAACCTAATTGGCACTGACAGCATGGGGACATACCTCTGTAAGCAATACAGATGGAATCATCTCTAAAAATCTAAGCATAGCACAAATAGAAAAGATATGGAGTAGGAAAATCTTGAAATGTAAAGCTCCTTTTAGAAAGGTGAGGTATTAGAAGCTGTGACTATGTACAAATTCACACCACTAAGGAAAATACTATAAAATGAGTCCCAGAAGCTAAAGCAAAATATTTTAACTGAATAATGATCTTATTTTCCTTTATACTGCCTTGTTGGTATCTAAACATGTCTCATTGTTGTGTGACACTGGTTATTTTGTTACTGCTTCTTGCAGAATAGTTTAGACTATATTGAATGTACTGCTGTATTCAGTTTGTGTCTGGTGTATGCAGAAATGTTGCCAGCCTAAAAGTTGCTGTTGTATATCAGTAGCTCTCAAAAGTGATCTAGAAAAAAAAAAAAAAAAAAAAAAAAAAGAAGAAATAATAATGAATAATAATAATAACACAACAATAACAAAAAACACCCTTCTACCGAAAGAAAAGTGAAACCCTCAGAAAGTGGAGAAATGCCTGTTTGGATAGTCACTGCAGACATATGTTTACAGAATTCTGAATGACCTCTTTCAGTGATATTCCCCAAAAGTAATGAAGCCAGACTCCCATAAGACCTGCTCTAGTCAGTGGATGGAGGCAGGTTCCTTATAAGCATTATATGTTGGAGATGGTGATCTTACTCTATTTCTTTCACAACAAAGAAATTCGGGATCGTTTAGCCCACCTGAGTTAAACAAAACCTTGTAGACATGTTTTCCTCTCACCTTTTGGTCTGTTGGGGATGTTCTCTGTCTACTAATTTCCATGTATTAGACATGCAAATAAAAATCAGGCACAGAGTACATGTATCGTAATGATGATTTTGCATTGCAAATTGTGTCTATACAATGTAGCAAGAGCTAGAAGCCTGTAAGTGCAGTTTCAGACCCCTTGATGTATTAGTATCCTTTCATGAAGAAATCTGTTAATCTTGTGCATAAGAAGCATTCCAGCATAATGTAGATTGATGCAGTCTTGCCCTCCTGGCAAATATGGTGTCACTATTAAGAATCCTTGAAGGATGATGGACCTAGCATTTTCAGAATAATTGTGTAGTAGATATTTGGCAATGTTTTTTGTTTGTTTGTTTGTTCGTCTTTTGCTTTTGATTGAATCCACTGTATACTCTTAAATATATATTTGTTTTGTAAATCATAGAATCATAGAATGGCTTATGTTGGAACAGATGAGATCATCTAATTCCAACCCCCACTTTCTACTAACACAGGTTCCTCAAAGCCCCATTCAACCTGGCCTTGGGCACTTTCAGGGATGGGACTTCCACAGCTTCTATGGGCAACTTATTCCAGTGCCTGAGTGAAGAATTTCTTCCTTATATCTAATCTAAATATGCCTTTTGTTAAGTTTAAAACTGTCACTCCTTGTCCTATCCCTACACTCCCTGTCAGAGAATTTTGCCAGCTTTCCTGTAGGCCCCTTTTAGGTTTTGGAAGGCTGCTATAAGGTCTCCCCAGAATCTTCTCTTCTCTAGGCTGAACAACCCCAACTCCCTCAGCCTGTCTCCACAGCAAGGGTGCTCCAGGCCTTTGATTGTCCTTGTGGTCCTCCTCTGGACTTGCTTCAATAGGTCCATGTACTTCTTCTATTAAGTTTACTGTACCCAAAGCTGAATTAATTAGTACAGGTGGGGTCTCACAAGAGCAGAGAGGGAGAATCCTCTCCCTCACCCTACTGGCCATACTGCTTTTGATGCAGCCCAGGATACAGAAAGATGGCTTCCTGGGCTGCAAATGCACATTACTGGCTCATGTTGAGCTTCTTATCAACTGACAACCTCATATCTTTCTCACCAGGTTTGTTTTCAATCCATTCTCTGCCCAGTCTGTATTTGTGCTTGGGATTGCCCCAACCCAGGTGCAAGACCTTGCACTTGGCCTTGTTGAACCTCATGAGGTTCGCACAGGCCCACCTCTCAGGCCTGTCCGTTTCCTTCTTGATGGCATCTCTTGACTTCAGCATGCTGACTGCACCACACGGCTTGGTGTCATTGGCAAACTTGCTGAGGGTGCACTCCGTCTCACTGTCCATGCCACTGTAAATGTTAAACAATGCCAGTCCCAGTACGGACCCCTGAGGAATACCACTCATTACTGATCTCCACCTGGACATTGAAATGTTTACCACAATACTTTGAGTGCAGCTTTCCTTACCAAGTGAGTGGTCCATCTGTCAAATCCACTTCTCTCCAATTTAGAGACAAGGATATAATGGGGGACAGTGTCAAATGCTTTGCTTCAGTCCAGGTAAGATGATATCTGTCATTCTTCTCCTATCACCCTGTGGTAGAAGGCCACCAGATTTTTCAGGCACCATCTGCCCTTAGTTGGCTGCCATGTTGGCTGAAGACTAGGTGTTGGCAAAACCACCTGTCCACTTGATGGAAAGTCAGAGGCAATAGGTGTGGTGGTGTTACAATATTCAAGAGATTTCTAGTCTGACCAATGTGGAAAGGTAGAAAGTATTCAGTTAACATTCTTACTTTTATTGATTGATTTATTTATTTTCAAATTCTCTTTCTCTCTGAATGTGGAATCCTCCATTTTGTTTTCAGAGAAAGTAAAACTATACTGGCATAGAAAAGTGTAATCATCTTGCAAGATTCAGACCAAGATGATAATAATGATTCAAAGAGAATTATCTAACTTGCATTGCAATTTTCTACTTAATATTTAAATTTAAATTATTATTTTTTATTCTGCTTATGAAGCTATCTAAATAATTATTTATAATTCAACATAAATATTTGTAAATGTATATCTTCTGGTATTGCCTTGTGGGTTAGATCATTTTTTTCATTGGCTTGAGAATTTTGTGTTTTTATCAGATTTTTTTTTTTTTCCCGTAAATATATGATACAAACATATCCGAATTACTGGAAAGTGTAAAATCCATTCTGTTCTATGACCAACTTAGTTGTTAAATCAGAATGATCTAGTGTGTTTTTAGAAATAATATTCTTTGTTTTTTTCATATTCAAAAACAAAACAAAACAAAACAAAATCCTAAAAGTAGGCACAAATGAGTTACTTGACCATTCCATCTTGAATATAGAAAATAAGCAATGAGATAAGCACCTGAGATGAACTTGAAAGATTAAATATAAAATGTGAAAAAGAATTGCTTGTTCTTCAAATTAGTTCATGTCTCTTCAAAAGACAAGCAGTTTTTTTGTATGTTTGTTTTTGTTTTTGTTTTTTTTTTTTTTTCCATAGGAAACTTGTTCTCAATGAAGCCACTGATCCATCTTTTCCCTGCTTTTAATGCTTTAAAGCTTTCATCTGTAGTTAAAGAAAGTACTTCTAACTAAAAAACTTAATGGGCAAGAACTGTTTATTCTAATATGATATAGGACAATACCTTACAAACTGTCTTGGTGAAAAAAAAAAAAAAAATAACTGGGAAATAATTTATGAAGCAAAAAATGTCAGATAAATTGGTTCTTCCTTTGTAATACAAGAAAAAAATGACTACGTGTTAAAATCTTTACTACTTCCTATGTCTGTAGTGCCCAGAAATTCCTGGATAAATCCTATTTGCAGAGTGAGTGTCATCTTCTTAAAAGTAGTTTGACGTTTTTCAGCAAAGTCTTGTGGCTTTTTTTTTTTTTTTAATTGGTTGGAAACAGCAGTGCTGAGGTACTAACTGGCCAACTCCTGTTCTTACCCCTGCCGTCAGAGTGGTTCCAAAGAGTGTTTATCAATACGGTGACAGGCGCTTTATATAAATAAATATAAATATATATATATATTATAATATATATAATATAAATAATATATATAAATTATATTACATATATTATAATATATATAATATATATATATATAAAATGTGCCCAAGAGACTGTTCTTAGGAGCAGTACCTACGCTGGAAGCAAGATCTAGAGTACTGTGGGTTCTCATAAGCTCAGATCAATAATAAGATATTGATCATCTTTTCTTCTTTTAAGCCATTCACATTGGAGTTGTCAATTTATTTATAAGGATTATAACCTTCATTATGGACCATGGATAGAAAAAAAGGTGCTACTATAGCCAGGAACTTGGATTTGAGGTTAACAGCATATTGGGATTCTGTCTTATTTAATAAAAAGTTCTTTTTGGCTGTAGTAATAATTAAATACACATCCCAATATGCATTGTGCGGACTTCCAAATTGTTTCTTATATGGATGAAGGGAAATATTTTCTTAGTTGTAAATGGAAGGAAAACTAATTTGTACTAATTTGTGTACTGTGTGTTGATGCAGTCAAACACTTTTAATACTAATTAAATGTATTAAAACAAAGTCGCATTCTAAAGATCTGTTTATTGAAAAGCAAACAAACAAACATACACGCATGCAATTTTTTATCTCAGACTCTGATTGATCTTCTGGGATTACTTTAAGTCATTGCTAATTTTAACTGGTTTTGTAATTATAAAGAATAGTCTGTAACAATTATAAAGTTGTAACAAAAGATTACAGAAGAATTTTCAAACTAAAACAACAGACTTGCATGCCATCTTCACCACAGATTAGCAAAATGAGAGTAAATTAAAAGTTCCATACTCTCAAAGTATCCAGATTATCCAGAAGGGCAAGAAGCCCTCTTTTTAATAGATGTTCCCTCAGGTGAAAAGGAGAGTCTGTATCTCTAACCATAGTAAGAGAAGGAGCTGGAATAGTGAGAACAAAAACTAAGTGATGTGAAGGTAAAAGAGAACAATACAATAAGCATGTTTGACAAGGGGTAGCTGCCTTTGACATAATGTGTGATTTATGGATGTTTTCCATTTCTAGAAACTCAGTGAAATTACCTAATTGACCCTCATTTTCACCAATGGGTGTTTCACACTTCCCCTGAAACAACAGCTGAACTTGAATGCCTTAAATCAGATGCAAGTTTCTACTGAAATCTGTGTTATTATGTGCAATATTTTTGAAGGAGGTTAATGTCCAATTTTCTGTAGCTTAATATTTTAGAACATCTTTGCATTGGTGCTTTTCGTACCTTATACATTAACTTTTAAATGGATATTGAAATGAGCAGAAGGCTAATAAATAAAAATATTTGCAGAAGCCAGCATTTACTTAAATTCGTGTGAATTGTGAGGTCTGGAACTAATTCAGAGCTGGAGAGAAGCAAAATTTAATTACTTTTTAAAAAAATAAAATAAAATTAAAAAATCCTTGGTTTTGAAAGCTGACACTGTATAGTACTGACTCAAGTAGGTAAAAAAAAAAAAAAAAAAAAAAGGAATGTAACTTGTGAATACAAGTGCACTTGTGAACATTGATGAGGCACATTAGGTGAACACTAGCATGTAGCAGACTTATAACTGTGTTTGGATTCTCTACCCTGTGACTTCACCATTCTACTAAAAACTCTGATACAAGGTCAGTGTTCTCTCATTGGTGATGAGGAGGTCCCAAAGGGAGAAAAATGTCAGACATTGGACAAACTGTAATGTTTTTTTTTTGACACCTTCACTACTCTGATGCAAGTCAGGAACAATATTCATTCCAATGTCATCGCTCTGTTTTATGCTCTGCAATTTCGCCCTTTACAATGTCACCAGTGTTGGTTTATGTTTCTTGAGTTTGTCAATGATGAGGAAACAGCTACTGAAGCAAAACTGAAACTGCATCTCTCTCCAGTGCACATAATCTCCTCTGCTGCTGGGAGAAAAAAAATAAAAAAAAATAAAATAAATCTCTTACAATTGAGACTTTTGTTTGGTATTTTGTTCTTGTCTTTTTTGTTTGTTTGTTTTTAGTTTTTCTCTGTGTGCTTTCCACATCTCATCTAAAGTTATGGTCATGTTTTTATGTCTTTAATCCTTTCTTCTTCCACAGAAAGATATTGATCCCTGCTCCCCCTCCCCCAATAGGGACTTGCTTACTTTATATAAGGAGAAAGAAGCCTTACACTACACAAGAACAACACTTTTGAATATGTGGAATTACTATAATCCTCTAATTTCACCTCTGCATTCTAAGATCAAAGACAATACTGAGGGAATCCGATGCATATCATCTTCATTCCTAAAAGTCTAAAAGGAGACATAGGGGAAAGCAATAGTGAGACAGAGGATAATATGAAAATTGATTCAAATTTACTTTTTTTTTTTTTCATAGAGATTGGATGGGGGCCAAAAAAAATAAGGGTAGAAATAAATCTGTTGTTTACTTTGTGTTGCTCCTGCTCCAGGGACACAGGGATTTCCAGTGCAGTATATCTGAACTTAAGGTGTGTGGTGGTTTTACTGGGCTAGGCAACTGAACAACACAAACGCTCTCTCACTCCCCCTGCTTAGATGAGGAGGGGAAGAAGTAAAGGAAAGAACTTCTCATGGGTTGAGATAAAGATGGTTTAATTAAAAGAAAAATAATATCAAGGAAATATTACTTAATTTAACTAAAGGAAAAAAGGGGAAAGGGGAAAAGGGAGGGGGAAAGGAAAAAAAAATCAAGTAAAGGCTATGTGAAAGTGCAGAGGAAAGAAATTACTCTCTAATTCCCACAAATGAGCTATGCTTGACCACGTCCTTGAAGCAGGACCTCAACACACATAGCAGGCTTTCGGGAGGAAGACAGATGTTTTCACAATGAGAGGCCACCCCAACTGTCTGCATCCTTTTTCCACCTTTTATTGCTGAGTGTGACATCATGTGGTATGGAATATCCCTTTGGTTGGTTTAGGTCAGCTGCCCTGGTGATGTTTCTTTCTCACCCTCCTATGAGGGTTAGAGAGAGTCCTGATGCTGTGCCAGCACTTCTTAGCAGCAGACAAAACACTAGTGTTCACTGCTGTTCTAGCTACAAGTGCAGAGTGCAGCATTGTATGGGCTGCTGCAGGGAAAGTTAACATCCCAGCCAGACCTAGTACAAGGTGCTGAAGGACACCATGGAAGTACTGTGGCAGAGTGGGGAATAGTATAGATGTCTACAGGTTGATGCTTTCACTGAGGAGAGGAATGATATTACTCTACTTTTCACTGACAATTCAGAAATAGTCCAATGAACCCTTTAGGTGATACAAAGGATATTAATTAAATAAATAAATTTATTTCCATTTCACTGTTGAATCCACTTTTTTTTTTTTTTTTTTTCCTTCTGATCTACATGCAAATTCCTTGCAGTCACTCACCAAAGCAAAGGGAAATCTGAGAGACCACAAAATCCCTCTGTTGTCTTCTCCTTTTAACCAATAAGTTATCTTTCTTTTCAATATACAACACTCATTTTGTATTGCTTAAACTGCCAACTACTCTTCTAGCAGGGATACAGTTCTATATAGCACTGTTCTGAACTCAGAGCCTCTCAAAATGCTTTAGAAGATAATGAGGTTAAATGGTGACCATGATGTGATCCTGAGTACAATGAAGAGCCATTATGCATGCAGCAGCAGAAGACTTACTTGTCTTTAAATTTGGTGTCTTAGTTTAAATTCTCTGCTGAATGGTCAAAGCATTACAGTATTTGTGCTTGAAGAAAAGACAGACTTGACCTTCTTTGTAGCCAGTGTTGCCCTTTTGTAAAATGATCAGAAAAGCATGAACTTCTGTTCAAGACAGTAAAAAAATACCCTGCTATTGGAATCTCTGCTGGTAGACTACTTGAAGTTAGAATGATTAATAGTAGAAGGCTGAGTGACTAGATGGGAGGTGTGTCTATTTTATGCTATTTTATTATTATTATTATTGTATTGCCCAAGAAATTGTGGGCAGAATAATTGACTTTGGTTAATCACAGTGAGCCAAAAACCAGACCTGTTGCTGTTTAATTTGTTCATTCTTTAAACAGTCATGTGAAACAGCGTGGGAGAGGTCTTGGAAAGAATGTATGTATCCCGTTTTGCTCAAGACGTTTAATGCTGAAACAAATTATCTAAACCTTCTTCCTTAATGGTCTTGCAAAAGAGGCTGCAAGGTTGTGATGAGTTTGTAAAATAGTAGTACATTTTGTATATGTGTAGGGGTATTCAAAATCAATAGATTTCTTTTTCTTCTCAGATAATTTTGTATTTAAAGATGTCAGATCTAATATGAAATTCTGATCTATGTGACACTAGCCTAAACTTGAGGTGCTTCCAGAGAAACCATTAAGCTTTATGTAGTGTCATCTGAGAATGTAATTTGTTTTGTCTTCAGTTTTTTGTTTGTTTGCTTGCTTGCTTTCTTTTTTTTTACTTCAAAATTAATGCCAAGAAATTTCATTGACTTACTCAAGGTATCTTGGAATTTTTCTTTCAGCATAAAATAGATACTTAGGGATATTTTTAGTGGAATGCTGGTATGAGAAGGCAAGCTTTTACTCAGTTGCTTATGGCCTCCATACCAGATGAAGTTTACTAGCAAAGATCTGAATGGGAGAGCTGCCAAAACCTTTCATGTAATCTGAGCTATACTGATTTAACAGCCAAATATCATATTATCTACATATTCTCTAAACATGTTTTTTTTTTTTTTTCAGCAACTGCTTGCAATCACAGAAAGTATATTTAGATCTCTACAGCAAGTTATGGTGATGTCAACCACAAAATTGGCTACAGTAAACAGATAAATCACGAGCATGCACTAC
Organism: Heteronetta atricapilla; assembly: GCA_011075105.1. Taxonomy (NCBI): domain Eukaryota; kingdom Metazoa; phylum Chordata; class Aves; order Anseriformes; family Anatidae; genus Heteronetta; species Heteronetta atricapilla. Next base: position 202,690,142 of record CM021731.1, on the reverse strand, counting down.
ATCCAATGCCAGGTGTGCAGGGTAATGTTCAGGGATAAATTAGTACTAGATGGCCTGGGCAATAAGTCCAACATAAGACTTACTTATTCATGTATTTATATGTGCTTGCATGATTTCCCTCCCAATGATTTTAATATTTAAAATCTGGCTACCATGGTGAGCAGTTTCATTTATTGATTCTTCCACATTTCCGTTTGGAAAAGACTCAGGGGGTAAGCAAGATGAAAAAGGCCAACTGTTGGAATGTGGAAAAAAAAATAATGATAATTTTCTATCCAGAAAAAAAATGTGTTGAGAATTTATTTTCACTTTGGTTTTGCTGTCAGACCAAATACATTTTGTGTTTTTTTTTTTTTTTATCATAGCAATAAAAATGAAGACATATAAAAAGAAGTTGAAGTTTTGTATTGTTTCTAGCACATTTAATATCTTGTTCAAAAATGACAGGAGTCTTACTGTGCAGAAATATATATATACATATATATATAATTTGCTTAATATTCATTTTCCCATATTTTGCAACAGAAATAGCATGGCATTTTAAGTAGGAACAGAAACAACATTGGTCTTTCTAGTTCCCCATGGGATTGAATGGGTCTGTCTCTCTCTGTTCTTGTTCCCTTTTTACTCTATCTCCTTCCTTTCATTTATTTTGTTATGTCTCAAAAAATAAAAGAAAAAAGAAAAAGATGTTGAGAAAAAGAACCTTTTCCCTCTTCTTTTGTAATAGTCCTACTAATATTCAGCAAGATAAAAAAAAAAAAAAATCTTGTTGTTTTGTTTGTAGACCTGTTTTCTTTCTATTTGTCCCAGAGACCAAACTTCTTTTTATACCTTGAGTTTGCAAATGGAAAAACCCATCTTCACTGAAAACAATTACGTCTCTTGGTTAATGTAAAAAATGTATATGAAAATCAGAAAATATAGCAATCCTTAATATATTATACAATGTTTAACATGTTAATATATTTCTTAGCATTATTTTTGTTTATCTCTAGTTATTAGTCCCTTTTCATAGGGACAGTAGGAATCCACTGACCAATAAAACTTCATTTTTTTCCTTGAACTCCTATTCCTGTCTGTAACCATCAGTTTGTTTACTGGTTTTAGCTCTGAATAAGCATTCAAATCTTTAATTTGTTTAGCATTATTTACATAGATTTTCCTAGCAGATCAAATAAAGAAGACAGGTGGCAGTCTCTCCAGAGTTTAAACTTGTTTTTCAGCCATTCCTACTGTGATAACAGATTTGTGGATAATCCAAAATTAGGGAATCAGTTACTCACAGTGTGGAAAGTGAGGAAAAAATAGAAAAGCCTGTACATAAAGTCTACACAATAGTACTAAGATTTCAGTGTACATCCATTGCCACAGTCATGAATCCCATGAAATCTCTGTTAGCATCACATTTTTCTTTACAATTATGAATTAAAATTATGATACAAACTATATGACAGGAAAACATGAGGAAAAAATCATGTTTCTTCTTTCTTTTTGAACAGAAATTTAATATTTTAAAATTCAAATCTACTTGAAGCAGGTGGTTGACTTTTTTGATATTATCATTTTGATTATTTTGAAGTTCCTGGTTCTGAAATTTCTGGGTTTTGGAAAAAAAAAAAAAAAAAAAAAAAAAACTTTTATTCTTTCTCCTAGGACCATTGCTTTTCTTTCCATCTGTTGACTTTTTAAAGTGTGATCTGTTTGCAGTGCACAGATGCAACCAACCAAAGAACCACTTCTTGTCAAGGTGTAGTGAGGAAGATGGTGTGACTTGTGCTTGGGGTTTGCCTTCCTACCCTGCTTCCTGGGATCAGGCTTCTGTTGTTTCACTTATTACAGAAGAAAAGGGTGTGTAATTACTGGCACTTTTAACTGCATAACAACTTTAAATAAGATTATGAACTGAGAACAAAACACCGATATAAAGTTGCTTCTTAAAGAGTCTGATTACGTAATTTGAAAATACTCGGTAAGACTCACAGCAGTCCCAAAGGCTCATTGGTTATTGTTTAATGGAATGGAGGAAATGGAGAATGTCTGTGGTCAGAATTTCTGTCTATCCTTCACCCGTAAGTGAAGATATATATGTTCAGAGGCACTGTTCTCCCTCAAGTTCCCAAATCAAACTGTTGCAGTCTATCAAAGAGGAAGAGATATCACAAAAACATTATTGGTGTTTATCTGCCCACTCTCCTACCTTATTTGGGACCTGGGTTCCATATCTTTTCCTCATTCTTACTTTTGAGATATTATTTTTTTTTCTTAAAAACACTAATTTTCTAGAATAAAAGGGGTCACATCATATTTCAGATCCTTTTCCGTGACTTTAGACCTTTGAACTATGGTTAAAGAAATTATTTCACTGAGGTTGTAGGTCTGAAAGGTTATTAAAAATTTAATTTTAAAGTTGGCACCCAGGCAAATATATATATATATATAATATTTATAAAAACACCACTTAAAACTTTTGTTACCTAATCTTATAAATCTTATTGTTGCTGTTTTTTAAATAAAATAGAAGTTCCTATTAAAATAAAAGGAAGATTACTTTTCATAGCAGCATTTCAGAAGAAGCATAAAGATACTAGTTCCTCTATCTTTTATGTTGGTTGAAAGTTTGTTATATTTCTGACTGCTACATGGAGTGAGTTTTAAAATTCAGGTCTTTTAAAATAGCTGTAAAGAAAGTGTATTTCACCCTTAAGGTATAAACCCTCACTAGAACATGAGTGGAAGTAGCTGAATAACATTATTTATGCATTTTTTTACATAATCCCAAGCCTAATTTGATTATGACACTCATTTTAGGGGTATAGTCTCCTTTGGGTTGCCTCTAGAGGGCAACTTTTCAATCATTCCCTTGAAGGACTTTCCTGTTTTTCCTAACTTGAAGAAAGCCTAAAATAGGCTCCTAACTTCTAGGCCACTAATTTCTGCAACCTGATAGAGCATTTCAAGTATGTGTGATGAATATCTCTCATCTAAAAGAATACTACCATACTGCAAGGTTCATGCAGTAATGTTCTTAATCATATCCTTAATGTCTCCTCTGATTTCAGCCATTTATTTTTATGGATGTCTCCTTTGTTTTATGGCATGTGGTTTAGTGTGAATCAGTCAGGACATTTTCTTTCTTGTCTCTGCTATAATTTTAAAATCTTGTTCTTTATTTTGTTTTGGTGCATTATTCCCAAAGCCCTTCTCCAGAGTCATCCTTACTCCAATTCATTTCTTGATGTACCAGTTATGAGTTGCCTTTCCTCCAAACTTCCCACCATGAAAAGCAGTGTCCTTCACCAAAAGCAATGTTCTCAGACATACGGGATATGAAGTATTTCTCTTCACTTCTATCTTTCTTCCTACTCATATTTTTTCTACAGTAGTATTAAGAATGTGCTACACTGTGTGCTGACAGGTTCCATATTCTTTTAATGTCATAAAGATATCACCAGAGAGTACAGACAAGGCTCAAGTGTTCTGGCTCTGTGGGGCAGATGCACCATTGTGTCTCTCCAAAATGCAGCTGGAGATGATGTTGTTCAGATAATTTTTGAGGGTGCACAAAACTTTCTGAGAGGGCTTGAGATCTAACTTCTGTCTTTGATAACAATATGAATGACGGAAAAGACTCTTCCAAGCCATAACATGACTTCCATGCCATAACATGAGAACTGCCTTTTGCCTCCACCGTCACCTGGTGCACCAGGAGTTACAGCACTAAAGGTGCTTCAGAAGCCTAAAGGTTAATATATGAGCATTTTAGAAGCTGTACCTGTACAATTTAGGTACAAAGAAATGAAGATTTTATTTTTCTGCTTTATGTTTGACAAGATCGTGATAAACCTCTATAACTTCATAAAACCATTCCCTACTTTTAATTACTGGTACGCTGCATTTCCCTTCATATGTCTGCAGTAAGTCAAGAAATTGGCAGGATCTTGTAACCTAAATAATTATTTCCAATGTGATTTTGACATTTCAGAGAGGAAACACCACAAGAATAAATTAATGAATAAATGAGAATAAATTAATGAATATATTAATAAGAATAAAAGTATAATTTAATGAATTAAGATGCCAAAACAGCAAAGCATACGCACAAATGTATGCATGTGCTACAGTAATATTCCCAATGACATCACATATATGTACGTAATTCTGCCCCAGAATTCTGCTCATAATTTTACTTCTGTGGCTTTGCCAATTAGTCTGTGTAAATATCACCTTCCTGAGAGACTAGAAGAATGAGAGACAAACTCATGGATCTATCACTCACGAAACACAAAAACCTTGCATAAATAAACACCTATTTCGGAACACAGAAAGAGTCCCTGAGAGTAATGATTCTTTGTGCATGTTGAAACGTTGTCATTTCAATTCTTAAATTACTTTTATGAACTGATATGATTGAGGCTGTGTAGATTCTACTTCATGTTGTAAAATTACGCTCCAAAATGTTGCTTTAAAATATTTTTCTGCACTGAAAGTGGGTGAAATTATCTTAAAAACAATGAATAACAATAACTTTAGGATCAGCTTCTTGATACTCCAGACAGGAATGAAAAAATGACTTTGGAGGTAATTAAATTATTTTCTGGAATGATGTCCCCACAGGAGAAAATTCAAAATCTCACCTTACAATTGTTGGGAGTCATCACATTTTCAATGAATGAAAATAGTTTTTTTTTTTTTTTTTCTGAAGCATTTGTTGAAGTCCTTTTGTCTTTACCTCATTTGTCTCTGCATCACTTAGGTTAATTCATCCGACTCTAGGGGTTGCATGTATTTACAGTGTAGACCTCTACACTTTTTTTTTTTTTCTTTCCTGAACATTTTTACAATGTTTACCCTCCTTTTTCAGGTGTACATAGCAGAATTTAACAGATTGTGTACCAGGGTCTTGATTTGAGGATGCTGGTTAATGGCTTAGCTGCAGAATGTGTTTAAGATTAATTGCACATAAATGACCAATTTTTCATTTGCCTCAAAAAGGCACTATGATGACAAAGCCCTACTTTATGACTTTTAATTGCTTGTTCCCCTGCATTTTTCTCCATTGTTTTTTTTTTTTTAAATAAAATAAAATTGCACATAATTTCTAAAATTAATGAATAATAATAAGCTGAGAAAAACCTTTGATATCCCACTTAAAACACTCTCACTGGATGATGGTTCTCCATTCTAAATGAAATTCTGAAACAATGATGTGTTCTACTCGATTTTATATTTGTATCTTATATTATTATATTTTGTAGTATGTTTTATTTGAGTGTCCTGTGGGATTCTACCAATTGTTTCTCTCTACTTTTGATTTCATAAAAACCAATAATGTTGTGTGACAGGTTGTAACATCCATAAAACTACTTGCTCAGCTTTGATTTCATTATCAATACGAACTCTCGTGGTTGTCATCCCGCTTTGTGTTACATGATTGTGTTAAAGATTGAATTAAAATTGAATGGCCTAATTAATCCTTATTTACCTTTTTATCTTTAATCCTTATTTATCTTTTCATCTATTTATTAAGTATATTTTCTTAGATACTGGTTTAATATGAGTTTATTTCTTGTCCTCTCAGATCTTTCAGTATTTTTCTACTACCTGTTACAAATCATCGGTACAGATTCAGATAGTTCTCTCTGTCACAAATTTTATGATTGTTAAAGTTAACTGTTTGTATTGGTTAATCTTGAAAAAAATAGCAAATTCTGTTTAATACTTACTCTGATTACTCGTGGACAAGAAATATTTCATTTTCAAAGAAACGAATATATTCTACTCATCTGTTTAAGGTTGCATTTAAAAATTACATTGACAGATATGTTTTTTCATTCGACATTTTTGTATTACTCACTCTGAAATTTGTGTGCAGGTTTGAACATTTGCTGTAGGAAGAATAAATGAAAGTCTGAATCATTCCCTACATGTGGTACCTGCTTTAATTAATGCAATTCAGATCAAAATGATTAAAAGTCTAGAATTCAATCACATACACTAATTTGATGTTTAGAAAGGCCAATAGAAATTATTGTGCTGACTTCAGAAAACAACTATATGTTATATATGTGTCATAGGTGGGATTACAGTCTGTGAAATGATTAAAACTAGTTTTAGGCATAGCAACAGGTGAAGAGCTTGAAATAATGTACAAAGCAGTAGAGCTGTAATTTCTGAGAAACAAGTCTAATTATGTGGGATTTTAATATCCTGTGAAGTCTTGTTTGATGAGAGGGGAAAATACCTGCAATGCATCATCTGCTGCTGAATACTCTGCTTTATTTTTATTTGGGCATCTGGAAGAGGTAAAGGATAAAAGATAGGTGACACTTGAACTTAATGTCTATAAGACAGTTTCCCTAACCTTTTTTTTTCTAATCTGTAATCTGCATTTTTAATAGAAATGAAATGACTTCATGCAAGTAGTAGGACAGAGAAAGATATAATCTATTTAATTAACTGAAACATGTTATTGAGATCTTAATCTCTCTCTCTCTCTCTCTCTCTCTCTCTCTCTTTCTCTCTCTTCTCTCTCTTTCTTTTTTAATTATAGCTAATGATTACTTTTATGCCAGTTTTGGCATCCTAGCCCCACACATTACATAGACGCTATTTTTTCTATCTAGAGACTCACGTGGGAGTTGTCTATTTATTTGTTTATTTTCCTTTTTTTTTTAATATATATATATTTTTTCTATTCTTAAATAGAATTTTGCCCAACCCAAACACCTGTTCTTTGCATGCACTATGGGCGTCTTCATGAAAGCCCCCTAAAGAATTATTTTTAACAAAACAATGAATATTTATGGATAGTTTTCAAGAATTTTTTCAAGGAGTATTATCTAGCTAGCCTCATTTAAAACAGTTTCTTATCTACTCATCTTCCATTATTATATTTAAATTCCAGCTCCACTGAGGACTTGCAAACTTGTTAATTTATGTTCAAACTCTTCAGGATCCCATGATGGAAAGTATTGTATATCAAAGCAACACTGTCTATTACACACAGTTTAAGAGATGTTAAACTGAGTAAAGAAAAATATAATTGGAATACCAGGTGACTTGTACATACCAGGAAAATTATTAGCCTGTGAAATATACTTTCCAGGGAATTCTAATTATCATAAAATATTTCAAACTAGACTAAATGAAAATATTATTGTAGTGTTTGAAATAACTCCTTGTGGGAAATTGGATGATTCATACAATTAAAAGAGTTGTTAGCAACTGAGACTGGGAAGTGGCACCTTCTAACAGATGTGTCTCTGGGTTAAACTAGAAGACACAGCAGTTTCAGTGCTGACTCACCATGTTTCCAATATAAATCACTATTAGAAGATCATTGGTATGTCCACAACCTCTATTTTAAAATGCCTGGAGCTCTGCAGCTACAGAGAGAATACAGACGAGAAAGTTTCTATTAGCAAATTTTAGCACTATAGTGGCACAATAATGACATCAAGGTGTCTAGATTTAATCCTGTGATACCTGAAGTTTTATGGATTATCTTCTCATGCATACATGAAAGCTTCTTTAAGATGGTGTTGATTTCCTACAGGGGAAGAAAATTTGCCTATGAAATATAGAAGTCTTGTCCACATTAAGATTGACATCCATCAATTTATATCCCTATAAATCCAGAGATTATACTTGGAAGTTTGTGACATTTGATCCTTGTGCTGATTTTCAGGGGAAAAAAAACAAACAGACAAATAAATAAATAAAGTTTTCAATGTAGACTGTGATCTGATTCATGTTTCTTTCTTTCTTTGTTCTTTTTCCCTTTCTCCCACTTCTTCTCCTAAACTAGATTAAATGACTGTAGCAGAGCTGGGTTTAAACAGTGTAGCAACAAAACAACCTCAAGTAAGGTCAGAATTTAGAAATGGAAATAAATAGAATTCCAAGATCAAAACATCTCAAAGTCCAAGAAGTTCAAAAAGGAGCATGGATGGCAACAATAAGAGCTTCCAAATGCTGCTTTCAAAACCCTCTCTTTGTCATTAAGCTAATATGGTTTGGTCTTCATGTGAGAGATATTAACTGTGTGAATTGTTCTTGCTTCTGAATAGAGGAAAGGCAAAAGAAAAAAAAAAAAAACAAACAAACAAACAAAAAAATTTTGTTTACACCAATGAATCAAACAGATTATTTAAATGCAAAATTGCAGAAGAAACCATACAGTAGAATAAACTGGGTTAACTTTCAATCTTCCTTCCACAAATGTGAGAAATTTGATGATGTCCAAGTTTCAAATTAATTCCTGAAAAAAAAAAATCTACATTTCTCCATCCTTCATATGACCATTGAAAATTTGTCAAAGATAAATTGTGATCAAAACCCTTGGGATAAATGCATTAAAAAATATATGGAAAAACATTCTTCCATAACAATGTATATTTAAACACACTGTTGTGTTGCCTATATTAAAGCTTCTTGTTAAGTAGGTAGAAGCAATCAGACTCTTGAGAGACCGAGTTGATTAAGAGTTTTATCGTTTTTATACCATAATTATATGGAAGATATCATGTCAGGGTTTACCTTGAATGTAGAAGAAGGATCATGATTTTGTAAATGGATAATAAGGCAATAAGCCCTGTAATGTGTTGATTTGTTAGATTAGAAATGTGCATGGAGTGCCTAATAAGGTTGTTTTAGCTTCAAGTATTCTTATAAGACAGCTACGAAATCAAGCTGTGCTGACACTAAACATTTTTAGATAGTTGCAAGGCCAAGCTCTTATAATGATACTATGGTGACCCTTAAACTCTTGTTAATGTTGAAATTACGTAAATGTAGTGCTTAACCAGTAGAATATGATATCCTAACATATTCTGTATATATATGCATAAATTAATATGGATGTTTTGAAATTATTTTCCTAACAATTTGTTTCTGCTAACCCAAGAGATTTTGAGCTTAAGAAATTGTTCAAGGTTTAGCTTTGTTCAGGGAATACTTTCCTGACTTTACCAAAATGAAGGGTGAAATTTACATCTTATTTATATTTACTATGCAGCTATACAGCATCTTGTATAATATCTATCAAAAATTTCTAGTGGTGTTCAGAGAGGCAGATCCAAGAAAGGTGTTTTACAATTTAATGTTTATTAAAAGCTGATTTAGGATATATCTGTTTCACATTAAAATTTGTTTTTAGACCCTTGTTTGCAAATATTACCTCTACTTTGGCATACTCTTCTATACTTCATTGTTGCATCAATTCTTTTTCAATCTGGAAGGCTTTGTCACTGTTGCTACTTCTAGATGTAAACATTTGATTCTTTAATTTCCTTCTGGATGTTACTCATTTAAGATTCACATTTCCAGACTTTCATTCCACTCCTCCCTCCCCCCAGCAGTCAGAGCAGAGTTCTTTTTGTTTGTTATTTTGAATGTAATGAGAAGATTATCTAGTAACCACTTCCTTCTAGAAACTACAGATATTAAAATGCTCCAGTAACATGTAACACAATGTGACAGTGAAAACTAATGGCTCTTACTTTTTTGGAATACTGTTTTGCCCTTTCTCCACACATATCTTTTTCCCCTCTGTCAGCACTTTTACATTATGTTTGAGATCTGGTGTTCCATCTGCATTTTCATGTTTTGAGCCTAGACAGTCTGCTTGAGATCCAGCCTTTAGGACATTCTTATGTCTGTTAACTAAATTATACCCTAGACACAAAAGGTATAATAAACCCTTTATCTATATCTATCTATATGTCTATGTCTATTTCTATATCTATTCTATATCTATATCTATGTATCTCATCTATACATGAGATGTCTATGAGATGAGATGTCTACATCTATATATCATCTATCATCTATGTATATCTATCTATAATAATGTCTGCATCTACATATCCATGTATAAATGTATCTATCTACATGAATATTGATACACATAAAAATCCCTAGGACTGTTAGATACTTGGCATTATCCTTTTCAGAAGGGAGAAATGCGCTATGTTCTGTCTTTGCTGTAAATGTTTTTGTCATTTGCCTTTTAGCTTCTGGTCATTTGCATTGAGTTCCTGCCACAAGCAACACAATATCAAGTCTCAGGGTTCGGACAATTCTCTTTGGACTCTAAATTGACCAACCTGTGTCTTTCTGTTTGTTTTTTAATGGAGTGCCTTTTTATTATTTTTAAATGACAGTTCGTTTTGTTATATTTTAAACCCTTGTCATTCCCTAAGTTTGTAGCAGACAACACATAATGATTTTCTCTCATCCATCATCTTCTCTCAGCTATTGTTCATCTCTGATTAGGCATGAAGGGTACCCAGAAAAACAGTTTGATGTTCAAACAAAAGTAGTCCAATCATCTAGAGAAAGAAATAATGTAAATAAATTGCAATCCCAGTAGTAAAAATCTGTTGATTTTGTTACTCTTGTTGTATTGTGTTTGTTTTTTTGTTTGTTTCAGTAGTTCAAGGACATGTGCCTCTACTTCTTGGCCCTGACCATGTTTATATGCAGCAAACACAAGTTCCAGTTGCCTATAATGTTTGCCTCTCACTGGGAATGCTAGCTTGTTTCCTACCTTAGCAGGCAGCTTTGCTATTTATTTTTGGAATAATGGAACCGAGGCAGCATCTCTCACAGCTGTCATAATTGATTTTTCTTCCATCACCAAACAATCATTCATTAGCACTAAATAATAGCATTCCAGATGATCCAATACTATTTCTGTCATTTTGAAAAATAGCTGACATACTGTTGGTCCAGTTGGGCTTGTCCACCAACCACATTGCAGTGTTTGCTGATAAAAGTATTTGATTTCATTGATCGAGCTCAGTACAACTTTAACAAGGTCCAGGCTGGTCACTCTCTGTAGGTCTTATCATGCCATAACTTTAAAATACCATTTTTCTTAATTTATTTATTCACTATTGACCATGTTGACACCATATCTGTCTCAAATGCTGCAAAATCTTGAGACTCCGGAAGATTTAGGATAGAGCAGCTGGCATTTCATTTCCAAATATAACATCACTCTGATTTTCAGGCACTTTTCTGGAAGATATTTGTGCAAAATAGATTGAGTTTGTTAGATACACTATAAAGTAACCTACATTAATCTGACATAATTTTTAGTAAATTATCTGAAAGAAATTGGATGACTGATCTGTAAATATAATCTAACTCGGTAGTTCCACAAGCAATTTCATTTGCCAGAAGCTGGCAAACATTTAAGTAATTATGCAGTGTAGTGTTCTGGGAAACTGAGCCTAGTTAAACAGACACAAACATGCAGATTTAGCTAATTTTAGTCCAGATTGGTTCAACATCCTGTTTTACCATACACTGACCTGAGCACTTGTGGTTGTATGAGAGAAGAAAGAAGTGCAGTGGTAAAAAGAGACACCAGAACCAAGGGGACAGCAGAACACCCACTCTTCCTGACACCAGAACTGTCTGCTGACAATTTATAGCTTTTATGCAAGTTTAGTGTTTAAAGAACTTCACAGTTTTATTTTCAGAGATATGTACTAAATCTCTTGTTCAAGCTTTGTTTTGATCAATTATCTGCTTCAAGATTTCTTTCAGGATGTACTTTCTTTAAAAAACACAATCTGTTCTGATTCATATTTCCTAACATTTGCTTAGAAATAGAAAGAATTAGTGAATGAGATATTGCCATTGGCTTCAGTGGAAGTCTGATTCACCAAGAAGAAAGAAAATTTGTGAATTATAGTTCAGTCCTTAAAGCAATTTTTTGTTGTTGCTTTTATTTTTCAATTATTTTTTAATCCATTATTTTGTAGATTGCTATGATTGCTGAAGTGAGATTTAGCTGAATATGAATCCTTTCAACCCATAGGAGCCACACAAATTTATTCCCATACATTGTTTGAGGCTGTAATCTTCTGTATGTTGCTATTTGGCATTTAAGAAATTCTCTAGTTTAAAAAATAATTGTGTGAAATGTAACATTTTAACACGGATACGTGTAGATATATATAGAATATTTTCCATAGAAACAAATCAAATAATTATCACTTCTTTGTTAATAACTGTAGTTACCAATGAATAGCTATGGAATGATAAAAAATTTAATGTTATAGACAAAAGAGCACAAAATTGTTGAACATTATTTGCTTTTTCAATTAGACCTGGCTGACCATACTGGAGGTGAAAGGTAAACACTGGATTTTCTTGCAAACACAAAAGTGATTTCCAGCAATACTTAATAATTTTGTAAAGCTTTGGAAGAATGAACCCTGGAGACAGGAAACATACAGGTGATATTTTAAATCAGTGCTGCTCCTTTAGAACAAAAACCACTAAAGTGTGACATCACGTAGCATTATAATATTATTTTTATTATTTATAATTTTGAATTCTAATAATGCAAAATAAATAAATAAAATAAATATTTACCTGTACTGCTAAAGTGTCTTTCATAGACAGAGACCCTGACAACATAGCTGTTGTAGCACCCTGGAGTGGGGCAAGACTGAGAGCAAAAGCACTATAACATGAGACAGATAGTTTAATACTAAACAAATGTGGGGGGAAGCAAAGCTGCTTCCCCCCACATTTTCTTTTCTTGGACAGAATCTTCACTGTGAATCTTAAAAGATGTAGAAATAAATCCTAATAAAATAAAAAGGCATAAAGTTAGATTTGAATATGGGTAGTTCGTTCATTAAATTTCCACGAGATTGTGTTCTGAAATCACATGTAAACCTTATAAAAACTTACATCTGTTTCCTACCCTCAAAAGTTTGTATATACACTCTGAGAAATACGGGAAACCCAATAACTTATTGAAAGATATTTTACCTTTGTAAGAAGATTGCTTCTTAACAGTTAAACTACATGACTAGAGATTAAACAAGACAAAAGCAAGGGAAAAATAATGTGATGTAAGGTCAATAGTCATTAGTCATTAGTCATATGAGGTACATTACTTCTTGCTTATACTTTTTCAATAGTTTTTATGTTTCTGTGGTTTTTATCTGCTAATATACAGTATTTATAAAGTATTTATAAGCTAATGCAATTGCCAAAGTCTGAAACTGAAAATCATATCATATGCTAAAAAGATGTGTCCTTGTCTTCTTTAGCCATTGAATGAAAGGAAGTGATTTGATATTTCTCCTTAACTCTAACTGAACTGACATTAAACTTCAGCAATCTGCAACGTAAGGAATAGGATTATGAGATCTTACCCATATTGTGTTAAGTAATTGTGTTATGCAGTCATACACTGATTATTTGCATTGCAAAATCAGATGTAAATTTTATTAGTTTTGTTGTTCTCATTTAAAAAAAAAAAAAATCCCAGAATTTGTTTTCACTAATAGATAAAAACTTTCTTCCAGTTTCCATATTAAAATTATTCAATTAATTTATATCTGTCTTCTTTCTGTTTCTATCCTTGTTCTTGGCCTTTAAATGAAATAGTTATTATATGTCCATGTTTATTCACCTGTCACATTTGTTTATATGATAAAATATCATGTCCTCTCAGAAGATTCTACTTTGTGGTTGATTGCTCCATTTAACTCCCCCCCTAGCTATCCTACTACCCTCTTTTTATCTTCACTCTGATATGAATTAATTGTTCTTAAACATGACCAGTCAAAATACTACACAGTATTCTCAGGGTTTTCACTTAGTACTGTGCTTTCTATCTCATTTTCTATCCAAAAGTATGAGCTTTTCATTTATACTCCTAAATTCCACCTTCTCTGTATTGATGATGCCTTCCCACTTGGTAGAATTTGCAAATATGACAAATAAACTACTTTAGGTCAAGACATGATTACAAATATTAAATAAGGCTATATCAGACTTGTCCTTGGGATATTCCGATAAGTTCCTTCCAACCCAGTAGATTCCATTTTCCCTTCTCTTTAATTCTTTCCCTCTATTGGAATATTTCTCCTAATCTCATCTTTGTCATTTTAATTAACTTTCTATTTGGCAATTTTTCAGATGCTATCATGAATTATAGGCATATAAAATATATCCTCTAACCTAAAAAAAAAAAAAAAATCATAATCAAATATATCAAAAAATGGGACAAGGCTATCCTGTCTTAATAAGTCTTCACTAAGTTCAAATGTATCTGTCAGGTTACCGCTTTTTTACACACACACACACACAAATGTGGATGCAGTCACACACACACACACACAAAAAAGGCACTAAAGCAGAGCCTTTTGTAAGTCTCCTTTGTAATCTCTTCTGAAAAAGTTGATAAAAGCAATCTTATTAGACCATTTTACATTAGCATTATTAAGTTTCTGTGTCAACCTTAATATGCTGCCTCTTTCACATCTTTACTATATATACAAATCATTCATTAGCTCACTCATAACTATTCTAACAGTTTTTACTTTTTTTTTTTTTTTAAGGAAATTTAATTTACTAAATATTACTCAATTAACTGAGACAAAGAAGACCAAACATGCACCCAGCCTTCCAGAAATAAAACGCACATGAGGAAATAAAACGCCCAGAGACAAATTGATGTACACTATTATTTGTTCTGCAGGGGCTTTATGCCTGGGAACAGCTCAGAGCAGAAGGATTTTAATAAAGTTATTGTATGAAAAAAAAATAAAAACAAACAAAAAAAACCAGTGTTTTCATATTTTTGGTGTATGTAGAGAAAAAAGAAATATACACACATACAAAAACAAACAAAATTCATTCAGTGACAAAGAGAAATTAAAAAAAAAAATCACTTCTTAAGTTAATTTCTTTTCCTTGGTTTTGGTATGATATCATAAATAAAGACACAGTCCTAAAAGTAGGAACTAAGTTATTAAATCTCTGACTATTACATGATTCTCATTTAATTCAAATAAATTTATCTTGCTTCATTCTCCCCTACATAAAGAGTAGTCTCTGTGACCACATATTGTACAGGTGCCTATTTTTTTGGTGTAACTAAAATGCTTGGAAGATAAAAAGTGGCTACATCATCTTACAGATGAGACAGAGGTTCAGATACTCCAGTTGTACCAGGTATTTACAACAAATAATTAGCCAAATAATTGTAGTTAAACCTTGGAAAACATTTGCAAAATAGACAGACCTTTGATTCGGCGGG